>CM076578.1:819839889-820354960 GCA_034641835.2 Pinus albicaulis | reverse complement strand
GTACATTGGAGATCTCTTGAACAAGTTTGGCATGGATGAATGTAATCCCTTAACCACTCCAATGGAATAAAACTTGAATCTCACATATATTGAAGGGAAGGAATTTGAGGATGCAACTAAGTATAGACAGCTTATAGGAAGTCTTATCTACCTGACCACCACCAGACCTGACATTTCATTTGTTGTTGGAATCCTCTCAAGGTTCATGCAAAAACCTTGTGAAGGACATTGGTCTGCTGCAAAAAGAGTGTTAAGGTACTTGAAGGGGACTCAAGACTTTGGACTCAAATATACACAGGTAGGTGACTTCAGCTTGATCGGATACTCTGATTCAGACTTTGATGGCGACAAAGAAACATGGGTGTCTACTACAGGTTACACCATGAGTCTTGGATCAGGAGCTATCTCATGGAGATCACGCAAACAGTCAGTTCCAGCATATTCCACGACTGAGGCAGAATATGTAGCAGCAGCTGAAGCAACAAAGGAAATCGTGTGGCTCTGGAAAATCCTGGAAGATTTGAAGATGAAACAAATGTATTCCACACAACTCATGATCGACAACACTTCTGCAATAAAGTTGGCCAAGAACCCAAAGTTCCATGATCGAACAAAGCACATAAATACAAAATACCATCTAATTCGACATCATGTTCAGCCCAAAACCATCCATCTACATCATTGTTCCACAAATGAGAAAATTGCTGATATCTTCACCAAAGCACTTGGAAGAGAAAAGTTTGAAAAGTTCAGATCGATGCTTGGGCTCACCAACATCCTTTCGGATTAAAGGGGGGAATGTTGACACCTAATCCTATGGGATGGGTGTGGATATGTAAATTTGTATAATAAATAATATTAGGAAATGAGGAAGGCCAAGAGTCATTTGGAGATGAATCCCAATAGCCTCACCTCCATGTATAAATGCATGTACATTCTTCAGCTAATACACATTCGTATTTGAGGAGTTACCTCCTGGTTTGACAATTGAAACTGGAGAGGGGACCAGAAAAGAGAGGAATCCCATGCTCAACCCCTCTGTTGGATAGGGTATCTTCTACCTTGTTTTTTGAGCATCGAACATGCTTGAAGGAGATGGCCTACTGAGTCTACAGCCATTGCTCAATTTAATCAAACCTTGCTGCAAGACGCCAACTCTTGGAAATATTGGAAGAAGAGGCACCTGAGAGGAGGTGGGTGGCAACATTGATGATAATTTGAGAGTCTCCTTCCACTTATAGGAGGAAGAAATTATGATCCTGAGCAAGGTAAAGCCCTTGAAAAAGGCCTTCCAGTTTCGTTGAGTTGTTGGAGTCCCACCTTATAGAGCCAAAGAAGATCACTAAGGGGATCCCTGTTGAATCTCTGAATATTCCACCAAAAATTGTTGCACCAGGATTTCCCTTAGAGGCACCATTGAAATTCAACTTGATCAGACCATGAGGAGGAGGATTCTAGGAGCTAGGCGAATCTGGATGACCTGAGGGAGATCAAGTATCCTTGTGGTGGCTAGGGATTTAAAGATTCCAATTCACCCAAATAATACTTTATGGCGACTGATTAGGGATGTTTAAGTCTTGCCAACGGTGCAGAGCTAGAGTCTCATGGAGATTGTTGTAGATATTAGTCGAAATAATATCTGAAGGACTGATTTAATTTTTTAAGATGCGCATGTACCTTTCCTTTCAGACCGACCAAAGAAGGAACCTAGGAAGGAGGCTCGAGAGATTACTGAGTGGCTTGCTGTTGAAGGGATCAATTGGCCAATGTATGATTGTATTAGAGATGTATCCTTTGATTGTGCTAGTTCTTCTGCACCGGATGGCTATGTTGTCCCACATGGTGTTGGCCAATGAGCAGGTATCCAAAAGATGTGAGATGGCTTTATTATGCTGCATACAATTAGGACCTCTGGATGGGCCTATGAAGCCTCTCTTTAGAAGGTTGTCCCATGTTATGATCCTTCTCATGCTGAGCAGCCAATGAAAGGTACAGATTTTAGACCGGATTCCTGGTCTCCAAATTTGGGTCCATATCACATCCTAGGGGTCCTGTGTTACAGAAAAAAGCATATGGTAAGCTTCTCGGGTGGAAAATGTGCCTTGAATGCTGTGACCCCATCGAAGAATGTCCAAATATTCTATGCATCAAATTTTCCTTTTGCTTATTTCACTGTCAATCTCGTCAAATTTTTCGTCATGCCAGTCTTCCTGCCATTGAGGAGCTGGGAGCCATTGACGATATCCAGAAATAGAAGGAGGTTTCCAAAGAAAATCTACCTAATTTTTCACTTGAGCATATAGAGAAGCTTGCCATCTGGGTCTGTGGAAGAGGTCAACCAATTTGAGCATTTGCTGCCATGAGTCCTCCCAGAAGCGAGTGGAGGCTCTTGATCGAATTTCCTAGAAACTATGCTCTTGGATGATGGCTCTATGTTGCTTGGCCACATTCCAAATGAGATATCCATAATCCTCGGGAACAAGATGAATGAGATCTTCTTGTGGCCTATTGTTAGCATATTTGGATGTCCATAGATGTGCCCAGGGGGAGTATGGTTTGGAAAACCGATTCCACCAAATGCGAGCTCCCATTACCACATTGTTGTGGTTAGGGTCCCTTAGTCCCAAACCCCCAGCCAATTTTGGAGTACAGACATCCGTTCATTTTACGAGAGTCCATTTTTGGTTTAATCCAAAATTTCCCCAAAATAAATTTCGTTGCAGATTTCTGATACTTTTTAGTACCCATTTAGGAGCTGCCAACACTGAGAAGAGATAAAGGGGCATGAATTGGAGGACCACTTTGATCGAGACCAGTCGACTTGCAATATTGAGGGTTTTGTGAGTCCAGTATGATAAGCCATCATATAATTTGTCCAAGAGATCTTTCCAATAGGAGTGGTTGATAGCAGAATCAATGAGAGGATCACCGAGGTATTTAGAAGGCAGAGTGGTAATGGAGAAGCCTAAGATTCTGGCAATTTTGTGTTGAGCGATGGCAGGGGTGTTAAAGAAGATTTGGGACTTGGCAAAATTGATGGTGGTTCTAGAGGCTTCAAAGAAGGTACCAAGAAACGACTTGAAGGTGTTGGCTTCTTGGACTAAGGGGTGGCCGAATAACATATTATCATCAAAAAATTGTTGGTGAGTAATGGGATGATTTTCATGAGTAGAGAGACCCCATAGAGAGTGGGAAGAGGTGACATGGTGGATGAGATGACCCAGACCTTCAACCATATGGATGAAAAGGAACGGTGAAAGAGGATCCCCCTATCGAATACCTCGATAGGGAGTGAAGGGGGTAGGAGGGGTCTCTGTTTAGTAGAATGGAATAAAAAGGGGAAGAGATGAGGCTCATAATCCAACGTGTCCAGGTGGGATTGAATCCAAAATCCAAGAACATCTAATTGATCTAATCCCAGCTTAATTTGTCGAAAGCTTTAGAGAGTTCAATTTGTAAGAGCATACCTACTTTCTTCCAATGCTTCATAGAATGGGTGACTTCATGAGTGAGAATGATTCCATCTAGGATTTGACGACCTTCCACATATCCAGTCTTCTATGGTGAGATGAGCAGAGGGAGGAGGAGTTTAAGCCTATTGGTGATTACCTTAGAAATAAACTTGTAGATGAGATTACACAAGGCAATCGGTCTGTACTTGTCTGGGTTGACAGAGTGTTCTTATTTGGGGATGAGATCTAGGAAGGTAGCATTGAGTGAAGGAAGAATCCAATGCATACTTCTAAATTATTCCACCAAATCCCAGACTTCTAGCTTGATGCTTTCCCTAAAGACGTGGAAAAATTTGGAAGCAAAACCGTCAGGACCAAGAGCCTTTGTGTCTTTGAGCTGAGCCATGACCTGTTCAAGTTCCCTCAGGGAAACTAGTTTTAGAATTTGATTGTGCTCCTAAGTAAAAAGCTTGGGGACGTGCTATGTGATATTGCCAATTGTTGGTAACTTGTGACCTCGAGGTCCTTGTAGGATGTTCTTGAAGTGGCTAAGTAGTTCTTTTTCTATGTTCTCATGGTCTTCTAGCTTATCCCCTTGACTATTGTTGAGGATGGTGATATGGTTATGTATACGCCTCTGAATAGTGGATCTATGAAAGAATTTGGTGTTCTTCTCCCCTTCTTTGAGCCATCTAATTCTTGACTTTTTCTTTCATATTATTTCCTCTTGCAGCCTTCTCTCATCCAATTTGGTAAGGAGGTTATTTTCTTGGAGAGCCATAGTTTCCGATCTTCCCTCTTGAATGGCACACAGCTGCAGATCAGACATTTGCTGCTCCAGATCCTTTTGATGTTGAAATATGTTTCCAAATGTGGAATGGTTCCATTTCTTGAGAGAGTATTTGAGATGCTTTAGTTTTTGTTGGAATTGATACATTTTGGATTTGGCAAGGGGAGTGAATCCACTCCACCAAGTGGAAACCAAGTCTTTGAAATCCAGATGAGGTAACCAGAATTGCTCAAAATAGAATGGTCGATTGTTTGTTAATCTCAAACGCAACCACTGCAAAAGGATTGGCCAATGATCAAAACCAGCAGATGGAAGAATGGAGGAGTAGATTTCGCCTCCCAGATGGATCTCATTGTCTAATATGACGAAACGGTCCAATCTCAACGCTATCTGTTGAGAGCCAATTCTTCTTTAGTTCCAAGTACGCATACCATTAGAAACGGGAATATTAATTGTCTAGTTTATTTGAATGAAATCTTTGAATATAAGGCTATCAATGTCAAGCCTCATTCAACCTCATTTTTTTTTCCTCAAGCTTAGTGATCATATTGAAATCACAATCGACGATCCAGAGAGGATGACACTTGGTGGAGTTTAGGATTTCAATGGAGTTAAGAATGCATATTTTCTGTTGAGGGGCTTGGGGGAAGTAGACATTGGTGAGGTGACCTTGGATGTTGGTGCTAATAAAATGAAAATAAGCTTGAATAAAATTGTGAGAAGCATGAATGTCAGAAAGAGTGATGAGAAGGGGATCCGAGGAAATGGAAAAACCACTTGAGGTGCCCAAAGCGTCAACTGCCATGGTATTTTAACCATGACATAACTTGGTGATGATGGAATCTAGGGTAGTACTGGTACATTTGGTTTCTTGCAGGAAGAAAATAGTTGGTATGTCTTGCTTAATTTTGTTCTTGATCTTTCGGTGCTTGGTGGGGTTATTGAGCCCTCAAATATTCCATGATGTGAGCTTCATTGAGAACTGTGGGAGACTATCCAGAAGAACTTGGTCAGCTTGGGGTATAGCCCTGATTCAACTAATAATTCTCGTAGAATTATGGTTCTCTATAGATCTATTCTCCGCCCTCTTTTCTTTGACTCCTTTATGAGAATGTTTCCATCCCAAGGGCTTCCAGGTTGAATTCCTAGTGAGTTGCGCTACTGAGCCCGGAAGAGTACGACTTCTAGGCTTTCTGTCTGCTTGGGGGCTATCTTATCATATTCTTTGTTTTTACAAGCCATCTCCATTGCTAAAATGTGTAGATCACCTAGGTTGATACTTTCCAGTTCTTCTTCTTCCATGTGGGTAGGTTGATTCATTTCTACCTTAGACCCTTCCTCCTGTGTTGCTTGTGGTGTCTTCTCATCAATTTCCATTAGGGTGGAGTTCCAAATGACAATGGATTTTTCTTTGCTTGGCTAGCTATACTGAGGGGTGTGCTTATAATTAGAAGAATGAGGGAGAGGGGGGATGGGGATGAGCAGACGAATCACAGAGGGATGAGGGGAGGAAACTTTGGGGGTTTTAGAGGTGGGATGAGAGGATTCCCCTTCTAAGATAGGATGATTTGCAAGAATGTCGAAACTGTTTCTGGTAGGGAGGGAGACTTTGCGGGTGACATTGGGTTTCTTAGAGTGATTTTTGTGGTTGAGAGCTTTGGTGAAGCCATCAACATCAATAGCTTTTGGGCTAGGGGTAGATTTAGGAGGTTGATTTAAAGGACAATCTCTGAAGAGATGGCCATGCTCATGGAATTTTCAACATAGAAAAGGCACATGTTTGTAATCCATGGTTTGAACCCATTCAAAATCATCATGAAAGAGACTTACCGAATCTGTTAGGGATCTATCCAGGTGCATGTAGACGCAGATCCTGGCATAGGTTGTATAGCATCTGATTTTTGTTTCTTTGGAAACCTTGATGAACTCTCCCAATCCATTTCCAATATATTTTAAGGATTATCCCAATATTCCAGCAAGATCGAATACATCTGGATCTAAACTGGAGCCTAGTTAAAATCCTCCTTATCTGGGTTGAACCTTTCAACCCAGTCTCTTAGATAAATGCCTTTGTAGTTGAAGAATTATGGACCACTGTCCATAATGTGGTTTCTATCTTTGATGCAATTGAATATATTGTTGAAGAAGCCCTTTGTTCTAGGCTGCAGGGTAACAAGCCCCTTTGGTTTCCATTTGGAGGCTATCTAGTGTTGGATGGCTTTATTAGTAGGCGAGAAGCCTATGAATTTACCAATGACAACATGGTCCTTCATATACTGAATTTTTGCATTGATGCAGTGGCTAGGTAGGTCGATTTTTGGACGGTTGGCCGCTATCGGTATGCATGTGGAGGAGTATGTTTTCTTCTGCTCTGTATTGACATTCTAGGTCTCTTGTTTGTCATTTTGCTCAGCGTTCAGATCTTCCTGCGGGCCTACAGGGTCAGAGGGCGGGTTCTAATCATTCAGATTCATATTTGTTGTGACAGTTGGAGAGCTTCCAGGATGGGGAGGAGCCATTATCAGGTTGCAGCATTACGTGGATTCGTGGAGCCTAGAGAGACTAGTAGTGTTGCTGTTAGGGAGAGGAGGAGCCTTGATAGCTCCCGTTGCAGGGTTTTCGAAACCCTAAGAGTCCATGGGGAGGCGTCAACTCTAGGAAAGCAATGAAGAAATAGAATGTTATGCAACAATATGGATTTCATTATTATGAATTACTTATAATAAATCGAAATCTGGAAAATCCTAAGAAATGTTATATCAGAGAAACTATTTCACTGTATGTAAATTTATAACAGAGAAAACTAGTTACTGGGTGAAAATGGATTCACTATGTCATTATACTTATTGAGTGGAGAAGTATCAATACCTCATATGAGAATGATACAGTAACGAAAATTTCCTTAAAACTGCAACGAGGAAAATAGGAGTATCTAATTTTGAAATCTTAATTAATTGAAATCTATGTGAATTACAATCTAATGAAGAGAAAAAGGCTACGTCAAGTAAATAAAAAAATTCTCTCACACGGAGAATATACAGAGTCTATATGTTACAGAATTGAAAGTCCAAAATGATGCACGTAGAGTCGAGTTACAACTTCTTGAATGTAGTTATAAGAACAAATTAATGCGTACAATATAAAATGCATGTGTAGAAAATTATTAATAATTATACATATCAGTTCCCCGAAATTGAAATTGCGAACATAGGGATATCTAGAAATTATATAATCAATATGGTAAACAGGAAATGAAATTTCCATATTACTACATGAAGAAGGAAGTCCTTATCTGAGAAACGTTATTCAGAACTACAAGGTGAAAAAAAATGAGAACCCCAAAATTTGGGGAATTTAATTTACAACAAAGAAATGAATAAGTCGATTAAATTTAGTGGAAAACTACTATGGACTAGAGTCTAAGTATAATGAGAATATATAGAATGAATTCTCAGAACTTAAAAATTGAAATCTCGTATGTAAAAATACAATGCCTTAGATAAATGTGAAACAGGAAATGTATAGTATAGAAATGGAATATAATGATTGGTGGAATTTGTGGAATTTGAAATTATAAAGGAAAATGAGAACCCACAAAAATAACCTTAGGTTTTAACAATTCTGGAAAAAGGTGGAACAGAAAAACCACGAAAATTTACAGAGGGTATAAATTTCTTACCTCGTTAATGCTGGCCATAATTAATACACTGAGGACATAAGGTAGTTCAAAGAAATTCTAAACCAAAACATACCCTCTCCAAATAAGTTCATTTCAAAATTATGCTAAACAAGGATGAAAAATACAGAGCTAATAAATGAAGAAAATGAACTACTATAAAACAAAATTACAAGATGTAAATGTGGAGAAGAAAGTGTAACATCATACCTTTCTTGGAATGATTATATAATGTTGTTCCATGAGAATAAATGTAAACCAGAACTATGAATCTCATGCATGGCATGAGAAAAGGACAATAAATGGAATTTCCCTAAGAATTCCTCCAATTTCATATAATTTTCTCACAAAAAATGTAGAATAGGTCTCTCATTGTACATTGACTTCCCAAAGCGGAATCCTAGCCATATGACAAACCAAATGAAATGAAAAAAACCCAAATGCAGGGCATTCAATGACTATAGGGTTATCAATTAATCTCCACCATTCATGATGGATAATATCCATCCTACAGGTGTCCTCTTGAAGTATCGAGGCCATGTGATGTTCAGGTAAAGACATACCTCCATTTAATGGATTAATAAACGAAACGATAAGGTTGTAGATGGAAAATTAATATGATATGGGTATAATCATAGGTGGATAAAATAACATCATCAATACAACGAATTGTCACCGTCATACAGTTAAATAAACTGATCTGAAACAATATGATGGGGTTGCAATATAATTTAATTATATGTTGAGTTATGTGGGGTGTGGAAAATATGTTGAGTGATATGTATTGAATAGAGAAACTTTATATGGTTCATGTAGTAACATATAGAATGTTATTATGCCACCAACGAAGGAATGGTAGGGTGATTACCATTATTCGACTAATAGTTATATTAGTTGGAAATGTTATAATTAGAAAATTTTAACTTGAATATAATAATATTTTTTAAAATTATAAAAAGGGCAAGTTACAAAATTGTGAAGGGGGGTAATGATAAATAGGATAGAATACATGTGGGAGACATGTATAATAAACTAAAAGAGGGAACACCTTTAAAGGTAAATTAAGTATGGTACTTATGAGATAATTTTAATTAGCATGTTTTATAAATATACCTAAGAAGTAAACTATAAGAGAGGAAAAGTATCAACCAAGACAGAGTTTTGTGATGACAAAAATAAAACAAAGGCAGACCTTGGTTTTGAATTTTCATTATTAAAGTAAGAAATGACGAGTATGTTGGAACAAAACAATCATCATGACTAGAAATAGTATTAAAGAAAGAAATAAAATTGGTTAGTGAGAGTTGTTACAAATGGTATTAGATCCCATGCTAAAACTTCAGGCTTATGGGTCGCAACACAGGGAAATTTTTTCTACTGTCAAAATAATTTTAAAATTTTTATTTATGATTGCTAATTGATACCGTGTAGCAGAAATTAGTGTAGAAAAAGTATAGTTGCTATCATGATAGACAAATAAGAGTTGTAAGTAGAACTGGGAGGGGGAAGGGGCCCTACTAGATCCAAATGCTCAAATGTTGAAAATTATACTGCAGCAAGAAATGGTTTAGCTAAATATTAGCTATGAACGGTTGTTGGAGACCATTATTGAGCAAGAGAGGTTGATAAAGAATTAACCTCCAAGTCTAGTCTTCCAAATGAAACAAATCCCAACTGAGAAAGGTCTGAGAGTGGGGAAGAATTTTCTTAAATATCAAAAGAAAAAGGAAACGCAGGAAGGATTCCAAAATTAAATTAAGTCTCTAATATTTAAATAAGAGAAGGAAATGGATGCTAAAACCTAACTCCTAAACATGGTCAAATACTTCCAAGAGTATGAATACGGAAGAAATTAGAAAGCAATATTGGCGATTTACAAATGGTAAGGTAAAGCCACACTTTGGTGGAAAGAGACCAAAATTTTACACTTTCTTGACGAAAAAACTAATCCATGAGAAGAATTTCAGAAGAAATTGAAATCTCAATACACCTTAGTGAGAGGTATTATGATGATGGAACAAAGAAAAAGGTAGGAGCTAAGGTGGGGACAAATCACTATCGATGAAATTGTGATTAAATTCAAAAAATCACTTAATTATGTGCTTTACATTAGAAAGAAGAGGACAAAGTACAGTGATCGTTGAACTATAAAACCACCAACTACAAAGAGAGAATTGAAAATGAAAATTCTAACACTATGAAAGAAGTTGTTCGAAAAGTATGGTTGCGTTACC
This sequence comes from Pinus albicaulis, assembly GCA_034641835.2. Classification (NCBI taxonomy): domain Eukaryota; kingdom Viridiplantae; phylum Streptophyta; class Pinopsida; order Pinales; family Pinaceae; genus Pinus; species Pinus albicaulis. The sequence goes on along the minus strand of CM076578.1, from coordinate 820,344,808 downwards.
AGGAATTAAAAGACATGATCGATTAGCTGAAAAACTAGTGGAAGCATGAGAAGGGCAAGGCGACAACAACAAAAAATATCGAAGACAAAAAAAATAAATATCAATGAACAATGATTGAAATTGAAGGTATATATACTAACCAATCTGTGTTTGTTTTACTTGATCAAGTAACAAAATTAAGCTATATCAGCCTTAATATAGTGGAGAAAGGTAGTCTAAAAACAAAAAAAATTGAATACTCTTGACTGGTATAGTTAGTTATAGGAACAAAGAAGAAATTCATTCATAAACTAACCAAAATATCTATAAATGTAAATGAATATGGTACATAATTACAATCAAACATCCTTCCTTTATAGTCTTATGATCCTCTAGTGGGAATGGATTGGATGGAACAATAGAAAGTAATGGTGAATTGCTTAGAAAGAAAAAACATGAGCTTGCACTAAGGACGTAGGAAAATCTGTTAGAGTTAATGGAAAACAAAAACCAATGACCATTACAGAGATTTCTACCTTTCAATTAAAAGGACAACAAGACAAATGATGTCAAGTATGCTGCTGAAGGTGAAGAATTGAAACAACCAACATAATTGAGTCTGTTGAAGACTTATCTGTAATCAAGAAATTCAAAAATATAATTCTAGAAAAATTCAAGGATGTATAAAACCAATACTCCTGAAAGAATTGAACTGAAACTTCAATTACAAAAATGGTTAGACAAGGGTTACCTTAAATCAAGTGTGACTCCTGGGGAGCACTAATGTTGTTGTAAAAAGGAAGGATGACACCTTCTAGATGGTTATAGAATTTAGAAAGTTAATTAGTTAAAATTCAATAACCAATATATCTTTCAAAGATGATCAAATTGATCAAGGAAGACAAAAACATATATAAGACAACCTTCTGAATTAGGTAAGGTCATTATGAGGTTGAAATTTTTACCTTTGTACTTACAAACACCCTCATACAGTCCTACATTCATGTAATTAATGAAAAATATTCTACCTAAACAATTGGAAAAGTGGTATTAGTGTTCATAGATGATATTTTTATATACTCCAATAAGGCAAAAGAACAACAAGAACATCATAGCATAATACTAGAAATCCTTATAAAGCGTCAATTGTTTGCAAAAATCAGCCATGTGAGTTTAACAAAACCAATATTCAATAATTTGGACGTGTCATTGTAAGGATGGATTGGCAGTAGATCCGAAAATGGATACAGACAATATTGAATTGTTCTGTAACCAATGAGGTGCCAAAAATACAATCATTTAGGAGTATTGCTCGATAGTACCATAAAATTGTGGAAGGATTTTCTGCATTGCAGAAAAAGGAAGTGTGAAATTGAGTGGAAAGCTAAGTGTCAAGATAGTTTGGAACAAAAAAAACAGAAATAAATTACTAAACCTATACTGAAAATTGTTGATTCAACTAATGAGTGGTTGCATATACATAATAATTGTATAGGAAGGCTGAGAGAAGTATTCCTTTAAGTCAATGCAGAGACAACTTATGAATCTCGAAAATTGATTTTAGAAGAAACATGAATATAGTTATGCGGTCTATGACTTAGAATTGAATGCTGCATATTACCCTAAAAGAGTGGAAATAGTTTCTGCGAGAAAGGAAAAGTTTAGTGATAACAGATCATAAGTATTCCTTTACTCAAACAAACTGAAATACCATAAAAAAAAGGTGGTAAATTTCCTCAGTAAATTTGATATAAAAAATCAAATATAGAAGGAAAAGAAAATGGAATTTTTGATATTTTAAGTAGACAGACTCATAAAATTTTGACACATACAGGTAGTAGTGTAAAAAAATGAAGTGGGAGAGAAAATACAAGGAGCATTGTTGCAAGACTCTCAAAATGTACGATTTCAGTAAAATGAAATTGTATGATAGATACTAAATCAAAAAACACTGATTTGTTACAAGTAAAGACTATATAATTCTAATGTCTCAACATTGAACCAAGAAATATTCAGCAGGTCATCCAGGTTCTATAAAGAAAATAATAGCCTTGAAGAAAATTATACTTTGACCAAGGATGAAGAAGGAGGTAACAAAATCCTTGTCACGGTGATTGAAATTTCAAGAAGTTAAAGTAGAACATCAGCATCATGCTGGTCTATTAAATTCCCTCCCTATTCGACAATAGAAGGAGAAAGTGGAATCAAACGACTTTAGTCCAAGACTACCAAGTACCAAGTACCAACATTACACAATTATGGGAGTAGTGGACACTCTACCTAAAAAAACTCACTTTTTTCCTATACAATCCACTATTGTCACTATACAAGTGACCGATGGATTTAGAAAAAACTCGCCTTTTTAGCTCCATGGAATCACAAAATTGATTATCTGTGAGAGAGATGCCAAAAGTACATATAATTTTGGGAAAATCCTATTTGGAGGAATGGGGACAAAGCTAAACTTCAATGTAACTTACCATCCTCCAATATATTTACAGATAGAGAGAACAAATCAAATATTAGAAGACATACTTGGCAAGTATGTGATAGACAAAAAACCATAATCAAGAAGACTTTCAGAAATTAGTAGAAATTGCATACAAATACAATTATTAGTCTTCCAGTGACATAAGTTAGTTAGAAGCCTTGTTTGAAAAAAAAGGCCACACTCACTTAATTGAAGTCAACAGAAGTACAAATTGATCTTAGTACTAGAAGAATTACAAGAGGTAGAAGCAGACTGGGGAAATAATTCAGGAGAATATTAAACTAGCTCAACTACGTCTAAGAGTTATGCAAGAATTAACATAGAATTAAAATATGGAGATCAAGTATATCTAAGGATGTAACTTCACAAAAAGGACATTTCATGCCAATAGTTGTACTAAGTAGCACCTCGATATTGCAAGGTCTTTGAGGGTTGGAGTGAACCTCCAAAATCACTCTACTTAGTCATATTAAGATGGTTTTCATATTTCATTATTGGAAAAATAATGTACATGAACCTACTCATGCGATTTATTGGACTATAATATAGGTGGAAAAATAAGGGAGCTCTCTTTGAGAACTACTTCATAGATTAGAGCAGGGAGAAAAAAATGCTTTGTAATAAAACAACAGCTCTGGTGAAAGCGCAATGGAAACACTTTGCACTTGATGAAGCTACTTGGGAGAAAGAATATATGATGAAAGAAAAATAACCATCATTTTTTAATGGATAGAAAGAAAGATCAGGAACATTGAGGACAATGTTTTTGTTTTAGAGGGGGACTATGTAATATCTCTATTTTTAGCATTCTATAAATGAGGAATAAATATAAAGGTAAGGAGTACCTAAGAAAAAAATTATGTATTTATATATTAATTGTGGGAATTAATATATAAATGTGGAAATTAAATTATTGTATAAAGACAGAGTAAATTGAGACCAGGAATTCAAATCCATGAGGATGGACTAGATTCCCAAGAATTCCCAAAATTCTCGAGAAATCCATAAAATAAAATAAATTTTATTAGATGGGAGAAAAAGATCTAATAAAATCCTCAAAAAAGTGGAAATTTACTAAGAAGATGTAAGATTAAAACGAGGCTGAGGAAAAGTTATTTTTAAAAGAAGCTTTTGTGGATAAAACAAAAGAAAAGCCTAGGATAAGGGAAACAACATCCCAAAATAATTGGATGCGGTTATGGAAACAAGCTGAGGGAAATCAAGCTTATATAAGTTATTCCTAGTGTGACAAAGGGGTTGTATACACTAAGGAAGAATTGGTCTCTACTCCGGGGAGAGCTGTGGAGTAAGCTAAAGGTTGGGAGGAAAACAGTCTTTATAAAGTGGTATACTCTTTTTGTGGAAATTTTATGTTTTAGCCTATTGTTATTAGTGATATAAAATTAGTAGTGGAATTCACAATATTTAGTGTTTTATAAATTATGATTGGAATTTATGTAAATTAAATTATAAAAATTATATGTATGGTACAGTGATTTGTTTCAAAAATTTATGGTTATATGTATTTGACAGTGTCCTCACTAGAAAGTAATATAGTTAAGGCAACTGTATTGTTACATAGACTTGTTAGAAGTAGCGGAAAAACAAACAAAATCTCTAAACCCTTCTTCAGGGTCTAAATATGTTGTTTAAATCCAAGTTATAAAGGTAGAATTACATTGAAGGATTTCATAATATAAAAAATAAGTATTGATCTATTTTCTTCTGATGAATATCATAATTTTCTCTATGCATATATCATTCAACAAATTTCTTAATTGAATTAATTCTAGATAGATAGCATGAAATTTAATCTATATTAGAATTAATTACTAGGTTGTTGTTATTCATTTACATAAGTAGCTGAGATATTCTATACAAATACTATAAATTAAAAGTACATATCTAAAATTCTTCTATGTTGATATATATCTCAAATAGGAATGAAAAACATAATTTAAGCTATGATGCATAATGGAAAATACATCAAAATTCTATGCATGAAAAAACTCAGTCATACATGGGTTAAAATGATATAGATACAAATTGAAAATTGCAATACATAACTTCTATATACATTGAAGTATACCAAAAATCCTCTAATGGAATAGAGGATGAAATAGAACAAAATTAATTATAACTGAAATGTTATAATATGATATTTTATCTATATCAGAGTCATATAGATTATGCAGATTTGAATTGATGGTGGAAGGGTCTCCATTGTTCTGATGACCAACCTGAAAGAGGATAATACTGACAGTCAGATACTCTAACTATTTGTCACAAAAGAATTTTATAACTATAGGAAGACATTATGAAAATCCAAAAAAATATCAATGTGATCATAGTTAGAAGTTCAATTGAAAACATTTTCTAACTAATTAAAGAGTATGTATAGTTTGAGGGTATACCTGTATTTATCTATTTAAAATTGGAAAATTCCTTCTTGCACCTACAGTGAAGAGAACTGTATGAAAAGATGGAAAATTCAACAGAATAAATAAATTATTTAAATTGTTGTAGTTGCAAGTACAACAAAACTAGAAGAAGGAAATTACAAGTTGCATCATTGATTAAACTATCTCGATTATAGTACATTCAGTTGTAAACAAAAACAAACTAGACTAGATTAATTCTTGTAGAATATGTAAGGAAAATAGCTGGAGAAGAAATATAATTATAACTAAAAGTATGAGTTAGACGTCAAACCTTGGTTTGAATAAACCGACGAAGGTAGGTATCCTTGTCAAGTTGAAACGTATTCTACAGTAAATAGTTATGATAACTTCCACAAGAATAGTGGTATAAACAATTGAATAATTAAGTTTGAGGAAATTTATTTAATTTCAATATTATGGAAATTAAGTGACATAGAAAACTAAATTCAAAAAGGAATTTAGTCCAATGATAAAATTATAGAATTTTGGAATTTAAAAAGAGGAGCATTCTAACTTGTCAAATTGAAGATGGTTAACAAATATTACACAGATTCCAGGGAAGAAATGAAATGTTATGAAACTATATGGATCTCATTATTATGACTTACTTAAAATAAATCGAAATCTGGAAAATCCCAAGAAATGTTATATCAGAGAAACTATTTCGCTGTATGTAAATTTATAACAAAGAAAACTAGTTACTGGGTGAAAATGGATTCACTGTGTCATTATACTTACTCAGTGGAGAAATATCAATACCTCATCTAAGAATGATATAGTAACAAATATTTCCTTAAAACTTTAACGAGGAAAATAGGAGTATATAATTCCAAAATCCTAATTAATGGAAATCCTAATTAATGGAAATCTATGTGAATTTCAAGCTAATGAAGAGAAAAGGGCTACATCAAATAAATAAATAAAAAATCTCTCACACAGAGAATAGACAGAGTCTATATGTGACATAATTGAAAGTAAAAAACGATCCATGTAGAGTCGAGTTACAACTTCTGGAATGTAGTTATAAGAACAAATTAATGTGTACAATATAGAACGATGGTATAGAAAATTATTAATAATTATATATAACAGTTCTTAGAAATTGAAATAGTGAACAGAGACAAAGCTAGAAATTATATAACGAATATGGTAAACTAGAAACGAAATTTCCATATTACCACATGAAGAACGAAATCCTTAATTGAGAAATGTTATTCAAAACTACAAGGTGAAAAAAAACCAGAACACCAAAATTTGGGGAATTTCATTCACGTCAAAGAAATGAAGAAGTCAATTAGATTTAGTGCAAAACCACTATGGACTAAAGCCTAAGTATAATGAGAATATACGAAACAAATTCTCAGAACTTGAAAATTGAAAATCCTGTATGTAAAAAGATAACGCCTCAGATAAATGCGAAATAGAAAATGTACAATATAGAAAGGGAATATAATGAATGGTTGAATTTGTGGAATTCAAAATAATAAATGAAAATGAGAACCGAGAAAAATAACCTTAGGGTTTAACAATTCTGGAAAAATTTGGAATGGAAAAACCACAAAAATTTACAGAGGGTGTAAATTTCTTACCTCATCAATGCTGGCCGTAATTGATATGATGAAGATGGAAGGTAGTGAAAAGAAATTCTAAACTAGAACATACCCTATCCAAGCAATTTTGTTTCAAAATTATAGTAAACAGGAATGAACAATACATTGCTAATAAATGAATAAAACGAACTACTATAAAACAAAATTACAAGATGCAAATGAGGAGAAGAAAGCGTAACAACATACCTCTCTTGGAATGGTTAGATAATGTTGTTCCACTAGAATAAATGTAAACTAGAACCATGAATCTCACATGCGGCATGAGAATGGGAGGATAAATGAAATTTCAGTAATAAATCCTCCAATTTCATAGAATTTCCTCACAAAAACGCAGAATAATTCTCTTGTTGTACACTGACTTCCGAAGGCGGAATCCTGACCAAATGAAAATCCAAATGAAATGGAAAAAACCCAATCGTAGGACATTCAATTTGACTCTAGGGTTGTCGATTAATCTCCACCATTCATGACGTACAATCTCCATCCTACAGGTGTCCTCTAGAAGTACAGAGGCCATGTGATGTTCAGGTGAAACGATAAGGTTGCAGATGGAAAATTAATACAATATGGTTATAATCATAGGTGGATAAAATAGTATCGTCAATGAAACGAACTCTCAGTGTCATACAATTAAATAAACACAACCATTACCCTATGATAAATTGATCTTAAATAATATGACGGGGTTGCAATATAATTATATGTTGAGTTATGTGGGGTATGGAAAATACGTTGAGTAATATGTATTGAATAGACAACCTTTATATGTTTCATGTAATAACATATAGAATGTTATTATGCCACCAACAAAGGAGTGGTAGGGTGATTACCATTATTTGACTAATAGTTATATTAGTTGGAAAGGTTATAAGTAGTAAATTTTAACTTGAATATAATAATATTTTTTTAAGTTATAAAAAGAGTAAGTTACGAAATTCTGAAGGGGGATAATGATAAATAAGGTAGAATACATGCGGGAGACATGCATAATAAACTAAAAGAGGGAACAACTTTAAAGGTAAAATATGTATTGTACTTATTAGCTAAGTTTAATTAGTGTGTTTTATAAATAGACCTAAGAAATAAGTTATAAGAGAGGAAAAGTATAAACCAAGACAAACTTTTGTGATGAGTAAAATAAAACAAAGACAGACCTTGGTTTCTCATTGTCATTATTAAAATAAGAAGTGACAAGTATGTTGGAATAGAACAATCATCATGACCAAAATATTATTAAATAAAAAAAAATCGGTTAGTGAGAGTTGTTACATTAATGATTTATTTAAAAATAGGTTAATGAATGAGCTAATGCATCTTGATTCTTCTCTTAGGGATCTAGGGAAGTATTATATAAAGGGTCGTACCAAACTTCCTTATGTGATTTCCTAATTTATTTTTCATCATTCCTTTTTACTTTATGTGTAGCTCACCCCAAGTGACCTAACTTACATAATAAGATTCCTTAAGGTGCAAATTCTTCTAGACAAAATCAAAATAAAAAATTATTGAATTTTTTTTTTCAATATCCCCATATATTTTTCATGTATATTCACCATAGATTCTATATATTCGATGAATTATTTCTCCAAAATTGTTTTGGAGATGAATACTTTTGGTATTGTGTTGTCTTTATTTTATTTTTTAAGTTTAAGATTTATCATTTTGACACATATTTCTCTTCTTTTAATTGTTTTTTATATATTCACTGTAGCTTATTCTTTGGTACTTATGAGTGGAAACATAGAGTTTTAGGCCACATCCATGGTTTATTAGGTTTTGTAGGTGCTCCATATAAATATTCAATAGGTTTAGTTTTTCCAAGGTGCATGTTGAAAATACATTTTTTGATAAATATGTAATAACTTGGAATTTTTGTGACATCCATTGAAGAACCATAACAGTTTGTCAAAGCCTAAATGACGATCCTTATCTTTTGAACGTTATGACCATTTTTTGAATGTTATTCAAAGACGTATAAAGTATACTTTTAAGTCTTGTTTACAAAAAGTTAGGCCTATCCTTTTATGTCACCATAGTTATCAATTTCATATTTTATATGAATCAATATGATTCGTAGATGAAAGAGGATAGAAGATATATGAGCCCACAAAACTAATGTGAGGGTAAAAGTTCACAAGGTTTATCTTCTCACAATGTGCTATGAAAATGTTGATTTTTATCGAATTGTTTCCTTATATGAAATTTTGAAATATATTGCAAAGTGTGATTCAAAAGAATAAAAAATACAAAAAAATATATAACTGAATGATGAAAATAATTTCTAATACAAGTGGATGTGAAGATATAGCATTGTGTGGATACTATAGCTTCCTTACAAAAATAATTTTTTATCATAATATTGGAAGACAAGGAACCCTCCATATGTTTTTAAAGATATCTCTTATTATGTGTAACCCCAATTATTTTTTTTGGATGTTGGAAGAGAATTATTCAAGAAAATATCAAGGGATGCTCATCAATTATCTTTCAAAACTAGTTTTTTCAACATATATCAAAGTTGACATGATTTTATAGAACTTTTGTCTTTGATAAAGATAAAAGGATATTACACATTTGATACCAACCATAATAAAGAGCCATTGAAATGTATAGATTTACATACTATTATTACATTTTAGCCATGGTTTTATTCTATTCCCAATGACGGTTTGGAATATTTTGAAACATTTTGTACAAATCATTCATAACATTCCATTAGATCTATGACTTTCATTTGAAATAGTCATTCATAATTGGAAGGATATTATATTCAAACATGGAATGTAGAATGAGTTCCTTTTTCATTTGTAAATGAAGAAAAATATGATGACCTCCTAGTAGAGAAAACTAATGTTGATGAAGATCTTGAATTGTAGAAACTTTTATCTTGAACAATTACTCCAAATAATATCAATATTGTTTACATTCAAAATCTAAATGAAGGGAATTTAATATATATTATAAATAGAAACAAAAAATGACCCCATATGATGTTATATAAAAATTTATTCATTTTATACTAAATGAACAATATAAAGCTTTTGTTATTGACAACTCAATTGGGAGCACATTTGTCTCACCATCTTGATTTCCACAAAAACAATGACTTCCTTTTGAGATCATTTTATGCCACTTAATTATGAAAAATATTTTCATATTAAAATTATTATTAAACAAATTGCACTAGAAATATTTTCATATTCATTGTGTTTCGCATGCCCTTTCTACTTCAATAGATAATGGTATTAGTTTTCTTCTATTGTTCACTTCAATTGGTATCGCTACATTTAACTTACAGGTAAAAATAATCTCTAAATATTCCTATTAAATATATGTGACCACTCCATGGTGAAAATTTTCAAATATTTCAAGAATAAATGAGGCATATTTAATATATATGGATTGATGAAATGAGCTTTATAGGTTGAAGGTTATTCATGGAAATAAATTCTGGTTTAGGATAAGAATTCCCATATTATAGATCTATTGTTTCTGGTGGTAGATTTATCATTTTTTATAATTATCTTGGTGAATAAAATACCCTTAACTATAATCATTAAGCCTTTATATGTAGGTAAAACAACAAGAAAATTGTTTTAAATAAATTTCAACATTTTTGTCAATTTGGATACGATTTTCTGCAAATAATCAAATGATCCAAAAAAAAACCACTATTTATAGTATCATATTTAAAGTTGGGAACTAAAACCATTTATTATTTATTTTGAATACCCTTTATTCAATTAATTTTCTATACATTAGTGTTTTATATCTAATTGCAAATATTTTGGAAATGTTGGTTGTGGAGGCAAGACTAAAGTTGATTGACTTATGCAAATAATTTTTACAGTAAATAAATGTTTTTGTCTCTTGGAAATAAGGTTGGAAACAACACGTGAGTATTTATGCTTATTTTTGTCCAATAAAATATTAATTGGTTATTTCTAAGTGGTGGATAGAAAAAAGGAAAGTGACAGAGGTCACTGTTGGAACTTTCACAAATTCTCCCAAAATTCCTAGCAAAATTATTGCCACTTGGAGACAACATAACTAAAGAGAAATGTTATGTTGGGTGTAAAGTTAAGCTTAGTTTGAGGGAAATTATAAGCTAGGATAAAATATAAAAATAAGCATAGCTAGAGAGAAAGGAATGCTTATGATGGAAAAAGGAATGTTTGTTTGCTATTTTGAAAAAATCATATGTAAATAAAAACGGTGGGTAGACCTTAAAATAAGGTGGATACTAGGAAAAATATGTTGTGAAGAAAACAATGTATACCACCTATTGAAAACAATTTGGGGAATGTTGTGAAAAAAAGGAGGAAGAAAGAAGTTTGAGCTTGGTGGGAGTTGTTATGAGTGCAACTTCCTAGTTGGGAGGAATATGCCTTTTCCTATAACTTTTTCAAGGGTTTCAATATTAGTTAGATAAGTACAATGGTTGTATTTTAAGAGGATTGTATGTTGTAACTAATAAACACATGATCAATCTAGATATGGAAGTATGTATATACTAACCAGAGGGATTCTCTTATAGCTCCAAATAAATAAAAAGTAATATTATTATGCCTACTATCCATTGAAGTATTATGGTCGATCATGTATATTGTAACAAATGTATGCCATGCACGTTAATCATGAGGCATACTATAGAATGTATGCATGCTTATAAATTGTTGGTACGTCACTATAGTACCATAAGAAAGAAATTAAAATCCTTCATAATGTAAAGATCCACGTTATTGATATAAGATTTGTCAGCTGAATATGATATGTAGGTAGAACATGACTAAAGGAGTAGGAAATTGTCACATCTCTCGGTATACCTTGTGAAAAATACACAAGATTACATTTTTTGATCAGTTTTTACAAACATATAACATCCCATGAATATATTATCACAAATTTAATTCATCATTAAATCACCATCACTAAGTGAAGTAGCCATAGAAATGGAATAGCTAATTGTTTAAAGCAATAATCCTCAATGAAACATTCTAACAAAAATATTTATGTTCCAACTCACATCATTAACATTGTCCAATCAACGAGAGCTTGTTAATAGACATTGAATTACTAAATTTCCAACGTCATGCAAGGTAGAAATATCATCAAGATAATAGAATAGACAAGAACATAAATGTACATTGATATTTTCCTTAAAACCCATAAGGGTAAAGCAAACAATGTTTATTTTATTAAATGTTTTGTGACTGAGTTCACCACTCACTCAATTGCAGAAAGTGAGTATATCCCTTTTCCATTATTGAAAATATTCAAAAGAAACATAATTTTAAGCTCGAGTATAGTTAAATAGAGGAAATTACATTAATTATGATGTCATTTTTTTCAAACATATTACCCAGAAGTTCTTCAAACAAAATGTCTTTGTGGCATGGCTATTTCCTACAATAATTTACCACTTTAAATTTCATTTGATAATTCTTCCTTTTACATGTAATAATAATTATGCATATTGACCTCATTGACTACCATAACATTAGTTATAATCGATATTTCAATTGTTTCAAAAGGGATAGATTAGAATCTTTCAATCCATTCTACGCATAAGTCATGATTCTTTCCTACTATATCTATCCTCAACAAAATCTATAATATTTATACAAAATATCAATTTATCAAAACCCAAAATTCAATCTTTACTAATTATCATTTTAATGTCATAATCATTAATAATATTTTATGCATTATACATATTTTTTATGTATCATTCTCTTGCAGATGCATCATTAACATTAAAAATCATCTCTAATATTTTACTTTTACATACATCATCAATTACAATAACATGACTATTGAACACCTTAATTACCATCCACAAATAATAGTAATAGAGTATCTAACAAGATCTTAAACTACGGGTGTAGGCCAAAAATCATGGTAATAATTCCTAGTTATGTTTTTCTTGTTGCAAAACCATGGGTGATTGCATATTTTTCTTGTTACCAACATGAAATAGAATTAATATTGTTATTACAAATAGTATAAAGCTATACTTTTTTTTCTTTCTTTCAAATAAATTATAAAAAACATGTCTCTCTGTCCGCATCTCTCATGCATAAGATAAAATTCATAAATATTATTAAAGCATGCATAACCATCCATATTTTGCATGCATAAAACAAATGAATATGTAATTATCAAAACATTTCTATTTGTTATGAAACCAGCTCCAAAAATAGAAGAAAAGATAGATCAACGCCTTACAAATAAGCCACTTCAAGGGGGAAACCTCCAATACATTACATAAATGAACAGTTGTTGGATGATACAAATTAAAAAACCTCATTCTATATATAGGATTCCATGGGGTCACAATATAATCCTAGCAAACCTAACAATAATAATTTAAGGGCACAATAATAACAACATTAGGGTTACAAGGGTACAAAAATAACAATAAGGGGGCTACACTAGCAACAATAAGGGAGTACACTAGTAATATAGGGACCTAACATCCCCCTCTCCTTCAAACAAGTGTTGTCCTCGACGCTTGAGTAGCTCACAGTGCTTATGTATGAAATTATCATCCTCCCATGTAGAATATTCAATGGGTAAGTTTTTCCACTTGATGAGATACTTTGAAATTGATAGATTTCACAGTTGTCAAGTTCTTCTTTCCATGACTTCTTCAAGTTCCAATATGATTTTTCCTTCGCAATCAAGTTGCGGCAATATTGTTTGAACTTGAATTTTTTCAATTATCACCTTCTTTAAGCATGGAACATGGAAGACTAGATGCACTCACAACGAAGGAGGAAGCTCCAATTTGTATGCCATAGTACCAATATTTTTCAACACCTTGTAATGATTATTCAAAACTTTTTGCAGATTTGGAGAAATAGAATATTTTGATGTTGGAACTTCTAGTGAGCATAATTGTGCAATTACACCTCATTTTTATTTCTTCAGAAGCTTTGTCATGACATTAGAGCTTATTATCTTTCCCGGCTTCCCTGTAATACGCCGTAATTCGACTTCCTTTCCTTCCAAAAAACTTTTCAAGAAACGTTCTTGAAAATTAAAACCTACCATCCCAAAAAATTGTAACCATTCTACTCCTAGTACAACATCAAAACCTCCCATTGGAATGGAAAGCATTGGACTGTTCAACACATATTCCCCCATGGTTATATTTATATTATGGAATTATCCATAGCAATTTATAGTCCCTCCATTTGCAACCATCACTTGATATTTTGGTGATGGGTATCAGAAGAAATTCAATTCCTTGGCTACCTTACAATGAATAATATTATGGGTACTACCCAAATCAATAAACACTATTACTTTTTTTTTCTTTATATGTCCTTCTATCTTGAGAGTTTAAGGAGTGGTAATTCCTGCCAATGCATTACATGATATGGTTAGACTCATTTCTTCTTTTTCTAGGGTTGGTTCCTAGTGTATATCCTCTTCTTTTGAAGTTTCTTGTTAATTTTATTCCTCCTCTTCACAATCTATGTAAGATAATATCTTCTCAACACCCTTATCACCTTTAGTGTATTTTCTATCACAGCTATAGCAAAGCCCTTTTTCTCTTTTTTCTTCCAATTTTTGTGGTGTCAACCTTACAGGAAGTGGAAGTCTAGGAGTAGCAACACTTCCATATTTATAGATGTGAGTGGTAGGCTTCCTTGTCGCCATAATTTTATATTCAATTTTTCTTTCCAACTTGAAATCCATCTCCAATGAATCAGGTTCCCAAACGCGAACCTCATGTTGAATGTTATCCTTTAAAGTCCCTATGAAGACATAAATCCTGTGTTCCTCTAGAATATCAGTTACCCTCATATTCAATTTTTGGAAGTCCTAAATGTGCTCCACCACTGAACCCTTTTGTTTGAGAATTATTAATTGGCTAAAGTGTTTCTCTTTCTATCCTCAGAATGTGCTATCATTTCCTCCATAAAAATTGACCAAGTGACAACTTTTTTACGCGACCAAAGCCAACGATACCATACAAATTTATTTTTTTCTAGATGTAAAGTTGCAATGCATACATTTTGTGTGTTTTGCACATTATTGAGATCAAAATATTGCTCCATCTGTAGTATCCATGTTACAGTATCCTTGTCATCAAACTTCCTTATATCCATATTTGGAATATGGTGGTTCTTCCATCTAACATTAGATTTTATGAAATCACGAGTTTCCTCTACTATATTTTCGCCATTAGCAAACATTTCTTGTATCAACTTCGTGAAACCTTCAATGTCTAGTTTTAGATATTTCCTCATGTTTTCCATGTTTTATTTCATTTTTCATCGATCTTAGCTTCCATGTTATCCATATTAGCTTCCATGCCAACTTCCATGCCATCCATCTTAGCTTCCACGCCTTTTTTCAAACCATCTTTCTTAGTTTCCATGTCTTTCTTCAAGACTTCCATTTCATTTTTGTTGCTCTCTGCGATAGCAAAATTTGTTGCACTTTCTCTTGTAATTTTGATATCTCATGTTGCATTTCTTCGTCTTCATGAGTCATAGTAGAGCCTTCTGAAGGCTTAATGGGTGTTGAATTATTTTTAGGTGGCATTTTAGAACCCAATACTGATATCTATTCTTCAATATTCCCATGGAATAAATTCGAACTAATTTTTCGAACAAGACTTATGTAATTCGAAAAAAAATACACACCTTTTTCTTGCTTTTGAGGAGCTCAATATTGAAATTGAATTATCTCTGTCATTTCAAATCATAAAAATTTGAAAATAGGTCCTGAAGTAGCCCTATGAATATTATTTTGAATGCCACAGATCTGACCTAATTTGGATTCTTCAAGGAAAAGTTATGCCCAATCTCCCACAATGACTTCATTATGGACTAGTTCAGTAGAGATAACTTGTATAGCATGCCACGTGTCACTGTTTCATCCTCTAGATCTTAAATTGATACACCGAAACCTAGTTTTTTTTACTTGCGGCCACTTTTGACAGAATTCCTATCCGATGCTGAGAGAGAGATTTATGGCGATTTTCCCACGGTCACCTCTTTAAGATGAAATTCGAGAGCCTGAACAAACCTTAACTTACACAGATCATATCTCCAAAAACATTTCAAAACAAGATCTGAACGTTTTCTATGATGTTCTTCCATATTTTGGCTTCGCTCTATAAAACTTTCAGCTTCTGAACCTTTGTACAAAAAACGTTATAGCGAAAATGCCACGATCACCTATTTAGGTGAAATTTCCTGATCCTAAAAAAAATCTAACTTCCACAGATCATATCTCTGGAAATATTGAACCAAGATATGCAATTTTTACATGATGTTCCTTAGGATTTTAGCCTTTCTTTGTAAAAATTTAAGCTTCTGAAACTTCAGAGAAAAACAGTTATAGCTAACATTCCACGATGACATGTTTGGAGTAGCGAAACCCTAGAATCCAGCACTCTAATACCAAATTCTATGAAACCAACTACAAAAATAGAAGAAAAAATAGATCAACACCTTAGAAATAAGCCATTTCGAGGGCGAAACCTTAAATATATTACATAAATGAACAGTTATTGGATGATGTAAATGAAAAAACCTCATTCTATATATAGGAGTCAATGGGGTCACAATATAATCCTAACCGACATAACAATAATAATGTAAGGGCACAATAATAACAATATTAGAATTACAGGGGTACAAAAATAACAATAAGGGGGCTACACTAACAAAAATAAGGGAGTACACTGGTAATATAGGGACCTAACACTATTTATCGATATTCCATATGCATTAAAAAAATGCATGTAATTATAAAAGAAATGTATATTTATTCATATTATGCACGTAGTAAATAAATGCATAAAGATTATAAGGATAGTGTTGAATTTACTTATCACATAAATATTTACCATTGCAAGAACCATATCTATAATGTGAGCTTCTAGATCACATACACTTATCCTACAATAGAGAGTGTGGATGCCAATATAGTATCTAGTTAAAAATTACCATAGTTAATAGTATCTCATAGTTAACTTATATATCCACACATGAGAATGTAGTTAATTTATCACTGATGTATTTCCAATGAAAATAGCATATTTAACGTATATTTTTGTGCACAAGAACCATGCAATATTTTCAAAAAATGAAGAAGGTTAACTTATCTTTCTTCCCACAAGAACCATATATTCTTTTCCAAGAAATTAAAAAGCTAACTTATCTTTCTACGCATAAGAACCAAAAAATATTTTAAAGGAAATTAACAAAGGAAACTTACGCAATATTTTCAAATAAATTAACAAAGTTAAACTATCTTCATGTGCAAAAGAACCATGCAATATATTTAGGGAAATTAACAAGTTGACTTATATTTCTACACCCAAGAACCATGTAATATTTTCAAAGAAAATAACAAAGTAAATTTATGAAATATTTTCAATGAAATTAAGAAAACTAACTTATATTTTTTTCACAAGATCCATGCAATATTTTCAAACAAATTAAAAAATTTAAATTATCTTTTTGTGCATTAAAAACATGCAATATGTTCAAATAATTAAGAAGTTACCTTATTTTTTTTCACACAATAGCATGAAATGTTTTAAATGAAATTAAGAAATTTAACTAATTCAATATTTTCAAACAAATTAACAAAGTTAACTTATCTTTCTATGGTACAATCTACGCTTTGCTTCTGCTTGCATATTCAGTCTTATTTCAACGATATATTTGCATATTTAGTCTTCACGTTCTTTAATAAATCATTTAACTAATGGCCTCCACCAATAAAGAATTTGAGATCTCTTGCTTCCATATGTAACACTTTAAAGAAAATCAATAATGTATCTCACTGTTAGGTCCCTATATTACTAGTATAGTTCCTTATTGGTGTTAGTGTAACCACCTTATTGTTATTTTTGTACCCCTCAAACCCTAATATTCTTATTATTTTTCCCTTACATCATTATTGTTAGGTCGACTAGGATTATATTGTGACCCCGTGGACTCCTATATATAGAAGGAGGCTTTTTCATTTGTATCATCCAAGAATTGTTCATTTATGTAATAGAAAGGAGGTTTCCCCCTCAAAGTGGCTTATTTCTAAGGCGTTGAACTCTCTTTTCTTCTATTTTTGGAGCTGGTTTCATAACATTTGGTATCAGAGCTTTAGATTCTAGGGTTTCGTTTCTCTAAACAATTCATCGTGGAAGTTTCTATATAACATCTTTTTCTACGAAGGTTCTGAAGCTGAAATTTTTATCACGCGAAGCAGATATCCCGAGGAACGTCGTGTAAAAATTTCAGATCTTGGTTTGCAATATTTGTGGAGATATGATATGTGGAATGTAAGGTTTTTTCAGGCTCCCAAATTTCATCTCAAAGAGGTGTCCGTGGGAAAATTGTCATAACTCTCTTTCTGTGCATCGGATTGGGATTCTATAAAAAGTGGCCACAATAACACGAATTGTAGTTTCTTGTGTATCAATTTCAGAGCTGATGGAGGAAACAGTGACACGTGGCATGTCATACAAGTTTACTCTACTGAACTATTCCATCATTTAGTCATTGTGGGAGATTGGGAATAACTTTTCCTTGAAGCATCCAAATCAGGTCAAACAGTGGCATTGGAAAGAATATTTAGAGGGCTAATACAAGAACCCAATTTCAGATATTGAAGATCTGAAATCATATAAATAATTCAGTTTCAATATCGAGCTCCTGAAAAGCAAGAAAATATGTGTATTTTGTTTTCCAATTCCATAAGTCTTGTTTGAAAAATCGGTTTGAAGTGATTCCAAGGGAATATTGAAGAATAGATATCAGTATTGGGTTCTAAAATGCCACCTAAAAAGAATTCAACACCCATTAATCCTTTAGAAGGCTCTACTATGAATAATGAGGAGGAATAAGCGCAACATGACATATAAAAATTACAAAAGCAAGTGCACCAAATTTAGCTCTCGCAAAGAGAAACAAAAAATGAAATGGAAGTTTTGAAGAAAGGCATGGAAGCTAAGATGGATGGTTTGAAGAAAGTTGTTGAAGCTAAGATGCATGGTTTGAAGAATGACATGGAAGCTAAGATGGATGGCATGGAAGTTGGCATGGAAGCTAATATGGATGACATGGAATCTAAGATCAATGAAAAAATGAAAGACAACATGGAAGACATGAAGAATGATCTAAAAGTAGAAATGGAATGTTTAATGACAAGGTTTATATAGGAAATGATTCCTAATGGCAGAAATATAGTAGAGGAAACTCATGATGAGAACAAAATAAATGTTAATTGTGATTTCATAAACTCTAATGTTGGATTGAACACCCACCATATTCCAAAGATCTATATGAGGAATTTTGATTGCAACGATCCCGTAACATGGATACTACAAATGGAGAAATATTTTGATCTCAATAATGTGCAAAACACACAAAAGGTTCACATTGCAACTACATATTTAGAACAAAATACATTTGTATGGTATCGATGACTTTGTTCCCGTAAAAAAATTGTCACTTGCTCAATTTTTATGGAGGAAAAGATAGCACATTATGAGGATACAAAGAGAAACATCTTCTTTAGCCAATTGATAAATCTCAAACAAAAGGGTTCACTAGTGGAGCACATTAAGGACTTCCAAAAATTGAATATAAGGGTAGCTGATATTCCAGAGGAACACGGGATTGATGTCATCATAGGGACTTTAAAGGATAACATCCAACATGAGGTTGGAGTCTGGGAACCTGATTCATTGAAGAAGGAAATCAGGTTGGCAAGAAAAATTGAATGTAACAATATGGCAACAAGGAAGCCTACCACTCACATATATAAATATGGAAGTATTGATACTCCTAGACTTCCACAACCTACAAGGTTGACACCACAACAATAGGAAGAAAAAAGAGAAAAAGGGCTTTGCTACAGTTGTGTTATAAAATACACTAAAGGTCATAAGTGTGTTGAGAATAAATTATTTTACATAGATTGTGAAGAGGAGGAAGAAAATGAACAAGAAACTTCAAAAGAAGAGGATATACACCAGGAACCAACCCTAGAGAAAGAAGAAATGAGTCTGACGATGTCATGTAATGCATTGGAAGGAATTACCACTCCTCAAACTCTCAAGATAGAAATAAATATTAAGAAGAAAAAGGTAATAGTGCTGATTTATTCATGTAGTACCCATAAGTTTATTCATTGTAAGGTAGCCAAGGAATTGAATTGCTTCCTATACCTAGCACCAGAATCTCAAGTGAAGGTTGTAAATGGAGGAACTATAAATTGCTATGGAAAATTCCATAAAATCAAGATAGCCATGGGGGAATATGTATTGAATAGTCCAATGCTTTCCATTCCAATGGGAGGTGCTGATGTTGTACTATGAGTACAATGGATACAATATTTGGGGATGGTAGCTTTTAATTTTCAGGAAATTTTCTTAAAAAAAAATTCAGAAGGAAAGGAAGTTGAATTACAGGGTATCACAGGGAAACCGGGACCCATTGCTTTTGAAAGTCATCCAATCAAGGGAAAGTATTTACAGAAAGAGATTTATGAGAAGTAAATGTTGTCAATACTATATGCAATAAAGAAATGGAAACCTTACCTAATGGGAAGATACTTCAAGGTAAAAACTGATCATGATAGTCTCAACACTTTTTGGAAAAAATACTGTCTTCATAAGAGCAACGAAAATGGGTCACAAAGATGTTGGGTTATGACCTTGAAATCATATACAAAAAAGGGAAGCTAAATTTTGTTGGAGATGCACTCTCAAGAAAGGATGAAGAGGTGGAAGTATTGCTTTTCGCCATTTCTATTATCCAACCAGATTGGATAACCAACGCAAGGGATGAATGGAAGAAGGCCGAAGAAGTGTGGACACTTATTCAAAAGTTGCAACAAGATCCTGGTACATCCGATACATTTAGTTGGAAAAATGATTCCTTATGGTACAAATATCGCTTATATCTTTGTAAGAATTCCCAACTAAAACAAAATATTCTTTTGGAATTGCACACTTCTCCTTTAGGAGGACACTTGGAATTTTTAAAAACTTACCATAGGGTGAAGAAATAATTTTTTTGGGATGGCCTTAAATATGATATTCAAAATTTTGTGGCATAATGTTTGGTTTGCCAGCAAAATAAAGTTGAGATAATTCAGACCCCGATTCTTCTACAACCTTTATCCATTCCAAGTCAACGTTGGGAGATGATTTCAATGGATTTTATCACAATTTTACCTAATTCTGAAGGAAATATTTTCATCATGGTGGTAGTTGACAGACTTACCAAGTATGCAAACTTTTGTGTAGTATCTCATCCATTTAAAGTAAGTACAGTTGCTACTGAATTTATGGAAACAATTGAAAAGCTACATGGAAACCCAAAGATTATTGTAGGCAACAGAGATCCAATTTTTACTGAAAATTTTTGGATGAAATTATTTTCTTGTTTGGGTACTCAACTAGCTCATAGCTCATCTTATCATCCTCAATATGATGGTCAAACTGATATAGTGAACAAATTTTTGGAAGGATATCTTCATTGTTTTGTATCTGATAAACAAACACAATGGATCAAGTGGTTACCTCTGGCTGAATGGTGGTATAACACTTCCTTCCATACTACAACAAAAATGACCCCATTTATGGCACTTTATGGATATCATCCATCATCCATCACATTATCATTAAGAGAAAATTCTAAGGTTAAAGCAGTGGAAGATCACATTGAGCATAAAAAAAGAGTTCTCCAACTCTTAAAGGATAACCTAAATTTAGCACAAAATTGAATGAAACAATAGGCAGATCAAAATCATATCGAGAGAAGTTTTGATGTAGGAGACTGGGTATTTTTAGGGCTAAAACCATGCAAACGAATGTCCCTCGAGCAAGCTAGGAAGGATAATAAATTATTACCAATGTACTATGTCCCTTACAAGGTGTTGCAAAAGATTGGTACTATGGCATACAAATTGGAGCTTCCTACTTCTTCGCGAGTGCATCCAATTCTCCATGTTTCATGCTTAAATAAGGTTAGAGGTGATAAAATTCTAGTAAAAAAAATATTTCTAGAACTTGATGAGGAAGGAAAAATCATATTGCAACTTGAAACGGTCACAGAAACAAGAACTTGGCAGCTATGAAATCGATCAATTTCAGAGTATCTCATCAAGTGGAGGAACTTACCCACTGAAAATTCTACATGGGAGGATGAGAATTTTATATAGAAGCATCTAGAGCTACTCAAGTGATGAGCACAACACGTTTTTTGAAAGACAAGGGCATGTTAGGTCGCTATATTACTAGTATAGTCCCTTATTGTTGTTAGTCTAGCCCCCTTATTGTTATTGTTGTACCCCTGTAACCCCAATATTGTTATTATTGTGCACTTACATTATTATTGTTAGGTCGGCTAGGATTATATTGTAACCCCATGCACTCCTATATATAAAAGGAGGTTTTTTCATTTGTATCATCCAACAATTGTTCATTTATGTAATTTAAAGGAGGTTTCCCCCTCGAAGTGGCTTATTTCTAAGGCAATGATCTTTATTTTCTTCTATTTTTGGAGTTGGTTTCATAACACTCACCTAACCTAGAGTTCTTTAGTAAGATATTATAACACTCTAATGTAAGGTTAATGATAATTCTCTCTTAACCTATAGTTTTTTAGTGAGAGATTATAAAGGTCCATATATTTGTGAGTTCCAATGTGAATCTAAGATGGATGGGGTGAAGGATTGGTCAGATGGTTCACATCTCAAAAGAGAGTGAGAAAAGTTCTTGTCCAAAATTGAGGAATTAAATTCTTTTTTTGTTTCATAAACAATTCAATTCTGGAGAGCTAGAGTTTGATAACTTTCTCCCTTGATAATCCTTCCCATGAAAATTGATGTACATGATTTGATGTTTCCACTAAAATAAAGAATCCATAGCCTTTTCTTGTAGTGACAACCTCTCACATACCTCACGTACACAATGAACCAAATTTTTTCATGTATCTCCTCTAGCCTTCACTGACTCTAATCTATTCCAAGAAATATTCTATAGATATTTTGTATAATGTCGGATACCATAACAAGGCATTAAATAATATTGTTTTCAGAGTCATTTAACGATTGCTACAAGATTTTTTCTAAATAATTATTCGAGCTAATTAGAGCACATCAAAAATATTTATGACTTTATTAAATTTATAATATCTTGTTCTAGTGATAGAGATATTACATTCTCCCTCCTTAAAAATAACATTATCCTTAGTGTTCATCTCTTTTTCTTTGTCATCATTATATTTTCATCCAATATTTATCTCTCATCGCAACTTTTTATTTTAATTCAGATTGCTTTCATTTCCTACAAATTTTTTTTAATCATGTTTTACTCATGACATATATCTCCAGTCATGATAATTCCGTAACTAGAACAATTAAGGGGGATCCTTACCCTTAAAAATGGAGGATTTTAGCTTACAAGAAATACCAACAAGTGAAACAATAATCTTTTGTTATTAGAGACAAATATTTATAGTTATAAAAATATTAAACTTTTACTTTCATCCTTTCAACTATTTTTCAATTTCATAAAAAATTAATCGTTATAACAACTTATTGTTACTTGTGAATAGTCTTGGAAACCATGATCAATCCACACAATATTTTAATTATAAGTGGTTTTTTTATTGTTGCAAGAACTTTAAGATTGTTTTATCATGTGAAAATAAATCACCTTGGCTGGTTTATCAACCTCCTTGGAAAGCACTCCTTATCGTATGACCAACAATTTGTCACATCTAAACGTAATTCATAAGTTAACTATTTACTTGACTAGTAAAAACCATAGTAAATTCATATGGTAAATATTTACTTGATAGGTAAAAACCATTATATGATTTGGCTCTCTTAAATTACTCCCCCCTTGGGTGGCTACATATAATATGTTTTCAATTAAAAAATTTGTTACTTAAAAACTTCACTAACTTGGCCATAATAACTTGCATATTTTCACCCTTATACAATAAACATTACAATGCCTATGTCTACACACAACTCTTTTGAAAGCATGCCATAATTACTTTATATATATTCATATATATCTACCTTACACTGAATATCTACGATATAAAGGATTTGTATATGTTTTACAATAATGTATTTAATTATACATGCTCTATATGCCATTTTTGTTTTGGTTGCACCAAATATATATGTCTTTGTGAGTGTGTTTAACTAGGTTGGATTAACGTTATCACGTTAGATGCATTTTGTATTTTCCAATCTTGTTGTTGAAATTCTAGTCATGTTAAATGAGGATCATGCCTTCAATGTCGCGTTGGACCTGTTGGCACTAACGTATTCTTCAAATCCCATCTCTTGTTTGGATGGTTTATATTTTTCGGGAAGGGTTAGCGTAACCACCCTTGCTGACCTCGTCGACGTTGTCTCATAATTTGCATTTGTTCCAAGTGCAACATGGGGAATATGCAACACGGTTTCAAACCGTACCATAACTTTCTTCACACGAGTGATTTCATGTTCACCATTTAACTAATGAGTTACCTCAGGTATGTTGTAAAAAGGGTAGCATGTAATTCAATTCTCCACGGGTAGGTATTGTTGTCTTGTCACTCTAAACTGTTTTTTATTACTCTAAATATGTGTTTTCTTATTGTTTTAACACAGAAGGTTTTATTTTAACTTATTTGAACGTTATTATAGGGTCGTCAATATTTCGTGTAGGGATATGTTACAATTCCATTTAGTTTTTCTCTCTAGTAGGGTTTCCATGCTATGATAGAGGAGGAGTTAAAATTCATCTCTCAACAATGGCTTAAGGTATTTCTTAGGGTTTATTTTACCATAATTTGAATTTCTTTATTATTTTTAAAAAACACTACCTTAAAATGCTAATTTTTCTTGTACAGTAGGCTCAATATGATGCATCCTATCATTATCATCATCATTTATAGCAAATAAATATAATTATTCCTTAAACTATTACTCTTATTGCATTACAATGATTTTTCATTCTTAACCTATAATTCACATAAATTCTCAAGTATGCTTGCACAACCAATTTTGACTACTCTTGCGGATTCTCTAATTTCTCAAATTTATTCTTCTCTGAATGCAAGCATGGTTTACAGTTTCTCCTAAGTTTCTACTTTTTGTTACAAGGATTGATTTGTATCAATGACATGGTTGTTGCACTGGTGCCAAAAAACATCTCTTGAGTTGTAACTATCTTAGTTTTTTGTGTTCGGCTTCATATGGTCTTAGTGTTGTAACCTTTGTTAGATAATGAAAAGAGTTCTCAATCCTCTCATTCATTTTATTATCTTCTTAGCAGATTTAGGATGAGTATCACTATGGCCATTCTATGACCAGTTGTGTGGCCTTTTCTGGTGGACCTTGGAAATTTAATTTTTATGTTATGAATGTATATAAAAGAATAACCCCATGGGGTTAGGTTTTCCTTCTAAAAGGAACATCCCTTTTCTAGATGTTCTAGTATACAATTTTGCATGCATGAGCACTTGTAGTATCTTGTAAAATTTAATGATGAAATTTGCAATATATTGTTCATATCTTTAGATCATAGGCCACCACGAGTTATATTGTTTCCTTTTATATTTAAGGGTTATTAAAATGGTTAATTTGCATGTTTCTAGTTTATTTCGCATTCATTTCGACATGAGGAATTTATAGAGGCAATTTTTGTGATGCATACAGAGACATTATTTGTTTGTTTTATTTTCAAAGAGTTTTTATTGACCTTTAGTCTAGGACTCTATAGATACCTATAACCGAGAAACCATATTTTGTTTCCTGTGACCTATTTCATAGAACCTAAGACCTATATATATATATATATATATATATCTCTTAAATTCCAAGATAGTTAACAAATATTTTAGGGAGAGGTTGTTGTTTAAACCTAGGTTAAACTTCTAAACGCTTAATGTACTATACCCTCATGAGGTTTCAATAAGTTGGTCTTAGGTTCTATGAAATAGGTCACAAGAAACAAACTATGGTTTCTTGGTTATAGGTATCCATAGAGTCTTGGACTAAAGGTTTATATATATATATATATATATATATATATATATATATATATATATATATATATATATATATTAAGGTTTCTTGTGACCTATCTCATAGAACCTAAGACCAACTTCTTGAACCCTCATGAGGGTAAATTACATTAAGCGTTTAGAGGTTTAACCTAGGTTTAAACACCAACCTCAGCCTACAATGTTTGTTAACTATCTTGGAATTTAAGATATATATATATATATATGATTTTATTGAAAGAATAGGAGGTATGTGCTAGGTTTTGTTGTTGCACCAAATCACATCTCGGTGTTGCCAAGGTTTTGAGGTAGGTGAGAAAATGTAAGGATGGGATTTGGAGCAATGAGGGACTCTCTCTCACATTGTGGACTGACATCTGTAGGGAGATTCAAGTTTTTTATCTCGTGAACCTCAGATCGATTCCAACACTCACATCTATAGAGGCAACAAGGTTTGTATGTGATGGATATGTTTTTGTGTGAAACTAACATGATAGAAATTTCCATGTGAATTGTCCAAGCCCAACTTGGTAGACGAAGCGCGACATGGTGTGATTGGTGATTTTGTTGTGGACCTCAGAGTTCTGTCTCGAGTTGTCCTTTTAAATGGACATATGCTCAGTGGATCTAACTTCTTCTTTCATATGCACGTCTCAACATCCAAACTAATATGTGAATGATAATTTGGCTCTGATGGAGATCAAATCTAGCTTCCACTACTATTGGAGTGTATTAATTTCGATCGTTATTGTTAGGGTGCAGATGGTAGTTTGTTTGACTCCATCAAAGGACGGATCCAAATGTGTCATAATTGTGGGTGATCTGGATCTTGGGGGGACACCCCCAAGGTCTAAAAAGTTCAAATGGATCTGAAAAGATCTGCAAAATTAGAATGCCAAAGAAAAGAGAGAACACATTGCAAATAAAACCAGAAAGAAAATTGTTTGATTAAAACAGAGAATAACTGTAGAAGCTACATTGTGGTGGATAGTCTGTCCTTTTACAAAGTGAGGCTTGTTATTTATAGCCCTTTTTTGAGTTGCAATACTATGGGTAGATAGCATAGGTGGATACCATGGGTCAATACCATGGGTAGATACCACTTACAATACCATGGTAAATCCCATGTGTAGATGAATACAATGGGTGGATACATACCATGGGTGAATGAATATCATGGATAGATGTCACTTACAATACCATAGGCAAATAAATACCATGGGTCGATTCCATTTACAATACCATGGGTAAATTGCATGGGTGGATGGATAACATGGGTGGATGAGGACCATGGGTGGATGCCATTTTCCATTCAGATCATTCCTCCCTCCTTAAGAAGCAATGGTCCCCATTGCGTGAAGTTCCCTCCTGAGAATCCTTTGTTGAATATGAAGAGCCACTGAAGAGAAGGGTTTTGTGTAGTTAACCCATAACCATGATGAACGAAGATCTGAGGATAGAGATACCCTATAATGCTTGTGACCAACTATGATATTGACAGTGTGCGGTCTAGCAAATGGACTTCGATGAAGTGTGGGTTTGTGGATGACCCAGAACCATAGAAAATGAAGATCCGAGGATAGAGATACCCTATAATGCTTGTGACCAACTGTGATACTAACAGTGTGCAGCCTAGCAAATGGAATTCGATGAGAAGTATTTTGTGTGGTTGACCCATATCCATGATGATGATTTTTGATGAAGTAGAAGGTGCCTACATAGCTTGGGGTGGGAGGTCACATCCCAAAATAACCCAAGCCAAATAATGCTATGCTAAAATGGATGAATGTGAAGCAGGTGCCTACTAAAGCGGGGTGGTAGGGCACATCCCCAAAGGGAACACGCTCTGAATGCTACTCCAAATTTAAAATGAGCATAACACGATCAATATAACTCGAAATATTTAACCTATTTTTGGAAATTTAATGATCATTATACATCTTCCCATGTGTTTTAAATCACTATCTAGAGACTCTAGACTCTCAGATTCGTGCACGAACTGTCCCGCCGTGACAAAATTTATGAAAAAATAGCTGATTTTAAATCAACGATAACTCCCTCATCCGGACTCCGATTGACCGATTTGTTTTTTTTGAAATTGGGTGATTTTTTAAGGGGAGATCATATTTGTAACCATTTATCTAAAATGTCACACTTAAAATGGAAATAAATTATGGTAGAGCCGCCGTCCATGAATTTTCATCAGAAACATTGCTGCAACATTAGTGATTTTGAATGATCGATATCTCCTTCATCCGAAATCTCTGATACCACTAATCCAGATCTTGGGGGGAGGCCCCAAATATCTAAAAATTTGAAATGGTTCTGACAAGATCTACAAAATTTGAATGCCAAAGGAAAGAGAGAACACACTGCAAATAAAACTACAAAGAAACTTGTTTTATTAAAACAGAGAATAATTGTTGAAGCTACATTGTGGTGGAAAACCTGTCCTTTTACAAACTGAGGCTTCTTATTTATGTTATCACTCAGTAATTTCTCTAGGTTCAAGAGAGAACTCACCGAGGTAACCATAGACCAACTTCTAAACTCTAGGATCTAGCCTTCCTAGGGTTCAGAGAGGGCTCTCTCTATAAGATTTAACTTTTTTTGTTTTTATAACATATTAAGTTAGTTATTATTGTGCAATTGGTTTTGTTTTTGATTGGTTTGGTGGGAAAAATCACTGGAAGAGATGGATAGTGGGAAATCTATTTTTCCATTGGGCTGAGGAGTCAAAAGCAAGCAAACAAAACTAGGATCAAGGCCAAAAAGTCAAATGTTTTCAGGGAAAGATAAATAACCCTTGGAGATCTTGGAAAGTTTTTTTAATGAGGTGGTATGATCAGGATAAAGGGAAATTAAGCATCCTTTGATCTGGAAAAGGAAGTAGTAGGACGAGGTGAAACGAGAGAGGGATAAATTAAGGATTCCCTACACTGGAAATCAGAGGAAAACATAGAAATGATAACTAGTTAAAAACAGGGTGCTCTTAACAAATACTGTAGTAATACTCCTAGTTATTCATTTAAATTTAGAACAAACATAGATGGATGCATGTTACAAAGAAAGATAACAATCAAAAATTTAGAAAATACTTCACTCCAAATAGCTCATCACATGAATCCTGGAATATGATGCTAGTTGATATGATCCAGTATGTTACTCAAAATTTGAAAAAAAGTAGCCTTCAAGTCCACAAAAATGTCTATAGAAATCTTAATCAATTTATTCCACAATAATACTTCAAAGAGTGAAGTATTTATACAAATTCTAAACTAGAATATCTTGAAAAAATATCAAGATTGGTTTACAAATGTCTCAAACTATTTTACATAAATAGAACTTAATAAAAGGACACTCAAAACTAATGAATATATTTGGCACTATACTTATGGATTGATGGTGAAAAAGAAGAGAATTCGAATTTGATATCAAATCTAAGTTGATGCTGAGGCATCCACATCACTAACTGTTTCCTTTCTTTGTACATCTTGCTCCAGAAATTCTGCAAAATTGGGGTCCAATGATACCTTTGTATTTCTTAATCCGAACTAGATATGTAAAAAGTGAAAGAGGTTTTTTTTCGATAGATATGTCACTAAGATAAACCCTCTCCATTTCCCAAAATTCTTCACCAGATGGTCACAATAGGCTCTACAAAATGATCTGTAAAACAAAGCTTTGCATAGTCTGAAAAATAGGACATAAATATGTGCATGTATCTCTCATTCTGTACTAATTGTGCATAAAGTGAGATAGGTCTCTTAGGAACAAAACCCTCCTTCCATTTTGTAATATGTATTTCTGATTTGCCACAATCTTCTCTGCAACATGATGACTAAATAGGAATTTCTATAAAAAGTGCTTTCAAATATTGTTTAATATTTCCAAACCCATAATGGCTGTTAGAAAAGTGAGAGAGGTTTTTGTAGCTGGACATTTTAGGAACATAAATTTCCTTCATTTTTTCAAAATTCATCTTGGATTGGTCACAATAGCTTCTGCAAAACAATGACTTAAATAGGAAATTTCTGCAAAATGTCCATTTTTTCTCTGTTTTCATCTTTTAACCTTAGTGTTCTTTTAACTGTTTTTAATTTCACTTTGAATAAACTTTATTGTTGTTGGTGAAAGTATTTTCATCTATGTTTAATTATTACTGCCTCTGTATTTACTTTTACTATTTTACCTTGACTTCTCTGTTACCTTTTCACTTTTACGTTTTATAGTAAGAGAGAGTAAAATATGTCCTGGAAAATTACTGATGGAAATGTTTTCATCCTCTGTTCTGACCACTTGTGTAAATTTCTTCATTCTGCTTTTCTACTGTATGAAATATTCTAGTTTTTAGGAAAACAATTCGAAATCAATTTCTTGTGAATTTTTTGGGTAAACATGTCTTTAACTTGTATTAAGTTGTTTATCAATTTTTGTTTTTTTTTTTTGCCAATAACCTGCAAAACAAAACAATTTTTAATGAAGCCTTGGCTGCAGCGAGTGTTTTTCTAGGACAACGGAGGTTTTTTGAAGGCTACTGAAGTCTTTCGAAGTAAATTGGAAGCTTTAAGAGGTTTTAACAGCAGCTACAATGGCTTTTTTCAGGTCCTCTCGGTGTAAAACAGTGTACCAAGAGATTTTTTTTCTTCAATCGGGATTGATAAACACACTGAAAATGAAAAAAAGGGATTTACTGGTGCATATAGGGTTTTATGGTTTAAATAGAATCGACATTAAATGTCAGTCATGTCGGGAAAATAGGCGGTTTTCGGGCTTCATAGGATAGAAACCGTGAGTGATTATCGAGCGGGTCTAAGGTGGTAAGTGGTTTAAAATGAATCAGACGCGATCTAATAAAAATAAGCCACGTAGAGGAGGGAGGAAAGGCTAAAACAACCTATTTCACGTAGAAATGGAATGTGTTGATATCGCACAACTTTATTTGTGATATGGGTTATGGATCATTGGATTGGAAAGGTTTCATGCGAATAGTCGAGATTTGTTTTGGAAGATGTATCGAGATTTCAGAGTGGGGTCTAGGTTTATCAATGCGACGGGATAGGTTTTTAACATTATAAATATAACTTTATAACGTTTAAAACCTTTGGTTAAATGATCGGGAGGAAGGATAATGTTATATTAAATTGAAACATTTAATCGAATGTTTTAACTAATAGTGCTGGTGAGGGTATTAATATTTATATGGTATATAAACCTTTAACAAGTGTTTAAGAACCATAGGGGTGGGGATATATTTTATTGATATATTTAAATCGTATGGGAAAGGGTGGGGATTTATTTCACCATGTGGGATAATATAAACATAGGTTTAAACTTTAAATAAATGGGTTTTTGGGGTTATTTATATATAATGGATTTAATAATATATACGGGAGGGATATAATATAGGGTCTTAATACTTTAGGTTAATAGTTAATATGGAATGAAATGAAATGAAATGGATTAAAATAGATAGTATTTAAACTAAGTAAAGTGCAAAATAGGTGATATAGCATAGTTTTGTCCCATTTTTTATTTTTTACACATAGACTTAGGATAAAATGCATTTTATGCGTTTTGAGTGTTTCTGAATCGAGATGAAATTAATTATTTAGGGTTTTTACTTTTACTAAGCAAAAAAGGGTATTTTACTTAGTAAAAGGGATCATGATCATTGATGAGGGTGAAAATGCTGATGAAAATGGGTTTTGTGTAGGAAATCCAATATTTTTAACCAATACGTTATCGAGCCTTGGGTCCAGTCCCAACAGAAGTCAGAGAAATTCTCTAAGCCTCTTTAACTGAATGTTTAGAATACCAAATCATTGTGGGGGAGGGGAAATTAGTAATTTTTTCCCGATGATGCTTTATTACATGTCTTGCACAACTGCTTTCTACCTACCCATCATTATTTCTAACATTTTTTACTTCATTTTCATGGGTGCATTTAACCTTGCAACCCTAAATAAATTTTCTTTCAAAACATAAAAACTATCTAATTATAACCTTATTTCATCTGAGGGCTCAGATTAAACTGTTGAGCTCCTCATTTATTCTCTATCTTATCTACTGATTTGTCAAGTTTAAATTGTTTGACAGATATTTATTCTCTATCTAACAACATGAAATTTAAAGCATGAGAGGTCAAGTTTAAGTTGTTTGACCCTCATGGATTTGTGGCATTTAGGACATGCTTCACACAATATTATTGGCAAAAAGTAAACTAAAGTAGTGGAATTTAAACTTGCAACACTTTCATGATCTATTTTTGATGGGGTTCATATTTAATATTCTTTTGATATTTGTTTCTTTTTGTCCTTTGATTGTTCTTTTAGGACATACCCTCTTTTTTCATTTTTTTCATTTGGGAATACATTTGCAGAAAGCAAAGGTATGTGAAATATTTCAAGAACTTTAACAGAGTCAAATCAAAATTATGAATCCTATATTTATAGGACCCTAACACTTTATAACAATTTATATTTATAGGACACTATGGGTAGATAACATAGGTGGATACCATGGGTCAATACCATGGGTAGATACCACTTACAATACCATGGGTAAATTCCATGTGTAGATGAATACCATGGGTGGATACATACCATGGGCGAATGAATATCATGGATAGATGTCACTTTCAATACCATAGGCGAATAAATACAATGGGTCGATGCCATTTACAATACCATGGGTAAATTCGATGGGTGGATGGATAACATGGGTGGATGAACACCATGGATGGATGCCATTTTCCATTCAGATTAGTGGGGAAGGTATTGGAGACATGCATCAAGATCCACAATTTATCCCCTTCATCAGCAACCATATCTAGTTCTTTGACTCATATCTAGATGAGAAAAAAATGGAGGGAAACTTTCAAGGAATAATATAGGGTGCAGAAACAAATTTGGATCATTTTTTTCAGGTTTTTATCAAAAAACTTAATAGAAAATTGATCATTAAAAGGGTACGGGGAACTGATATAGTGATATATCTGAAGCAGAGTACCAAAAATATCACAGGTATTTTGAATTCTTCATAAAGTTTTTTTTTTTTTTTAAGTATTGTAGGATGGGAACCAGTTGAATGAATATGGTGTACAAAGGAACTCTACTAGTATTTTGAATTTGATATTGCAAGGGTGTGCCACAGGAGCCATGTACCCTCCTAGATCATCTTTTGTAGGGAGGGGCCTGACCTTTTTCATATATTCCAATAGATCTACATCATTTAAAGACGCCCTCAAAGGGAAGGTTGCAGTTTCATGTAAATATGAACAAACTCTCAATATTCCTAGGCCCTATGTTGTGGAGTAGATGAATGAAACCCCAATAATAAAATTATATATAAAATATATCAATAATATTTGTACAACATATCAATACCAAGAAATCATTTGTAAGTTCAATGGGTTTTGGCCAAAACCTATTGATCTTTTTTAGTGGATCTTTACAAATTGGATCGTAAACTGTGAGATTCACTTACACTCAAAAGGTTTTTTTCTTGTAAAATTTGAATCATTAGAAACAAGAGACCAAGTTTCACATGAGGTTCTATGGTTCTAGGGAAATGTCGGACTATTTATCATACCATGATTCCCATATTTGATGCTAATTCAATGACGGTCTGAAAAATACTGGTCTAGGTAATATTTTATAACTTATCCATTAATTTCTCACATCTAATGGTTCTATAAGGAATTGGTAACACCTTGGGGAGATAAATGAAGATGGATACTCAAAGAACTAAAGAATCAATTTATACGTTTTCCAGGATAGGTGTTGAGGTAGACCTTAGTAAAAGACTACCTGACTGTATCCTTCTGACACACAACAACCAATGTTCGAACTAGTTCTGATATTATGAGAATACAACATTTTGATGTTGGCTATGTATTCATAATGGACATTTACAAACCACATGTCCTTTCGAAGAAAAAGATCCTAGGAAGAAAAAGAAACCAGTCAAAAAGACAAAAGGATGGCAATTACCAACAACAAAACTTGAAGCTAGAGAGGAAGAGGAGGAGATGGGACTACCCATCACTAAATATAATCCAAATCCACATACATCACCAACAAATCAATATTTAAAAAAGGACGTAAAATTGGTATCAATTTCGCAAAACCGAATCGTGCCAAGAAAGGTCGAAGGAGAAGGAGATAGGAGGCTTTAAATTCCCTTATACATTTGAGATATATGACTAAGATAACAAAAATATGAGGAATACAGAAGAGAATCAACTAATAATATTACAAACACTCCTAATCAAGGAAGTTGCCTAAAAGTGGAAAAGAAAAAAGGGAGAAAAGGGTGACTAAGTCATGTTGCTTAGTCCCTTGTTTATTTTTTATTTATTTTTATTTTATGTTTCATTATTTTGGAACTAACTACTTGAGTAGTGCTAGGAATGCACATTGTGCATCTACACATGTAACTTTTTATAATTTAATAGGAAGTTATGATCTTTCCACGATATATATATATATATATATATATATATATATACAAAGAAAAAAAACCATTTTTCCTTATAAAATTCCTTCTTTGTAACAACCTCTTACTTTCTATTACTAGTTCTCACAATAATAGAGACACAAGTCTCCTACATCTACCTTCATTTTCTCAAATTTTATTTAACACAGGGGTTTATTTTTTTCTTAAAATAAAAACCACTTACAACGCAGGTATTTCTTGGATTCTTACAAGTTTATGTATCCCAACAACCTACAACCATAATATTAGTAAAAACAAAAAAAAAATTCTAGTATATTACGTTATACTTATTAATTCTCAGAATTATTCTTACCTCAGATAGAAGTAATTATATATTACTCGTTCAAAAATAGACTAGAGGCTTCCACATTCCTCCTATTCTTGAACTGCCCCACTCCATAGTTCCCCCTGCTATCTCCCACTAATTACAATGTAAACCAAGAATATCTATGGAGAGGTTTCCTCCTTACCCTATGTAGTGTCTTGCAAACCCTTTATTTTCTTTTCTAGTCTTTCTCTACCACTCGTAAGGGTTAACAAGATACTTTATTTATCTCCCAAAATATCTAATTAATATTCCACAAGAGTGTATTTATCCCCCACCCTGCTACTATTCAGGTTGTTTGGAATTTTTATCTAGTTTCCTTCTTCATAAGGGTTCAATTCCATCTTTTTTTATTTTTGTTTCTAGACAAAGTATGATATATTTTCTTCTTATTATTTTTTCCTTTTCCTACCTCTGAAAGCATAACTACTTCAATTTTTTACCCTAATAATTAGATATTAATCTCGCGTGTTATTGTTTAACATATTTATGAGGGGATTAACTATTCTAACATAAGTTATAATTAATTATTTTTCTTTACTTTATAAAATAAATCAATAATTCAACACATTTCCTTTTCGATTCTCTTGAAGTAAATAAAAACATGAAAATATATATGAGTCATAACACATGTCTTTCGAGGGCTATTACACAAATCTTATTATAATTTCTCAATATAAATTACATATGCATTTACATGTAATATTCTAAACTATCAATCATTTACCACAATATCTCTGCATGTACTCAGAGATAACATAGCTTTCTAACCACAAAAATGATCAAAGTAGCTATAACTACATATTATCTTAGCCCTTGGTAATAAATCCACAAGTTTTGTACCAAGAATTCCTGGAAATACAATAGAGAATTGCCTTGAACTAAAATTCTAGTATTTCACCCATAAGTGTTATGATTCTTTCCTACTAGGAAACTAATTAGAATTCCTTCCCAGATTTACACCTCCTCAACCCAAGTAGTGTCTTTAGTGTCTTTCTAGTTCTAGTTATATGTTCGGTCTTTCTCTCCCACTAGCACATTTTAATTCATATTTCCTTAATCTCCCATAATCTTTTGCATACATATTCCACCCATGACATTTATCTCTAGTCATGTTATCTTCTGGTGGTCAGATAAGCGAAATAAGGTTACCCCTCTTGGGAAAATGGATGATTTTTCCCATCCCTTCTAGCACCATAAATTATTTTAACTCTTTCAGAGTAGTTAGGAGTCTAACATTTCATGTGGTGGACCCTCTAATATTTCCAAAAGTTACAATTCAATTTTCCATTATCATCAAAATTTTCCATGAAACGTTTTCCAATTACTAGTTTTTAGTTCTTACCATCTCATGATTCATTGAAAAGTTTCAGACCTTGCTACCTATTTATCCTCATGGTTTTGAATTTTAATCAAGGAATCCCTTAAAATCCAACAATTCCTAGGAATAATGATTGAAATCTCATGTCATACGAGTGGTGTTCATTCAAAATTTCCACATAATAATTAACATGCATTCTAGAGAAGAACATTTACATGTTCTATGCACATATATTTCTTGTCATGTTTTCATAATAGTGAACATTATACCTTCACATTTTCAGTGGCAAGTCGCACGTAACATTTTTACGTTTCATCGATTCTCATGTTCCTTGCTACAGGAATCTTAGTGTCGTCGTTGTCACCATTAAGCTACCTTTTCTTAATCATAATAGTGAATTAGTCACAATTGTATTTCGTAAAACCATACTAGCTAAAAAATAATCTTATTTACGAATCATCTTGTCAAATATATTTGGGATGCATTTCAATTTTAGATACATCAATGATTCACATTATTCCAACAATGTAAGAAGGTATTGGTCATATTACATTTTTCATCTATATAAACAATCTCCACATGTTACGAGTACCATGGAAAGGAAGGATACATCCTCTAGAAATTACATATAACAGAATAAAAAAATAGCTTCCACGTCAATGTTTTCAACAACAACAATTAAGGGAAAGAATACCTTCTAATATATATTGTCATTCTGATCCAAACATTATCATCCCCCACAAATCTAATCCATGCAAAATGATATTGCATTTCATGCATATTTATTTGACCATGAGTCATTATACAACATTAATAATTTGAAGTCAATCACATGGACTTTCCTTATTAAAGAAACCAATAATTTGAATAGATTCAAAATTACATCCATATTCTGTTTAACAGTGACGATGAGGATATGACAATCCTACAACATAAATTGATTAGGAGGTGTCACCAAAAATATTAACACAAATTTTATGATTCCCCAATGGATGAAAATGAAATATTTTGTTGGATGCATAATGCATATGAACTCCTCATAATAAAACTATCATTGAAACATCAATTTCTATAATTATATTGACAGGTTTGAAGTTTGATAATTCAACATAATTAACAACACCTAAATATTGCTAGTTTTATCTTTAAGTTCATAGAACATATATAATTTATGACATCACACATGTTCCCATTATTGGATAATAAATTATTGAACTATCAAATAATATGGGTTTCCCTTATCACACATTTATCATTTATGCATGTTGATATGAATATCCACAACCATTTTAATTTCATTTCATATTGTTGACATAACAATGCGTTTTTATTAAATCAGACAATTTCTAAGGTACTACCATTATTGTGATTTAACCTATTTTAAAGCATTCAATAAGTTAAAGTCATACATATCCATCGTTAAATAAACGTACACTTCTGTAGCTTTCATAATTTCTTACATACTACCTTAATATGCATAACATCCTATACGAAGATTTAATTATACAATAACACTAATTTACCATTATTATTTGCATGTAAATAACAAATACTGGTAAGAATTTAGAAGGCAATAAGCAACTCAAATACAAACAACATATTATTAACATTAAACAAATAATATGAGATTGAGCTACCATTGTCAAATTGTTTAAAATTTTAACAATAATCTTCAAAAAAACAATAATGATTCATATTCCAATAGACATATTGTAATATAATAAATATACAATTCCAACAAATTATTGTAAATTCAATTGGAATTCAAGGGGTTTATTTCATTCCTACTCTTAAACATTCTAGCATTCTATGAAAAATCAATGATAACCCCTACCTTTCTACAATTTTCATTATCGTATTGTTTCCATTATTGACAAAGATATTCTTACACTCATTCTTTTCTCAAAATTGTAAACAATGCATTACAATTCTTAGAATTATCTTTTAGTGTAGCATTAAACTTTAGCATAAGAGTATGGATACAAGGACTGGTAGTTAATATTAATCCACACTATCACTATTTATTTTGTGAGTATTAAAAATTGTACATATTTAGCTATAATCAATGCAACTTAATTTATAACTATGTTTTAACGACATAAGGACTTAAATTCCATCAACACAATTAATCTTCAAAATAATTGTTAAGACTATCGTGCATTTCATATTAAATAAAGCCTACGACATACATTTCCATATAATTTTAGTATTATCATAGAAATTTTTTATCAAAATAGCATCATACCTCCACTCCTCATCCGTACCAAAACTAAGAGGTGTAAATGTTGCAACCTTTGCTCTCATACCACTTATCACATCCCTCAGTATACCATCTGCAAACTATAGAGAAAGAAAGTTTTTTCTATCACGTTTTACCAATATATATCATCCCATGAATGAATTATCAGATATTAATTGATAATCAAATAACCATCACTATGTGATGTAAGCATAAAAATGGAACAACTAATTTTGTAAAGGAATAATCCTTAATATAACTTGCTAACATAATGGTTTCTACTGCAACTCGCATAATTAACATTTTCCAATTAATGAGATTTTTTAAACACACATTGAAGGGTGTAATTTCCAACATCATGCAAGGTAGAAATATATTCAAGATAATGGAATAGGAAAACACATAAATGTACACTGATATTATCCTAGAAACCCTAAAGGTAAAAAATGACAATGTTTATTTCATTAAATGTTTCATGAGGGAGTTCTTAATTTCAAGCATAATTAAATACACATCATTACATTAATCATGATGTCATGTTTCTAAAATACATTTCCCAATATTTCTTCAAGCATAGTGTCCTCATGCCATGGTTTCTTTCTGTAGTAACTTACCCCTTTTAAATTTTGTTTGATGATTATTCCTTCAACATATAACAATAATTATCCATTATTACCTCATTACATGCCATAGTATTAGTTATAATCCATCGTTGTACTATTGCAAAAGTGGTAGGTTATAAAATATCAATCCGTTATTTTCATTAGTCATGATTCTTTCCTACACTGGCTATCATCACAAAAATCTAACATCATGTTTACATGAGTCATGATTCTTTCCTACATTGGCTATCATCACAAAAATATAACATAATGATTATGCAAAATATCAATTTATAAAAACTTAAACATTCAATGTCTACCAATTATTGTTTTTATATCGTAATCACTAGTAATATTTTATGATTTATACATATTTTCATGTATCACTTTCTTGCACATACATAATTAAAGGTAAATGTCATCTCTAATATTTTTATTTTACATAGAACATCAAGTACGAGGCCATGACTATTTAACAACTTAATTACCATCTGCAAACAATATTATTAGTGTATTTAAAAGGATGTAAAAATCGTGTTGTAACCCACAAACCATGTTAATAATTCTCAGTTATATTTTTGTTTTTGAAAGACCATGGGTATCTACCCACTTGTTCCTTTCAATATAAATCCATGGTTACCAACATGAACTGCGGTCAAACTTGTTATTAAAAATAATATAAAGCAATTATTTTTGTCTATATTTCGAATTTATCATAAAAAAACATTTCTATATGTTCACATCTCTTATCTATAAGATAAAATGCATCAATATTATCAAAGTATTCCTAGTTGTCCATATTTAGCATGCATGAAATAAACGCATTTGTAACTATAAAAAATGTCTATTCATACATATTTTTCATGCATTAAATAAATGCATGTAATTAAAAAACAAGTGTATTTATCCATATTTTGCATGAATTGAATAATTTCATAAATAATATAAACATACTTCTAAGTTAACTTATTGAAAAAACAATAACCAGTGCATAAATCATATCTCTGAAACCATCTTGTAGATCACATACATATAGCTTACAGTGGAGAGTGTGGATTCCTATATGGAAACTAATTAAAAATTACCATACTTAACTCTATATCACAATTAACTTATCTTTCTGCACACAAACACCGTGGAAATATTTTCAATAAATTAACACAGTCAAGTTATCTTTTTGCGCACAATAACCATGGAAAATTTTCGAAGAAATTAACAAGCTAACATGTGTTTCTGCATGCATGAACCATGCCATATTTTCAAGGAAATTAACAAAGTTAACTTATGCAATATTTCAAATAAATTAACAGAGCTAACTTATATTTATGTGTACAAGAACCATGTAATAATTTCAAATAAATTAAAAAAGTTAAATTATGCAATATTTTTAAAGAAATTAAGAAAGTTAACTTATCTTTATGTGCACAAAACCATGCAATATTTTCAAAGACAGTAACAGATTAAATTATCTTTTTGTGCATAAGAACCATGCAATATTTTCAAGAAAATTAAGAAAGTTAACTTATGCATCTTTTTCAATAAAATTAACAAAGTTAACATACCATTTTTTATCACAATAACCATGCAATATTTGCAAAGATTAACAAAGTAAACTTATCATTATCTTGTACAATTTTCCCTTCGCTTTCACCTGCATATTGAGTCTTACACTGATTATATCTTTGAACTATGGAACAAGATGATGGTGTGGTTATTTAGTTAACCATATTGAATGGGTTCATCATGTTTTTATAGCTTGGTTCTCTATTTATGTGCACCCCAGTGGCTCTGGGAGCTAAGGGCTCTAAGAGGTTGGTACTCTGATTATGGCTCAATGGCTATGTATTTTTGGTGGTGATATCTATTTAAAGTTAGTCGATGATTCCTATTTGGGATCCAAAAAAAATTTGGGAAATTATTTCATTTTGGCTATTTGGAACTTGAACATTGGAAAATAGCATAGATATTAGATCTATAGGTTGAGACCATTCTAAGCAACTATAAGTCACCTTGGAAGGTGGGTAGAACTAAGGGTCTCGGGCTACAACACTTTCTTGTTGGTCAAGGGAATGCAAGCATGTGCCTGGCGATTAAGGTTGCTAGGGTTGGTGCCTCTCCTAAGTTTTTTTTATTTTGTTCATAATTTTTTCCTTGATTTGCTGGCCTAGATCAGGGGTGAGCTTTGGAAGAACATTATGAGCCACATATTCTATGATTGGAAAGAACATGGAGAGCTTGCAACAAGTCATGAATTTTATTCAGGTGAGTACTCCTTATGTTGTAATGTTTTTAGAAATTAGAAAGGTATTTGATTCTTCCACTAAGGATTGTTAGTACTCGATAATATGGTTGTAGTAGCATAATCAACACAACTATCCTGTTCTATGATCCTCCTCATTACTCATAGATATTTTATGAGCCATTGTTTGTTCCAAAATATGAATTGAAATAGAAAGGTAAATTTCCTAAACCTTCCCTTTCTATTGAATTATGAAACATTGAATGTGATATATCACTTTATATCTTATATATGAACATAAATATGTGATATATGAGCATGTGTGTGATGGTTTCATGGTGTGTTACAACAAATGTTGTGGTATTTGTGCAATAGTTAATATGAGAAGCTAATCTTGGTAGTTGTATTGTTTATGATGTAATTATTTAAGACAACAACACTAAAAAAGAAGAAGTCTTCTTGGTGTGTCATATTTGTTCCCATGCAGGCCTTTCCAAGATGGATCACTTAAGGGCTTTCTAATACTTAAAGTGAATTCCTCCACCTCAAAGGGTGATTGATACAATAAATATATTATTTGTTTGGATCTCCTAGATTCTATAGAGTAAACAAGGATATTAAAGGGTCTAAAGGGTACTTGGAGGACCAAAAAATTAGCTTCTTGGAGGTTTCTAGGGTTTCGTACCGTGGCCAGAGTAGGGTATTGAGTATGTACTAGATTATGGATAGGGGGTAGCTTCCCCTTGGAGTCAATATCATAATGAATCTTAAATATAAATGATTAGTTGCCTTCTCTTTTGTTATGAATATATGTTATTCAATTAGGAATTGGAATTATTATGGATACACTACTTATTATATATACATGAGCATGATATTCTTATCTATTTGCCAATTATTTTAGGTATATGCTATAGAATTAAGACCTTGAATCATATCAAGGAAGTGAATGATTAAACGATTGATTAGTTAGAAGGACTTAGGTTTGACTCTGAAACTGGAAAAAGTGTGATTATTCAATTAATCACAGTAAGAGGATGCATCCGGATGTGAGAGACATGATGGCTCTATTTTGTGGCTCAAGTAGCCATGGATTCATAGCTCTATAAAATATTATGGTATAAGTATAAGTTCCAATACATATTTTTTTCTTGTATATTGGGATGTTGTCGAAAATTTGGCAGATCAAATATGAATTTTTTAAAATAGAAAGTCTCAAAAGAATAATAACCTTGCATCGATTGGTAATCAAGTATTATTGATGTAAAATCCCCTATGATCATCAATCAATCCTAATAGTTCAATTTCAACTTAATCATAAATATTATCATTAATATCAGCATTATTGTTATTATTATTATTATTATTATTATTATACTATTATATTATTATAAAAAATAAATTCAATCACTCAATCATGACTCTCAATAGTTCCCTTTAACACTCTCACTAATATTCTTACACTCTCGTACACTGAATTAAATCATGTCATAAAAAATTCCTCTTATGCACTCTTTAATTCATATGTTACACTCTCTTAAAATAATAAGTTACAAATGTACGTGTATCTCCTTAATGGCATGAGTTACATTTCGTAAATGGGCATGATTTACCCTTCTCTTGGGACGCGAGCAAATCCTCCTATACAGAATTGATTCATTTCTCCTCCTATATATATTTGTGTCATTATTTATCCCATTACTACTTGTGCATTATGAGAGAAAAATTCAAACATGAGAAAGAGTTGGAGAGAGTTGAAGAATATAGTAAGAGAGAGACTTGGAGAGTAAGAGAAAAACTTGGTGAGCCAAGCTTGATTCAATACTTCATTGTTTTAGTGTTGATTCATTTGAAGGGAAGGTTGATTCATTATCTGCATCTATTGTTGCTACCAATGATCTTCATGTTATAACATTTTCAAATTTGCATTAACTTATTGATTCTCTTGATATTTCATTACACTATGTATCTTTGTTGAACAATTTATTTATAATAGAAGAATAATCTCTTTTGGTTTTCCCCTTGTGGCTTTTTCCCTGGTCATTGGACCTAAATTCTCTACGTCTCATTATATTATTGGCTCTCTTATATTGTGAATTTGATTTATATTATATCTACAGTTTCTTATCTAATATTGCAACATAAAGAAATTTTCTATTAAGTGATTGCTACAAAATAAAAAATCAAAATTTCAACATGGTATTAGATATTTGGTTAAGAAAAACACAAGAATACAA
Organism: Pinus albicaulis; assembly: GCA_034641835.2. Lineage (NCBI taxonomy): Eukaryota > Viridiplantae > Streptophyta > Pinopsida > Pinales > Pinaceae > Pinus > Pinus albicaulis. The sequence continues at coordinate 820,301,776 of CM076578.1, read as the reverse complement.
GTGTTATTCCAGCCCCTTTTGTGTTGAAATATGTTATGTTTTCCACTCTATTTGCAACCCATTTTTTGCTCAAATATATCTTGTTGTCCAGTGTATTTATAGCCCATTTTTCTACTAGAATATCAAGTATTTTCCACTCTATTTTCAGCCCATTTTCCACTCAAATATCACTCTTTATTCCTTCTACTTGTTGCTCATTTTTTGCTGAAATTTTACTCTTGAAATTTTATTGTTTAGTGTTACCACTGAAATTTTACTCTTGAATTTTACAACTAAACTTTTACTGCTGAAATTTTAATGCTACCATTCTTCCAAGATTTAAATGAGCCCAAGATATGATAGTAATTAATGTGTTGCATGTGTTTAATAGTGGTGGTTTTGGTACTTGTTGATCCATGCAAAAGTAAATAGTAGTTTTTCTTTTATTTATGCATGTGCAGAAAAGTGTTGCCTTGAAAAGAAGTATAATGCATATAAGGTAATGAATGAATAAATGATAGAAATTGAATGTTGAATATAGGTGGATTTTTACTCTCTCACATTGTATGATAAAGGTCATAATCTTATGGTTTTTGCTAATTTTTATATTATAGTTTACTAAAATTAGTGGTTGCAGGTGTCGAAAGAGCTTAGCTCAAGCGGTATGGTCCAAAATTTATGTCCCAAGTGGCATGCATTCAAGTATATTGAGATATGTTATCCCATGTGGAATTTTTACAATAGTTCTACTAATGGTGGAATAGTGCCATTCGTCTCTAGGAATTTATCAATTGTGCTTAGTGGAGTGTACTTGTTACTGTTAAAAAAAACTTTAAGGTCTCGAGGGTTAGCTCAATTGTTAATGTTCCTGTCTTGAAAGTATCTTTCTTATGCGAGGTCATGATGTCAATTCTCCTCTACACCCTTGGGATTAGGATCTGCTAATAAAATGATTTTTAGTCAAAGTAACTTAGCTCAAGCGGCATTGTTCACAATATGTGTCCCAAATGGCATGGGTTCAATTCTTTGGAGACATGTTGGCCCATGTGGCATTGATGAAATAATTCTGCTAATGGTGGAATAGTGGCAGTCGTTTTTGTGAAGCTACTGATTGTTCCTAGTAGAATGTACTCTTTATTGTTAAAAAAAAAACATTATTTGTTGTAGGTAAGAATCATGACTTTTGAAAAATATGGAATCATGGTTTTCTAAATAAAACTCTTTTGTAGTGATAAAAAATTGATTATAAATAATATCATTTCACACAACAAAGTCAATATGTATAATTATTATCACTTGCCTTTACTCTGGGATCAAGATTTGAATATATTTATAAAATCGATGGAAGACCTATCAATTCATTGATGTATGATAAATAATCATAAATATAAATTATGGCACCTAAATTTCACTCATATTCATTGTAAAGAATTACCTCATGTGAGAAACATTGTTTCTGAAATGAGTGATATTAGAGTGGATCATGATGGATTTTTCCAAGTTGTGTTCAAGAATATGCATTTCTTCTTCCAATTACATAAAATAATGGAAATTTTTTACTTACAGAGGCTAGATCAAGAAGGAGCTAACAACTTCCTTCAATCCCCATTAAAAGTATATATATATTTTCAATTTATGTTGTTTGTTTGTGTCATTTCTCTTGTTTAGATTTATTTTTATGGATCATTGGTTATTCTTCCTAGATGGTTATTTGAATGATTCTTTAACTAACTTCTCGATGAGTATGTGATCAATAAAAACATATCCTAAAGATCATCAAGGTGCAGAATAGTGCAGGAAGAGTAAACTCTAAGAGGAAGTTGGTGCAAGGATAATGAAGGAGCCACTCTGACATCTAGAAAAGAAGGAAAGACATGCCTTATCATGAGGTATACTTTCATTATGTTTATTTAATTTTCTAATATTTATCTTGCTTTTGTTCTAGGATGAAGATGTAGATTTGAAAAATGCACAAACCAAGTCCTTTGTATCAAGATTGAGGAAGATGTTGAGCCATCCCATGACTTGAGTGGACATGAATTGGACAAGAGAACAGAAATTATGCGAGGAAGTCGCAATTAGGAAAGAGAAAATAGTACTGTACAACCTAGAACAAAATGTTGTGGCTAAGATAAATAATGAATTATCATGGAAATAGTCAAAGCTATGTTGCATGATCAGAAACTACCAAAGTTTCTATGGGGAGAAGCTGATAACATAGTTGTATATGTTCAAAATAGATATCCTCACAATTCCCTAAACAAAAAGACTCGAGAAGAAGTCTTCTCTTGTGAAAAACATAAGGTTGGGCACTTGAGGATCTGTGGTTGGCTTGTCTACTTCCAAGTTCCAAAAGAAAAGAGGAATAAGCTTGAAGATTTTAGTAAGAAAGGTAATTTTGTTGGTTATTGTGAAAAATATAAAGATTAGAGAATATATGTACTTGTAAAAAGAAATATATAGTTTATAAAGGATGTAACATTTTACGAAGATTAATATCTTGGAAAGGAAAGAGACACTGCTCTTCCTCTCGCTAATGTTGATATTAAAGCTGATGCATTTGAGATACAAGAAATTCCTAAGCTTGAAATTGATCTTATTGATGAACCCATGGAGCCCATGGATCCTTTGCATCCTCCTCCATGTGATCCTCCTACTAAACAGAGACCTTTATGGATTTCTGACACCATTCAAGATGATGATAAACATGTTTCCCCTAGAGGAACCTTTAAAGAAAGAAAGAGACCATGTAGGTTCCAAGGATATGTTGTAGCCATGAGAAACATTATTCAAGATCAGCCATGCAATTTTTAAGAAGCTACGAAGTGACTCAAGTGTGGAAGGATGAAATGGGTGGAATATTTAATGCATCATTCATAATTATATATGTGAAAGGGTTCCAAGTCCCTAAGGTAAATATGTTGTGTCTTATAAATAGTTGTATAAAATTAAACATAGTTTTGGTGGTAGTATTGAAAAAAATAAAGCTATATTTGTGACCATATGGTTCTCTTAGAGAGAGGGAATAGACTATGATGATATTTTACACCTATTTCCTGTTAGATCTATTATGGATCTAGTTGCTAACCAGGGATGGAAAATTGAACAATTGGGTGTATAACATAGTTTTATACATGGCTTCCTCAAGGAAGAATTACTTGTGTGGAAACCACAATCCTTTGAAAAACGTGACAGGAAAACTCATGTGTGTAGGCTGAAGAAATATCTCTATATATTGAAGCAAGCTGCAAGATCTTGGTATACATGAAATGATACCTTTTTTATAAAACTTGGTTTTACCAGAAGCAATGTTGATTCAATACATTACTTCAAGAGAGTCCAAGGTATGCCTTTGATTTTTGTAGTATATGTTGATGACTTATTCTTGACAGGTGGAGAACCTTTGATCATCATTTGTAAGAGGGAGCTAGCTTGTGAGTTTGAAATGAAGGATCCCAATTTTATTCACTACTTCCTAGGCTTATAAATATTATAGAGGCATGTTGAGATATTATTTTATCAAGTAAGGTATGTTGTCAAGCTACTAGAAAGATTTTGCATGACATAATGTCAGTCCATGAATACTCCATTGGAGAGGAATTTGAAGAAGCAATGTGGTCAAGCTCTAGGACCTGATTTGGTTAATCATTATGAGTATTGATAATTGATTGGAGCATTGATGTTCTTAGTGAACACTAGACTGGACATATATTTTTTGGTAAATACTCTCAGCCAATATATCATTAAACCATCTCATGCACACTGGATTGTTACAAATCATGTGCTGAGATACCTGCATGGGACCATCAATCTAATATTTAAAAATATTTTCAGTGATATAAAAATACATAGATACTTATATGTTGATTGGGCTAGTAACTCTACTAATAGAAAAATCACATCTAGGTGTTGCTTCAACTTAGGATATGCCACGATATCTTGGATGAGAAGGAAGGGAAATTATGTAACCCTCAGCACATCTGAAGATAAGTACATTTCTTCTAGCATGGTTAAATATAAGGTAGTATAGCTTAGGAAGCTCTTTAGAGAGATTTTTTAGCATGTTTTAGACACAACAATAATTTTTAGTGACAACAAGAGTGGGATTCGACTTGTAGAAAATTTTTCGTTCCATGAAAAGTCTAAGAACATTGAGATCAAATATCACTATATTTAGGATATGGTGTAGAGAGGAGCAGTGAGGCTCCATCATATTATGACTGATGATCAGATAACTGACATAATTACCAAGCCTTTTCCAAAAGGGAATTTCTTGGTTTTCAGAGAGCAGCTTGGAATGACATATATAACCCTTCCTAGAGAGGATGGTCATGGATGATGAGCCTTGGCTATGTGAGATCCTTGTCATGTGTTAATAATTGTATCCCCCCAAAAAAATATGATACTTGGTTTTGCAAGATCCTTCTCATGTGTTGAGAAGTGGACCCTTCAAAGTAGTGCTCAGACATGATTGTGAGAGATCCTTGTCATGTGTTGAAAAGTGTACCTCCCCAAGAAGAGATGAGACTTTTTTGTGCGAGATCCTTCTCATGTGTTGAAAATTGGATCCCCCCAGGAAATTATGAGACTTGGTTGTGTGAGATCCTTATCACGTGTTGACAAGTGGATCCCCCCAAGTAAAGATGAGAATTGGTTGTGTGATATCATTTTCATGTGTTGACAACAGGATCTTCCTAAGCAGAGATGTGACTTATTTGTGTGATATCCTTCTCAAGTGAATGATATGTTGAAGAAAATATGTAACTTTTTTGTGTGAGATCATTGAAAATTGGTTTATCTTCCCCAAGTAGAGATGAGACTTGGTTCTGTGAGATCCGTTTCAAGTGGGTTATCTGTTGGAAATACTGAGAGGGGGGGGTGAATCAGTATTCCTTTCCATTAGAGCATTAGTTAATCTTCAATTATTATTAGTGTTTGTACAATGATAGCAGTAAATAAAAGGAACACAAATGCACACAGTTTTTAAGGTGGAAACCCACTCTGGGACAAAAACCACCTAATGCTTTTCTAATAATTCTTTAATATTCAACTCCAATTGAAAATAAAGCTCCAACTTCCTAGAATCTAGAAAAGCATTCTTCTCCAGCTCCCACTGGATGGACGCTCCAACGCCCGAGATTCTTCAATAGTCAACTGAATGGATGCCCCAACACCCAATGAGCTATAACTCACCCTAGCACCACCCTACCACCCTATAGAAGAATAAAAGAAGAATGGACTCCCGTACCAGGGAAAATGGTCCACTTTACAATGATATAGAATGATGTAGAAGAATAAGATATACTAGACCATAACCCCAACTTTGACACAACCACCTAATGATGATCCTAGACCTCCCAACACTGCCTCTTCAACTCTTGGCAGATAGATACTAGTACAATTTGTACAATAATGTATTTACAATGACTAAGTACAATGATACCTTTACAATGATTGTATGTAGTGCTGCCCACTTGAAGACTTCATATGATGAACTTCTTGCTGCTGTTATGCACCATGGTTTCTACTCTTTTCATGCTACCCTCTACTGCACCTTGCTTTTCTTTGCTTCCCTAGAAAGTTTGATCCTTTGCAACCCTTGACAACACATGATTTAGCTTTTTCTTTGCCTTCTAGGAGCTCAATATTGAATCTAGTGCATCTCTATTATTTCAGATCCCCAATATCTGATTTTTCATCCTCTAGTAGTCCTCTAAGTCTTCTTTCCAATGCCATAGGTCTGACCCAATTTGGATTCTTCAAGATAGAGTTATACCTAGTCTCTCACAATGTCCTAATTATGGACTGTTTCAGTAAAGACAATTTGTACGGTGTGCCGCGTGTCACTGTTTCTTCATTTGGCTCTGAAATTGATAGAGAGAAAACCAAATTTTGTGCACTATCTATTTCTTTTTACAGAGTTCGAATCTGATACTCAAAGAGAGAGTTATGACGATTTTACCAAGGTCACTTCTTTGAGATGAATTTCAGGAGCTTGCAAAAACCCTGAATTACATAGATCATATCTCCAAAAATATTGTGCAGCTTGATCTAAAATTTGTACAGCAGCTTCCTCAAGATTTTGGCCTCACCTCATAGAAATTTCAGCTTCTGAACATTCGTATAAAAAAATTTAGAGTGAAAATTCCACAATGACCTGTTTCAGATGGAGAAATCCCTTTCCCAAGGAGGAAATGAAGATAACAATTTATATAAATGCTTAAGTTGAGAGGGGCTTCAACAAGTGAACATGGGAGGGATTTTAGGAGTAAAAAATATTAATTATGAATTTTCAATGACCCATGCCCCAACCCCATGGGGTTTTAGCCCACTAACTGGGGGTACAAACTTCAAACATGAATATCTCTCAAACCGTGAAGAATTACATGGCGTGCCATATATCAACATTCCCGACAAGTAGAACTATCAAAAGCATTCTTGACCCACAATATAGTAATTTGGTAGGTCAAAATTCCCATGCAATATTGGGGTAGCCCCTGGTGCTGCTTGGGTTGACATCAATGACAACCACTGATCAACAATCTCCCCTTTGGCATTGATGGCAACACAAGTACTCCCCCTGTGATCATGACACCTCTTCCTACAACATTCTCTCCCCCTTTGACATCAATGGCAAAGGGTAACTCCCCCTGAAACACAACCATCCTGCGGACTTGTACACACTTCCACTCCCCCTGACACACAACCGTTCTGCAAACCTATAATCTAGTTCCACTCCCCCTTTATATTCTGAAAAAGGAAAACCTAATGAGAACTTGGGAGAGTCCCAAGATTCTGGAGAAGATATTCCAATGCTGGCGAATATTTAATATGTGATTCTTTTGGTGTTGCTTGGAATCTTGCTACTTGTACAACTGCTTGCATAACATCTGGTTGGGAGGCTGTTACATATAGAAGATTACTAATCATAGATCTATACAACCTTTGATCCACATCCTTAGATGAGTCGTCTATGCTCAATTTGCAACCTATTACCATTAGAGTAAGGATGGGTTTGCAATCTTCCATTTTAAATTTCTTGAGCATTTCCTTGATGTACTTGGCTTGAAATATATGTATTACTTTCTCTTGATGAGATATTTGAAGCCCTAAGAAGTATGTCAGCTCGCCAAGTAAATACATCTCGAAATCACTTTGCACCTTTGTAGAAAAATTCTTACTTAGTCAATCATCATTGCTACCAATTATTGTATCATCCTCTTTAGCTATTAGACATGATTTAGTTGCTTCATCCAGAACATATATGTTTTTTGGAGCTCGACTTACTGTAGCCACAATTTTACCATACCTGCCTTTCCTGATTTCACATTTGTGGAGTTGAATAGCATTATGTGTCCTTGATCACACATTTGTCCAACACTGAGCAGATTGTGATTCATGATACGGTTCCATCCTTCTTCTCTTTTAGAGATACAAATTTCCTTCTATCTCTAGTCATATGCATTGAGCAAGTGCTGTCAACATACCACACATCTTTATTGTTTTGAGCCTTAAGAGTGAGAGCAAAATTATCAGTCTTCTTCTTCTTCCATGTTCGTTCATTCTGTGGCTTCGAAGATTCTTCTGGAGGATTTTGAAGTCTGCAGTCTCTGGCTATGTGTTCAAAGTTCTGACATTTGTAACATTCCATATTATTTCTTAAATGTTCAAATATATTGATGTTTCGTTGAGCCCTAGGAGGTTCATATTTGAATAATCTCCTAGAATTGTATTGGTTCCTAGGGTACGTGCGACATTCTATAGCTTTATGACCAAATTTTCCACACGAATAACAATAGCCGTGAAAAATATGTTGGTACCTGGATGAAAATATTTGATGAGGAATCATCTTCCAAGGATTTTCTTGCGAATATTTTCCAATGAAGTCTACATGTATGTCGGATCTCATAGGTTCATTGTATTTTGTTGTAGAAGGTCCTGCTTCTTCTTCTTTGTAACCGAGGTCAGTTCTGTCGTTGTAAGATCGTTGATTGTTGATGAGTTATTCCAATGCCCTTGAGCTAGTGGCATAGTTTTGGACAGTTTTTCCCTTCTTCACTTTCTTACGCAGTGATACTACCTCGGCTTCTAATGCTTCCCTTTCTTGGTTGCTTTCTTCCAACTTCTTTTGAAGTGACTCTTCAATACATTTGTGTTCTTCAACTTCAATTTTGAGACCTTGAACTTGTTCTTCAAGAGTATTGGAACGGATTTTCTCAGCATTGAGCTCTTTTATAAGCTTGATTGCCTCCTCATAAAATTCTTCTATGATCAACCCTTCTTCTTCATTGTTTGATACTTCTTATTTATTGTCCTTGGCCATAAACAATACTTTCTCATTGGCTTCTTCTTAGATGTCACTTTCTTCATCGGATGATGAGCTATCTTCTTTAGAGAGAAAGTTCCTTTTGGATCCTTTCTTTTTGCCTTGCTTCTTGAATTTATTAAAGCCTTTCTTTCCTTTTGAGTTTCCATCACTTTTGTTCGGATGTTTTGCTACGAAATTCCCAACCTCACCACAACTGAAACATATCAATGGAAGTTTACCTTTGAATTTTCCCTTACTAGTTTTTAGTTTTCTCGTAAAGTAAGCATATTCTTCATCTGAAAGACCTTCTCCATCATCTCCCTTTTCTTCACACTTGCAGGTGCATGTCATTTCAATTGAAGGTTGCTTTTCCTTATTGGTTTTCTTAGATGCAACGAACGCAGTTTCTAGATTTGAAGTACCCTTTTCTTCATCGAGTCTCATTTCATATGCTATCAGAACTCCATGTAATTCTTATTTTCTGAGCTTGTCCAGATTTGCACTGTATTATAAGACCGATACCTTTGGGTTGAATCTCCCTGGTAATGTTCTAAGAATCTTCCATATAATATTCTTCTCATCAATTGGCTCTCCCAATCCTTCTAGAGTATTGGTTATTTCATCAACGTATTGGAAGTATGCAACAATGTTGCAATCTTCTTTCATTCTGAGTTGCTCAAATTTTGCTTTATATATTTGAAGCTTTGCTTCTTTGACATTTGAGTCACCTGCATATATATTCTCAAGCTTGTCCCATACATTTTTGGCGGTTTTACAACCCAACACCTTATGATAAGCAGATTCAATAAGTCCATTGATAATAATATTCTTTGATTTTGCATCATTTACCAAATTCTTCTTACCTTGTTTATCCACGGTTGACGTAAATCCATTTTGAATAGTGTCCCATACTTCGTAACCTTGCACAAAGACATAGACCTCCATTCTTCCTTTCCAGAGTGCATAATTATTTTCATTTAATAGAGGTACACCATTCTTGGTATGCTCCATGACCTCCTTCCAACTGTTAAACTACTATTGAAGGAACCAAGCTCTGATACCAATTGTTGGAAATACTGAGAGGGGGACTGAATCAGTATTCCTTTCAATTAGAGCATTAGTTAATCTTCAATTATTATCAGTGTTTGTACAATGATAGCAGTAAACAAAAGGAACGCAAATGCACACATTTTTTAAGGTGGAAACCCACTCCAGGACAAAACCCACCTAACGCTTTTCTAATAATTATTTAATATTCAAATCCAATTGAAAATAAAGCTCCAACTTCATAGAATCTAGAAAATCATTCTTCTCCAGCTCCCACTGGATGGACGCTCCAACGCCCGAGATTCTTTAGTAGTCAACTGAATGGATGCCCCAACACCCAATGAGCTACAGCTCACCCTAGCACCACCCTACCACCCAATAGAAGAATAAAAGAATAATGGACTCCCGTACCAGGGAAAATGGTCCAGTTTACAATGATATAGAATGATGTAGAAGAAGAAGACACACTAGAACATAACACCAACTATGACACAACCACCTAATGATGATCCTATACCACCCGACACTGCCTCTTCAACTCTTGGCAAATAGATACTAGTACAATTTGTACAATAATGTATTTACAATGACTAAGTACAATGATACCTTTACAATGATTGTATGCAGTGCTACCCACTTGAAGACTTCATAAGATGAAATTCTTGTTGTTGTTATGCACCTTGGTTACTGCTCTTTTCATGCTACCCTCTGCTCCACCTTGCTTTGCTTTTCTTCCCTAGAAATTTTGATCCATTGCAACCCTTGACAACACATGATCTAGATTTTTCTTTGCCTTCTAGGAGCTCGATATTGAATCTGGTGTATCTCTATTATTTCAGATCCCCAATATCTAATTTTCAGTCCTGTAGTAGTCCTTTGAGTCATCTTTCCAATTCCATAAGTCTGACCCAATTTGGATTCTTGAAGAGAGAGTTATGCCCAATCTCTCACAATGTCCTAATTATGGACTGTTTTAGCAGAACGAATTAGTATGGCATGCCCCGTGTCACTTTTTCTTCATTTAACTCTAAAATTGATAGAGAGAAAACTAAAATCTGTGTGCTATCTATCACGTTTTACAGAATTCCAATCCAATACTCATCAAGAGAGTTATGACAATTTTACCAAGGTCACTTCTTTGAGATTAATTTCAGGAGTCTGCAAAAACCCTGAATTACACAGATCATATCCCCAAAAATATTGCGCAACTTGATCTAAAATTTTTACAGTATCTTCCTCAGGATTTCAGCTTCACCTCATAAAAATTTCAGCTTCTGAACCTTCGTATAAAAAAATTTAGAGCGAAAATTCCATAATGACCTGTTTCATATGATGAAATCCCTTTCCTAAGGAGGAAGTGAGGATCACAATTTATATAAATGCTTAAGTTGAGAGGGGCTTCAACAAGTGAATGTGGGAGGGATTTTAGGAGCTTAAAAAATATTAATTATGACTTTTCAATGACCCATTCCCCAACCCCATGGGGTTTTAGCCCACTAACTGGGGGTACAAACTTCAAACATGAATATCTCTCAAACCGTGAAGAATTACATGGCGTGCCATATATCAACGGAAACATCTCGACAAGTAGAAAAAATATAAAGAATTATTGACCTATAATATATTAATTTGGCAGGTCAAAATTCCCATGCAATATTTGGTTAGCCCCTGGTGTTGCTTGGGTTGACATCAATGACAACCGTTGATCAACATTATTCCCCCAAGAAAATATGATACTTGGTTGTGCAAGATCCTTGTCATATGTTTGCAAGTGGAAATCCTCCCAAGTTAATATATGGTGATAGGTTAATCCTCCTTATTTTCCATGGATATAGGGTGGTATTCGGAGCTCCCCTATGATAATTCTTCCCTAGTTGATAGGAAGCATTGAAAATTTGCAGCTCGGCTAAAAATAGAAAGTATAAAAATAGTAAATAACCTTGCAATAATTAGAAATCATGTATTGTTAATGGAAAATATATTTTTATCATAAATAAATCCTAATATTTCAATTTCGACTTAATCATAAATATTAACATTATTATTGTATTTATTAAAATTAAATTCAAGTCACTCAATCATGGCTCTAAATAGTGTTCTCTTACACTCTCCTTATTAGAATGGAATATTCCTCTTACACTCTCATTAATGATCTTACACTCTCTTAAATTAAATTAAATCATGTCATAAAATATTACCTTATACTCTCTTACACTCAATAAAAGCATGTCTTAACATATTCCTCTTACGCACTCTTTAATGCATATGTTACACTCTCCCTTAAAAGCATAATCTACAAAGGCATGTGTAGCTCCTTGGTGGAATGAGTTAAATTTCATAAATGGGCATAAGTTACATTGCTCTTGGAATGTGAGTTACCCCTCCTTTATTATATGAATTAATTGCTCCTCCTATATATATGTGCTTCATTCTTTCTCCCTTTACTACTTATGCATTGTGAAAGAAGAATTTGAACTTGAGAAAGAGTTAGGGAGAGTTGAAGAATATTTTGAGAGAGACACATGGAGAGTAAGAGGAGAAATAAGTGCGAGTCGGGTGAAAATGTGAAGCTGGGTTACACTTTTTGCCCTTTTTTGAGAAAATTTTTTCATTTTTTTGGGTTCTTCAACTTTCTGCAAACTATAACAATTTTTCCGTGTAGAATTTTATTTTGCGGTAAAAATAAAAGTTGTGAGAAATTTTGTTAGCTTTCTATTACTTATTTTTTGAAATTTTTTTATGCGGATTTGATATGTCAACTTAGCGTTTCTTTGAGTGTGTGTTTCTTAACAATCAAAGAATTCATAAGTAGTCATGTTATGTGGCAACGTTGTATTCATTGAAAATTTGTGTTTTTGAAAAACAAAATGTGTTACAACAATCTAGACAGAGTCTACTTTGGTTTCGTCATATTTACAAAGCCAATGGATGCATATCATAATTACTAGAATTTTTTGAACTGGTCTAATACGAAAAACTGCGTATTTTTGATATGTTTCGTGTGGCAACAAATTTCTTAACATACAAGTTATAAACTAAAAATCTAAAAGCTACCCATTACAGTCAACGGACCAATGTAATGCCCCATAATTTTTTAAATTTTTTTGACAATGTATTTTGGGAGATACAAAATTTTGATTTCACTGAATCACGATGACCCTAAAAAATTGTTTGCACTCATTTTATTAGAAAAATAATTAAAATTAATAAACGTTTACGAAATTCCATAAAATTTATATTTCCTGAAAGTAGATTCAATTCTGAAAATGCTTGTCTTGGTTCCGACAATTAATTAACAAGTTTTCATGGAGTTTAATCAGTCCATAGTTGCAGAACCGTTTTCAGAGCTTGGCTCTGCGTAATCAGTGACGCGTTAGTTCGGCCGAACTATTAGCGACAGTTCGGCCGAACTATGTTTTCCGCTTACGGGCCGCTAAAACTAACGGCTTAATAGTTCGGCCGAACTTATTATCAAAAGTTCGGCCGAACTATTGTGTAATTTTCCATCGGCCGGAAATTTTTGTGGAGCCCCCTACAAAATACATATTTCGCGGTCAATATAAATTGCCGCGAAATGATTCACAATTTTCGCACATTTCGCACTTCATTTCATCTTACAACTTGGTTTGAATTCAAACATTTTTCTTCAAAGTTTGGGTTTAAAAAAATTTTTTGGAAGACATTTTCTGGAGGTGGCGTGATTTTTCTTGGAGGTTCAAAGTTTGAATTTAAAGAACTTTTTTGGAAGACATTTTTGGAGGCGACGTGATTTTTCTTGGAGGTATGTACGTGTTTTGTGTTGAAATAAATCTTTTGAGCTTTTTGGTTCAAAAATTTTTCTTCACATTTTAGATTTAAAGAATTTTTTTGGAAGACATTTATTGGAGGCGGTGTGATTTTTCTTAGAGATATGTACGTGTTTTGGATTGGATTACGTATTTTTTAGAAAAGATTTTTTTAAATTAAATATTTTGTGATATTGTTTGTAATTGAGTTATTGTCTAATTTTTTAAAGGAAATTTTTTGAACCTCATACCCTATTATCATGGGAAATCGAAGAACTTGTGTGAGAAAATATGATCGAAAAAGAAAGCTCGAGGAACGTAGAGAAGAGACGAGACAATATCGCAAAAGAAAGTTAGAAGCTCTCTCAAATATTGAAGAGGAAAATCAACCTCAATCAGAAATTGAAGCAGGTATGTAAATGTAAATATTACATGCTCTATTGATATATATTTAAAATTTTCCTAATGTAAAATGTAACGCTTAATTTTTATTTGATAAACTAGTTTGAAAAACATTTTGTTTGATGTAAACAGACAGAGATATTCCTCAAAATATTGAAGAAGAAAATCAACCTCAAGCAGAAATTGAAGCAGGTATGTAAATGTAAATATTATGATCTATTGATATATTTTTAAAGTTTTCCCAATGTACAATGTGAAGCTTAATTTTCATTTGATGAACTAGTTTGAAAAATATTTTGTTTAATGTAAACAGACAGAGATACTCCTCAAAATATTGAAGAAGAAAATCAACCTCAAGCAGAAATTGAATCGAGTATGTAAATGTAGATATTATGATCTATTGATATATTTAAAATTTTCCTAATATTTATTGACATATTTATTAATTTAGTTATTTATTGAATATGTACTATTTTTTCGAATATGTACAGATGAAATCACTATCGATAATGAGATGTTAGAAAATGTCGACACTCGCACATATGGAGATAAAAAACCCGACTATTTTATACGATATCGTGTCGAGAAAATTTTGGAAATGTTTTTCAAAACTGAGGTGACAGTTCAAGCTCAAATGTTGAAATGTCTCTTATCATCAAGGAAATTAAAAGAAGCGACGACACTATTGGGTATTCGGAAATCAACCAAAGATAAAAAAATGAAAGAAGAGGTTATAAAAAATATGAGTAGTGCTATAGAGTCAATTAGGAGACCTAGAGACAAAAATGTTTCAAACATACGTAGAGGAATACAAATGGCAATGGTTTCACCAAGTACTCAAGAGAATCGTTTGAATCTAACATTTATGGCACGAGCACTGGGAACCTCGCGAAAAACTCTGCACAAACATCGAAAATTTCGACTGCAAATAGACGTAAATGATGAACTCGCTTGTTGGAGAGCTATTTGTAGGCAACCATACAAAGATAGACTTGGAGAAGTTGTTAAAAAAATAATATATGAATATTGGAAGAACAATTCGCGTGTTTCACCCACTGCAAGACATGTGATGCGAAGAAGAATAGCACGAAATCAATACGAAGAACATGAAAAACATCTCTTGGAAACCACTCAAATAGAGTTATTCAACAAGTTCAAAGAAGAGAATCGTCAAATTCAAGTTTCACTCAGTGCTTTTGTTCAACAAAACCATGGTATGTAAAACCTATCACCGTACGCGACACTTGTTGTTGCCGTTATCATGTGGAATTTGAGTTATATTATGACACATTCATTGATTTCGGTAGAACATTATGGAAGGATTCACCTCCTCCTTCCACTATCCGTGAATTCACATCTCAAATTCTATGTGAAAGAGAAAGCGATGAACTATTTTACAAAAAAAATGTGTTGGTGGTAAAAAATGCGATGATTGTGGAAATTTGACTAAATTTCAAAACAAATATCGTATTGATATAAATGATCAATCATTGTCCAACATGAAAGTGAAATGGAAGAGATACGAATATACCATTACATCGATTCAAAGTTCAGATAGTGTTAAAAGAATCGAATTACGAGAAGACGAAATTTTTCTAATAGACTTTTTGAGAAAGTTTGAAGCATAAATTTACAAATACACCATGCATTCCCATAGAGCTCGATGGCAAGACTTGCAATTCAAAAAATCTCGTGAAGTTTTTCCACCAGGAACCATTTTGTCAGTGATTGATTTTGCAGAAAACTACACATTTGCTCCGCAAAAAGAAATTCAGAGTGAATACTATCACTCTGACCAAGTCTCCATGCTCGTTCATATTCTATATAGACATGCTGAACAAAATGTCGATCATATAGAAAGCACGAGTGAAAATCGACATATCATTAAAGAATATCATTTTTATATCAGTGACGATCGTACGCATGATACATGTTGTGTACAACATTGTTTTGGAAAAATTTATGATTCATTGAAAAATCGTGGAATAACATTCAATGAACATTGGATATGGTCAGACGGATGCGCAGGTCAATTCAAATCTGCACCATCATTTTTTTGGTTGTGTCGTCTTCATAAGAAAACCTCCATTAAACATTGTTGGAATTTCTTTGAGACTGGCCATGGAAAAGGAGAACATGACGGTGCAGGAGCATGCATAAAACGAGTACTTCGAAGATATCAAATGAACCACTTTGCACTCCGACTTGTGAACGCTGAAGAAGTTGTTCAATGGTGTAAAACTGCTCTAAGCCATGAGATTAACCCATCAAGAGAAGTGCGAAGGTACATTCAATTTAATTTATATTGGTAATCTAATTTTAAACATTGTACATTTATCATGCAATGATTATTTTTAATTGTATTTTGATATCATATTTACAAATTCTTTTCTAATTTTCCATATAAAGGTTTTTCTGGCATATTGGAATCGGAGATGTAAATAGATCAATTGGAAATGAAGTTGGAACAATAAAAGGGACTCGAAAATTGCATTCAATTCAAACAAAATTGTCCACAAATGTGTTTGCATTGGATAAAAGAAAATATTCTTGTTTTTGTGATGTTTGTATAGACAACACAAAATCCAATGACATCTGTGAAAACAAAATGTATGTGAACGATTGGAAACATACAGAGCTAAATACAAAGGGAAAAATGTCTGTTGCAATGATTGAAGAAATGGAATCAGATCAAACTACAATATCATCCGATGGTGATCGAGTTTCTGATCTTGTTAGAGAAGGTAACATTTGAATTACTTTTTAATGATTTTTAAAGATTTACAAATTTAAATTTAAATATGCATAATTAAATGTTAAATTTATTTTATTGTGCAGGAGATGTTTTTGCTGTAATTGCACCTATTGACAACGATGAAAATGTGAAGTATTATTTGATGCGTTGCAATGAACAAAAAATGAAATTATTACAAGACTATAATGATCACGGATTTCAGTATGACAAAGGGTCTATTATACTGAAAGGTTATTTTTTCAAACAAACTCATCAAAGTGGAGACTTTGTTTACTTTGAAGACTATGAACCCGATTCCATAAGTTGTCAATATAGTCACTTGGTGTGTGCAGCACGCATAAAGTTGATAGAAGTTCAATCAAAGAAAAAATCAAAAATTAAGAAATGGAAAATGTCAAAATCCGATAATGAACGGATTATTGAGGATGGAATTCCATTAGAATTTTTTTGAGTGAAGTGTCAGGACAACAATTTATTATCTTTTAAACCTTTCAGTACTCAACTAAAAATTGAACTGATTATGTTATTTGTGGTTTGCAAATGTTACAAATTGTTTGGGTACAAGCACGTGCTCTAGTTTCCACTGAAAATAGTTTTTCTATACATGTGCATTGATTAAAAATGTTAAATATGTATTGGATATATATATTCTAGAATGAAAATAATTGTTCTTGTATATTAATTGTTTTTGCATATGTTCTCCGACCATATGGTACAAATTATTTCACTTTATTTTGTAAAGTCAGATTCGGTCCCCATATGGCCTAGCCTCCAAGGGACGAGATAACAAGTGGTTGTCCCCACTTGCCCGAATCTCGGCTTTTAAGTACAATTTTACTGTTTATGTTGAGCATCTTACATGATGTCCTAGCGAAAGATAGATTCTCTTTGTTTCAAGTTTCTAGTAAAAGTTGTCACTGAATGCCCCGCTCGAACTCTTGTAGTAAACACCATACCTCATCTCCTTGGACTTGAGATTCATGTCTACAACCGTACATGGGAAAAATTTCTCTGCTTTGATAGACACGGGGGCTACCCATAGCTTCCTAAGTCGAAAGGCAGCTTCATCTCTTAGAAAGAGGAAGGCTAGCATCGAGAAAGAGTTGAGTGCTTTCAAGGCAGTCAACTCGAGGATAAAATTAGCACGACTGGTGTCATGAAAAGCACACATGTGAGAGTAGGGTCATGGTTTGGAAAGATAGACTTAAGAGTCATTGACATGGATGATCATTCTATGATGGACCATACCAATGATGGACCGAGACATTCTTTTAATTCTTGTGATCAATCTTAAACTATTTTATGAAAGATAGATAAACCATTTAAATATTTAGCTCAAACTCTTGTAGTAAACACCATACCTCAAGTCTCTCTTGCTCTCCAATATTATTAGGTTTAGTTATTATAACACAAAAATCATTCTACATTGTCAACAATTTTTTGCGCTTACACTGAAATCAATGAACACTATTAATCCAATGACTTTACAAGTAATGTACCATCATACATGCAATTATATCAAATCAGAAATCAACATATACTACATAATGAAATCAATGCGGATTGTTTTGTTACAAGTAACATTTAAATTTACCACATGTGAAAATGTAGGTTCACATTCTATCATTCATGTAGTTTTAAAAACTTCAGATACCATTAGAATTATAATTCAACTATCCAACAAAAACATTTAACATTAAATATCACATACCATGCCAATTATAATTCAACTATCCAACAAAAATATTTAACATTAAATATCTACCACATGTGCAAATGTAGACCTTCACATTCTATCATTCATGTAGTTTTAAAAACTTCAAATACCATTAGAATTATAATTCAACTATCCAACAAAAACATTTAACATTAAATATCACATGCCATGCCAATTATAATTCAACTATCCAACAAAAATATTTAACATTAAATATCAAATGTCAAATGTAATTCAATGACAACATTACTTCACATTCACATGCCAAAAGTACTAAAACCATCCAAAGAACACCGAAATCAATGAACAAGTTATTAATCCAATGACTTTACAAGTAATGTACCATCATATGTATGCAATTATATCAAATCAGAAATCAACATATATAATGTAATGAAATCAATGGGGATTGTCTTGTTACAAGTAACATTTCAATTTACCACATGTGAAAATGTAGGTTCACATTCCATCATTCATGTAGTTTTAAAAACTTCAAATGCCATGCCAATTATAATTCAACTATCTAACAAAAACATTTAACATTAAATATCACATGCCATGCCAATTATAATTCAACTATCTAACAAAAACATTTAAAACATTAAATATCACATGACATGCCAATTATAATTCAACTATCCAACAAAAAAATTTAACATATATGTCCAAAAATATGTCCAAAAAACATATTGTAATAAAATATGTCCAAAAATTGTAAATCTCACTCAAGTATCAAACTGTATCAAGTTTAACAAATTTTAAAACCATCTAAATTTTGAAATAAAATCAAATCTATTGTATATCTTGTCCATCAAATGGAAGATCTAGCCTCTGGGGCTCGGTTGGCTCGCTATCTTGTAAAGGGAAAACCTACATACACAATGTACATGTACTTGAACATTAAAATTTGAAGTTTTAAAAATGAACGAGAATATATATATCTAGAACTTCATGTAAAAAACAAAATATAACAAAAAAATCGCGCAAGACCTCGTAAGGTTGCCTCTCCATTTGATGAACAAGATCTGCCATAGAAACATCTCTAGTGGTAACCTGTACAATATACATGTACAGTTAAATATAAATATATATATATATACAGAAATAATTTATATAAATTAAAAACTTTCAAATGAAAATGCACGTGTGTACATATATATAAACTTATTTGAACAATAATATTAAAAAAAGAACTAAAGACAACTTCTTCAAATGCTGTGGATGTCCCTATCTCCGTCGCTAAAGTCCTCGGATTAAAAAAATCTTCTATACAAACCTAAATTCAAAAATTTTTCAATAACTCAAAATATAGATCTCTCTCTATATATCTCAATTTTTTATGGAACTTTTTGAGGTAACATAAATTTTGAACTTGTGAAAAATTGTCCATACTTGTGCATCTCCCAATGAAGTAGAAGGTATATCTCCTAAAGAAGAAGAAGGTACTTGCATCCCAAAAACATCAGACGGAATCGGTACCTATTAAAACATTTTATCGAATTATATATATACATACATGTACATGTGTGGCAACAATTATTTATTTTAGAGTCACTTAAAAAACACTAACATACATGTGCCAACATATCATGATGGGCAGACCCATCTGCATCGTTTGAGCCAGAGGTCCCGAACGTAATATTGACATTTTCATCACGCATCATGCCTGAGAACTGCAAATGGTGTTTTAACATATAATCATACCTTTTTGTTAGATTAATGTACACATACAAATAAATGTATACATGTGTACATACACATGTATTTATTACAAATTGTACACATGTATATGTAAATATAATTTCAAATCCCAAGGTCACTAACACATACCGTTCCGGTGCCCTCTTCCTCACGAAAAATTAGGTCTTGCAGACCATTGCGACAATTTATTGCGTATGTTCGGAGATCTTCAACATTCATGTTGTAAATATCCTCATCTGTATGATAAACAAAATTGGCACGTGCATATTCACGTGCTCTTTGTCGATTTAAGCCAAGATCGACTCCACTCAATCCGCTATGAACATTTTCAATCATAACATCTCTTGCTTCACGACTTATTTGAGAAGTCGTATCCATCTCTGATCGCAAGGTTTCGACTCGAGACGGTCGACTCACCAATGGCGGCTCAGGGCGAGGCAACTCCACATCTCGCTTTGCGCCCTTACGTTGACATAATCGACCTCTCCCCGGGCCAAAAAAATCTGAAGGAAGATCATTGTAGTCGGGTTTCATACCCAAAAAAAATTCTGCATAAAATATTTGTGCAAAATAAAGAGGAACCTCATCGTTCCATGGAAGCCTTCCAAAGGCCGCAAGATGTCGACTATACAAATATTTTGCTATGTCTGGGTGCTTGAAATACTGCACCTTCAACATCTTTCTTTTTGGCCCTTCCTTATAATTAAACATTGACTTAGCCTGCGCTCTTGAAATTTTTTTTTTTATGTCCTGCCATTTATCGGGACCTATCACTGTTTCTCTTCTCTTTCTCATCACTTCTACAAATGAATTAGTGGTTGGCCCCAAATCTTTGTACACTTTTACCATTTCACTCAATGAATGTGTAACTATTTCTAGGCTTTGTCTACTCTCAAAGCAGTAGTATCAAACTGGAGATCCTCCTCAAGTCAATTTTTCACAAAGGCATTGACACCTTTGTAAGGTGCATCTCACCATGTTCATGCTTTCCATGGCATACTTAATCTCGTACCTGACAGAAAGTTGTGCTACGCTGACAGCCTTTCTTCAATGTAGCGTTACCGTCTCGTCTTTTTTTTGGATCATCGGCTTGAACATTTTCAGCCTCTGCATCAATATATATAAAATTTCGTATATTAGAAAAAACACGTGTAAAAAAAGTTGTACAAATTTAATGAAAAAATATTGAAATTGATGGCAACCTTGATGTCGTTGGTTAACATCATCTCCAACATGACCCTGCTGAGAACCAACCCCAGAATGACGCTGCTGAGAACCAGACCCACAGTGACCCTGTTGAGAACCAGCAGCCGTTGATTGCTGGCCTTCGGGGGAATAAATATCACCCCCTTCCGGCACCCTGCTACCTCGACCGGTTGAACCTTGGCCACGCTCCATTGATGGAGTAGAAAGCCTTCTCCTCTTGCCTCCTAAAAATTAGAATATGAAACTTATTAACAACTAATTTCACTCACAAAGTTAATAAAAAAATCAATTCCATATGTACACACATGTATGGAGATTTAAGATTATATTTAAATACCGTGAACATCCTCCAATCCCTGACCCTCCATATGGGATTCAGCCGATCTTCTTCTTTCATCCTCCATGATATATATCTATTGGTCAACATTCACAAAATAGATTTCAAAAAATCAATACCTCGAAGTAAAATCCAGTTTGGGGCTGTTAAATCCAATATGTTCTATATTTCTTACATTTCTGCCCTCCTATTTTTCTTTCCAACCAAGGTTTATAAAATAACATGAGAAGCAACATGATACTTAGAACAATCATTTTCATTATCTATATGGAAGGCAAGAATGATTATATCCCCTTGAGCTTAAGGGTATGTAGTTTGTCAATTTTTATCATATATTTTTTGGTAAGTGTAAATGTTTTTTCTATCTATAGTACACGTCATGAGTTCCCCACTTTTACCTTATGTAAAGCATGATTCTAGGATTACTAAAATTTGTACTTGGTTTTTTAAGAATATATCAAATAAAGTTTTTGAGAAGCAAATATGGCTTTTTCCTCAGAATTTGGCACTTTGAATTTCCTTACCCATATTTCTTGTTAATGATTATAACCTTAAAATGGCTAATATTGGTTTGTCATCATCATCTAAAAATGACTTGGCACATGAAAATTTACCATGTCCATCATCATCACTTCACACCGTCTCATACATCAGCCCTTCTACATATTATATGCATGAATTTTTGAAATGTCATCCTCTCTACCTATCCCATGAATGGATTGTGACAACAGGTGAATAAAATACAATTTATAAGCAGAAGATAGTTTCTAGCTTGTCCTCCTCCATCCGCCCCATAGCTAGTGATTTCTCAATTTTCCACTTCCAACTTTCTATTCTCGAAATTCATTAGCAGCTAATTTTATCTATAGCCACACCACTATACATATAATTATCATATACACTACTACATTAATGAACTCTACGTTGTTTGTTATTGTAAAGTCCAATAACAAACAATGTTAATTGAGTTTAGTAGTGTATATAACAATTTCTTTGACTTCCAAGTGTGTTGTGACTAAGTAGTAGAATTAACTACCAAAATGAATTTCCAAAATAAAATGTTGGAAGAGAAAAATAGGCAATCATTAGATATGGAGTGCGTGGAGGAAAACAAACTTATACTGATCATTTCCTTATCAAATTTCCTTTATTCACCTAATGTCACAATCAATCGTGGTCTAGATAGAAGGGATGACCTACCATAAATTCAATCATATAATGTGTAGAAGGGTCATATGTAGATGGTGTGAAACGATGATTACAATCATGATAATTTTTCATCTACTAGGCTATTTTGAGATGATGATTACAAACTAGTGCTAGCCCATTAAAGGTTATAATCATTGGTGCCTAATGTGGGGTGGACAATTTAAATCAAGTTCGTATCAAAGTACAATTTAGCTCATTTTAGTCAAGGTTAGTTAGAAGAATTATCTATTGGTTTCTACCTTCAATTTCCTCTGAAAATGAATGTGTACGTGCTTTTGAGAGACATTAGAGACATTAGAGGAACAAGGTCCAAATTTTTGATTAAAATGTGCTATGAAAGTAAAGGGTTTTAAAGGCAAGCATGTACAAGGCATAGTTGAGCCAAATGTTCTTCAAGAAGGGCCTAATTATTTGGGTCTTGGTTATGGAAAACATGGAAAATGCTCCTAAGCCAAGGAGGCTTGTGAGGTTTGTGTTCATGATGAATGTAACATGTACATAGTTTACCTTAAAGTTGTTGTGTTTTACGAATATTAAAAAATGAAGAACTTCTATTTAGATCCATTCCAGAGATTGACTGCAGGGGCATTTACTAGATATGTCACCTTTCATAAAAGATGAGATCCATAGGCTACCTGGCCCTTTACATACTCTGCCTATAGAACTTGTAGAAGTAAACACTAGAGGCATTAACAATATCAAAGAACTAGACATGGGAATGTGTCTCTTTCCCTACGCAAAAAAATAATTCTTGAGGTAGTTAATCTTCATAGACAGGTCATCAAGCAAGTCAATGTGATCATCCTCCTTCCCTCCCTTCTAAAATAGTTATGTTTTGCGGGTCAAAAAGCCAAAATATGGAGACAATTATCACCAAATCCAACGTACGATTATGCATGATGGAGAATATCTAGCGCTTTCCCTTGTTAAATATATTAACAAGGGAAAGCGCTAGAGATTCTCCATCATGCATAATCGTACGTCGATGCTTATAGAGTGAGAAAACTAAAAGAATCAACTTGTAGGGTCATTTTAATGGGGGGTGGAGAATTCCTGGGTCTTTGCAAATTCAAAGTATGGTGCATGTTGCATGAAGCAAGATGTTGAAAGTAGAGTTATGTTAGACACACATAAATGCAACAAATATGGAAATTTTTACATGAGCTCTATTATTTGACTGAAGAGTCAGTTGTTTGAATTTAGGCATGTTTTGTCAACTTGTGTTTGGTTGATGGTTTTGTACACCAATATGTAAGAGTACACGGACATATTCACATGATGTGAATTTTTTTTTTCTTTGAAGGAGAAAAATGATGTGTTTTCAATTTGATGGTTTTGTTTGTGACAAGACGTCACAAGATTTTGCGAAGGTCCACTCATTAGCGAGAGCCTCATGATTACAACCTATCCGTGAGAATCAAATGGGAGTGCATCCTTATTTTGAAAACAAGTAGGATTCTAAGCTACCTAGGACTGAAACCATCATTTTTAAATTTGAAATATAATGGTGTTGTTTCAATGCCTGAATCCACAACCCTAACACATGAAATCACTAATCTAATTACACATGAAATAAATAGTTATTTTCTCCAAAATTAAAAATATAATTAAAAACTAAATTCAACATAGTTGAAAGAAAAAGAAGCGCCATTGAAATGGCTTGCTGACAAATGGTTAGATTTCTTATCCAATTAAGGCCTAGCATGTATTTTGATGTTTCATGAATTTCTTTGCAAATTCAAAGTATGGTGCATGTTGCATGAAGCAAGATGTTGAGTACATGAGCTCTATTATTCAATAAGAGTCGCTGTTTGAAAAGGCATGTTTTTTCAACTTGTGTTTGGTTGATGGTTTTTGTACACCAATATGTAAGAGTACACGAACATATTCACATGATGTGAATTTTTTTTTTCTTTGAAGGAGAAAAATGACGTGTTTTCAATTTGATGGTTTTGTTTGTGACAATACGTCACAAGATTTTGCGAAGGTCCACTCTTGAGCGAGAGCCTCATGATTACAACCTATCCGTGAGAATCAAATGGGAGTGCATCCTCATTTTGAAAACAAGTAGGATTCTAAGCTACCTAGGACTCAAACCATCATTTTTAAATTTGAAACATAATGGTGTTGTTTCAATGCCTGAATCCACAACCCTAACACATGAAATCACTAATCTAATTACACATGAAATAAATAGTTATTTTCTCCAACATTAAAAATATAACTAAAAACTAAATTCAACATAGTTGAAAGAAAAAGAAGCGCCATTGAAATGGTTTGCTGACAAATGGTTAAAGATTTCTTATCCAATTAAGGCGTAGCATGTATTTTGATGTTTCATGAATTTCTTTGCAAATTCAAAGTATGGTGCATGTTGCATGAAGCAAGATGTTGAAAGTACATGAGCTCTATTATTTGAGCTAAGAGTCAGTTGTTTGAAGATGCATGTTTTGTAAACTTGTGTTTGGTTGATGGTTTTGTACACCAATATGTAAGAGTACATGGACATATTCACATGATGTGAATTTTTTTTTTCTTTGAAGGAGAAAAATGACGTGTTTTCAGTTTGATGGTTTTGCTTGTGACAAGACGTCACAAGATTTTGCGTAGGTCCACTCTTTAGCGAGAGCCTCATGATTACAACATATCCGTGAGAATCAAATGGGAGTGCATCCTTATTTTGAAAACAAGTAGGATTCTAAGCTACCTAGGACTCAAACCATCATTTTTAAATTTGAAATATAATGGTGTTGTTTCAATGCCTGAATCCACAACCTTAACACATGAAATCACTAATCTAATTACACATGAAATAAATAGTTATTTTCTCCAACATTAAAAATATAACTAAAAACTAAATTCAACATAGTTGAAAGAAAAAGAAGCGCCATTGAAATGGTTTGCTGACAAATGGTTAGATTTCTTATCCAATTAAGGCCTAGCATGTATTTTGATGTTTCATTAATTTCTTTGCAAATTCAAAGTATCCAGTGCATGTTGCATGAAGCAAAGATGTTGAAAGTACATGAGCTCTATTATTTGTCTTCAGAGTCAGTTGTTTGAAGAGGCATGTTTTGTCAACTTGTTTGGTTGATGGTTTTGTACACCAACATGTAAGAGTACATGGACATATTCACATGATGTGAATTTTTTTTTCTTTGAAGGAGAAAATGATGTGTTTTCAGTTTGATGGTTTTGTTTGTGACAAGACGTCACAAGATTTTGCGAAGGCCCACTCTTGAGCGAGAGCCTCATGATTACAACCTATCTGTGAGAATCAAATGGGAGTGCATCCTTATTTTGAAGGAGAAATTTCAATAGGCTTTAGGAAATTTAATTTCAAGTCATTTAATTTCACCAGAAATAATTCAGAGGTACATGATATGAATAGTATTTAGGAAGAACAATAGTCCCTCATGGAATATGAAGAAAGTAGCCACTTCATTTTGTATATATGCATGCTTTTAGTTACTCCTCAAAAAATTTCAAAACATGTGTATTTATTACTCTACCCATCTCGATTTTCATAGGATCCATAGCACATACATTTCTATATGCACCCTAGTTGTTGTAAGGCCTAATTATTTCATCACTTTCAAAGGAATTACATCAGTTGTTTCTCCTAAATCTAGCATATAGTTGTGTAATAATATTTTATTTATAAATAGGAATATATGAAAATGTTTATGAATTACATTTTTATTCCCTTGATTCATCTTTTATAACTCTATAGGATAATCCTCAAAAGTAGGGTCATCTACTTCATCAAATTTTAAGAACTTATTAACCTCATATCTTTATTTCATATTTGCATAACTTCCACAAATGGGATAGAAACAAGATATTTTCCAAGTGTTGAAGTAAACCAACATTAATTTCATTGTACACTCTTTATATAGGTATGGTTGAATGTTGTACATCTGGTACATAGATCAATTTGCTGTTTTCATTGTTTACTCTTAGAAATTATTTGAAGTGGGAGCGAAGAGTTGGTTTCTTCCTAGGTTGGCTTACATTTCCTTTAATATGTCATCCATGCCTTTCTATAATTCATATTTTTATCTCTTGTATTAATTATGTTATTCTTTCTATGTATTGTTCAAGTACAAGGGGGTGAAATAATTTCTTATCATTTTCTAAGTGGTGAGGTCGTTTGAATCTCCAATAGTTGTGTTGGTGTGGTGGGAACCATGCTAGGAGTTGGGTATTCCATTGATATGGTCAAGGTACTTAGTGTATGAGGAGAATCCAAAATTAGGCGGATTGGGATCTTGATGAGGGGGATATGTCACTTGATGCATGCAGTGATGATGGTATTTGATGAGTAAAGGACACATATAGATGAGATGAGTGTCTTTAACATAGAGCACTCAAGGGCATGCCATATACTAATTAACCGAGTTCGTGACATAATAAATGGTGGAAGAGGAATCATCAACATAGGAGGTTGGTGTAAGTGGTGGTGCTACTATTGAGGCATGATGTATGGTGACCAACACATCTTGATATCGTCGGAGATTGAGACAATGTTGTGTATAATGTTTGTGTTTCACATAAATAGACAAGAGGTCGTTGGTTCTAAAACCCTTATTACGTGATGAGGTGGCAACATCACATGATGGAGTGGGGAGAAATGGGGGTGCTTAAGGGGTATGAAGGATACCCTTCAACTCATGAAGCATGGGGCATGAGTTGGTGGGATGACCTAATGTGTCTCAAAGGGCACACGAGGGACTAACCTTGGGTATTTTTGGTTGAAGGTTCTTTCTAAAATAAAAATTATAAATAACTATGGAAACTTGCATTAAAAAATTATCCTACAAAAATTATTGTAGAAAATTTTCAAAATTGAAATGCAACCTTAAATTCCTTGCATTCTTTCATCAACTTTGTTAATAATTGAATAGTCTACTAGTTGACTATATTACCAACTGCAATGAATATTGTCTTTTCATAATGTTCATTGTGAAAATGGATCCTCACATTAATGTGATAGGATCTTTTTCATCTCTCAAGTTACTAGGTCAAAGCATCCTAATGGGTAAATTAATTGTGAGATAAATTACTTGCATTAAATGTCAATCCAGGTTCTTATACTTCTGAAGTACACTTGCACAATATATGCTAAGCAATTAACTCTCAATCAAAAATGGAAATGTAGACATAATGTATACACACTTTACATTAAGAAAATGTGTATATGCACATGATTTTAAAGAAAGAAAGGCATTTAGCATGCTTCTTCATTCAAAATAAGTATTTAAAAAGCCCTAAAAAGAAAGGCATTTAGCATGCTTCTTCATTCAAAATAAGTATTTAGAATGCCCTAGAAATGAGATAAACTATATGAAGTGCTGGAGAAATTCCAAAGTTTTGGTTCTTAAAGTAAAAAAAAAAAAATCATATCATATCTAACTAACAAAAATCAACGTTTAAGGCTAATACTAAGAGAAAAGAAACGCAAAAAGGAATAAAGTAATAGAGTTCCTCATTAGTGGAGTTTCTAGTTTTGTGATAAAGAATAATACCATATTGACTAGGGTCAAATCAATTGAAAACATGATAGAGAATAAATCATCGAACTTTTTATGATCCAATTATTTTTTCAAATACACAACAAGGATAAGTTAAATTTAACTTCTACAAACACTACAATGGTTCATACAATTTAGAAAAAGTTAAATTAATTGAACCTATAATATGGTTTTTATAATTCCTATCTAAACCAAACCAAAATCTATTACTTTCCAACAAACTAATCATTACTTAATCCTACTATGAAATTGACAATGTTCATATCTTCTATAATAACAACATTTGATATTTAATTTAACAAAATATAAACTACGTGGTAGGTAAGAGGGTTGCTCTTTAGTGGATGAAAATTAATCTTTTGAGGATTGTTCTGCTGTCTTGTTTTGGGTATTGCTAATTAGTAGAGTAGAAAATAGAATATTCTAATTTAGGATTCTATTTTCTACTCTACTTTTTGAATGCAACAGCTCATTTTACTAATAAAATTTATTATATTTTACCATATTCTCTCAATACTCTTTCTCTACCCATTTTATCAGCAGAAAATTAACTATTGGTCTTATATTGCTGCCCACTCTAAAATTCGAGTATGAAACCCAACATTTCAATATCATTGAAATTAATTTGTAGTGTCTAAGCTTTTAAAAATAATTGCCCCAAAAAAAAGAGAGTTTTTCTCGTCCTTCTCATGAATCCACAAAAAAATAAAATTGAATATATCACGCAAGCTGTGTTTTTCAAAAAAAATCCTAATCTTTGATCCTAATCCATTAAGAATAAAAGTAAAAAAAATAAAAAATACGTAGTTTTAAAAAAATAATTGAATTGAAAGAGAAATAAATAGAAATAAAAAATATTCTCTCGTCTTTCCATGAATGCGCAAAATAAAATAAAATAAAATATATCAAGCAAGCTGGGGTTTTAGAACACAAAACTAATCTTTGATCTTAATCAATTAAGAATAAACATAAAAGTAAAAAGAAAAAGTATGTTTGAAAATCTTTGAAATTTATTTGTATTGTTGAAGCTTTAAAATAAAAATTCTCCCGACCTGCACATAAAAATAAAATCAAATATATCACACAAGCTTGTGATTTTCGAAGAGAATCACAATCTTTGATCTTAATCAATTAAGAATAAGCATAACCGTGAAAAGTAAAAGTGATAATCACTGTGGAGTAAAGCAAAAAGGAAAAGAGTATTAATCATTGTGGAACAGAGTAAAAGAAAAACAGATTTAATCATGTGGAATAAGGACGAAACTAAAATGAAAAGGAGATCAGAGGTTGATTCTCTTTGCCTAATTAGATGCTTGGCCGGCTGTAAGTTTTGAAGAGATTGCACGAAAATAATTAATCGCATGGACGTACTCACCATGTTATCGTCTAATAATGCCTCATCAAGCCTATAGAAATATACTGTTTGAATAACTTTTTTATTGACATGAGATCAAAACTCTTGCAGGTCTTAAAAACATATATATATGAAGAGAGATTTATATGTTCGAGTTATAAGAGCCAATGGTGTAAGATGGATATATTCCTATTCTCGAGGCTTTCTTAGGAAAACAAATATATTCATGTTCCTTTCAGGTTGTTATATGATTATATTTTAAGATTGGAAGAGCAAGAATAGTGGAGTCTCTGTTTATACAATTTGAGAAACTAGTTCGTGAAATGGTTGTCCTCGAGGATGGGCAGGGAAGGCTATACATGATAATCCTGAAAATAATTTGGTCGTGGGGATGGCTGAACATACCTCGACAAGCAACTCGCCAGCAGAACCTCGACCAGCAGAACCTCGACCGGCAGAACCTCGCCAGTAGAACCTCGACCAACAGAACCTCTCCAGCAGAACCTCGACCAGCAATCAACGACAGAACAGAAAAAGTCGCGCGGAACTCGCCCAGCGCAATCAACGACAGAACAGAAAAAGTCGCGCGAAAACAATGAAAACAGTAAACTGAGAGCCTTCGCGGGCGATTTATTTATAAAAACGTAGTTCGGCCGAACTTTCAACTGAGTTCGGCCGAACTACCATTGCCGGTTTTCCAACCCTCCGGCAAAAATTCTGTTTGCTGGGCCGTCACTGTGCCGTCAATATAAACGGACTCAAAAGTTCGGCCGAACGTACTAAAACAGTTCGGCCGAACTATTATAAAGTTCGGCCGAACTTTATAAAATGTTCGGCCGAACTATTGCCGGAAAAATTTTTTTGCCCCCGATTCTCACAAAAGTGTAACCCAGCTTCATGTTTCCGCCCTGAGCCAAGGTTGATTCAATGCTTCAGTGTTTGAGTGTTGATTCAGATGAAGGGAATGTTGATTCAGTGTATGTATTTGTTGATACTAACAATGATCTTCATGCTACAACTTCTTCATATTTGAGTGAACTTTCCCATTCTCTTGATCTCTCATTGTACTATGTATCTATCCTCAAATATTGATTTCTAATAGTAGAGGAATCTTATTTGTTTTCCCCTTGTCGGATTTTCCTTGGTCATTAGACCTCAATTCTCTATGTCTCATTCAATTCTTGGTTGTCTTCTATTATGCATTACATTTATGATCTATCTACAATTTATGATCTCATATTGAAACATAAATAAATTTTGTAATAATTGATTGTTACAACATAGAAAATTATAATTTAAATAGATATATGATTTTTAAATTGAAATTTTTAAGAACAAAATATTCGTGGATCGACCATTGGTTTTGCGGATAGATAATTATCATTAGTGGTCAAGAATTTAGGAATTTCTTCAAGTGAATATAACATTGTGTATGTTGTTTGGTGTTCCAAGGGATTGGGAAAGAAGCATTGACATAGGTGATAAGATCCATTATTCCAACAAGAATGTTTCAACTCTAAATATTGAAACTTTAATTATCAACTTAGGGTTTGTACAGACTTAAAAGTTGTCAACGTTGTGTGTGCAAAATGCAATGTGTCCATTCGTTGATCTAATGTAATGAAGTGAATTGATATGTGCAAATACTATTTTTTACAATTTTAAGGAAGTAAACTATTGAAATCAACTTTACAAGAAAAAATAAATTGAAAATTTACTTTTCCTACTTCATAAGAGATAAATCTAATCTACTTGCAAGGAAATTTATACTTGGAAGGAAAACCATAATCTGCTACAGAAAATAAATGAGGGTAAAATAAACCTAGTCTAGTTGCATGAAGTGAATACCACAAAATAGAAACTAAACTACTAAATTAAAGGTAAATACTATTATAATTACAAAAGCCAGCAAAGCCTTCAAGAAAAATAAATGTAAACTAGTTTTGTGCTATTGAATTCATGATTAAAAAAACTAACTCTAATTGCATAAATAAATCCACAATGGCAAAAATAAGACTTCTAAGAGGTCTTTGATCTTCCTCAATCTTATTGCCAAGGCCTATAATACAGTTTGTATGGGAAATAAGTAAAAATTAGGAAAGTATTGTCAAGTTTTGATGGATTCTGTGAGGTGTTATAAGATGTTACACGACAACTACAAGATGCTACAATGTCCTATATCATTACAAGATTGGATCCGAAAGGATTGAAAGGAATATAAAAGTGGTTTTAAGGTGGGGAAATATGGTAAAAATTTGTGTAATATTTTACAAGACCTTTCCAATCTTACAGCTCCCCAGGAGCCCATCTTGCACATGGGGGAACAAACAAACTAACAATCTCTAGTAAACCTGCAATGTAATTTATGTTTGCAGACTGTTTAGAGGAATAAATGAGAATGGAAGGAGATTGCTAAGGAATATGATGGGTATTCAATGGTAATGATGATTATTTTCTCTACAATCCAATATGTATCACTTGTAGACAAGGTATTTATTCAACTAACAAAACATCAATACGAAAAGATTGCACAAAATAC
This sequence comes from Pinus albicaulis, assembly GCA_034641835.2. Taxonomy (NCBI): domain Eukaryota; kingdom Viridiplantae; phylum Streptophyta; class Pinopsida; order Pinales; family Pinaceae; genus Pinus; species Pinus albicaulis. Next base: position 820,269,903 of record CM076578.1, on the reverse strand, counting down.
TAATTGTAGAAAATCAAAATGTAAAGGAAAGGATGAGTAATATATAACTATTGTATAAAATAAATTTTATGTTATTTTTCTTTTCTTCATAGGGCTTACAACCAATATTCTCAATATAAGTAACTGAACAATCTGTAGAAACAAAACCCTTTTCATTGAAACTAGATTTGTAGAACAATGGATTAGTAAGCTTGTTTAAGCACCCAAATGTATAATTTGATCAATTGAAAATGTTATGAGTTTAATTTTGTTATTAATTTGGATATTTTTAGGCTTAAATACAAGAGGAATAAACTCAGAATAATCTCATTATAATTTACTAAAATTTTGCACAAATTTATTACTAAAACTTTGAGTTTCAGAAAAATGAGCTAGTAAGTCAATCTAAGTAACCAAATGCCTAAGTTAATCACATGAAAATGTTGTGGGATAATTTTTTAATTAATTTCAATGTTTATAGACTTCTATAAAATTGTAATGAACTTGAAAATTATTTATTATCATGTGATAAAATTCAGAAGAAAGTTACTATTGTTTTGTTACAGGAACTTCCATAATTTTCCATAATTGTGAACTAGTAAGGAAATTGAAGTACTCAATGATGAATGTGACTTTGAAAATATATTCTAATGATGCATAATCATTTTTAATCTATAATTAACTAGAAAAAAAAACAAATCAATGATTTAACAAATATAACCTACAACAAATGAAGTGTGAATACTAAATGCGTAAAAAGGAAATCCAATAACAAGAGATGTAAGTAAAAAATAAATGTGAAGAAGACAAAGAAATTGTATATCAGGGCTCTGAGGCTCCTAGGATATCCAAGCAAGATGGTACAAGGAATCGTATCAAGGAAAAAAATCATTTGAATATGAAAATGGCACCAAAATTAATTATTAGAGTCAATCCAAGTATAGCCCAGTTGGAAATTAAAGTAGAAATGCTAAGTAACAGATTTTCTTCACAAGAAGACTAAAAGAGGATAATTATAATTGATACTTATGAAAATTTATGGGGAATAATTTTCCTTCAAAAGAAGAAAATTTCCCCTCTAAAATATTTCAATAACTGGATCGGGTTCCCAAAGTTAGGAATTTTCATTAAATACTTAGTTTGGCTTCTCATGTAGCATGGAAAAAATCGATAGATTTTCTCAATCAGTGGAGCTCAAAAATATGTAAATTATTTCAACATATCATATTCATTTATTGTTCCATCCTATAACATCTTGTGTATCGAGAAACTTCCTAAATTATCTCATTCTGTAGATCTTCAGAGTTTACTTTATATTCTCTCAATATTTTGAAAGTTCAATAATATTATGCACATAATATGAAATTATCTCTAAACCTTCCTTATGAGCACATTATAGATCAAAAATATTTCATCATGGCCTTCATGATGTCCTTGACATCCTAATCTATCTCAGAAGTAATTCCTTATTCAAGATAGAAACTTGGGTTGTTTTCAATCTCTACCCATTCTATTTGTTCTTTTGTCTCTTCCCTATTTTCTTGGAGGAACAATAACAAAGGACGATTAAAATTCAGTCTAATCCAATTTATCACCAATATTTGGAGTACCCTTCATACAAATGGGTTCTCTGAAAATAATTCCTTAGCCTTTCTATTTCTTACATTTTTTTTTTCTTTTTTTTCTTCCTTTGTTTCTGCCTTTGTTTCTCTTATTTCCTCCTTTACTTGTTTTCTAGTTTTTCTTTTGGCTCTTCTTCCTCTCCTTAGACCTCTTCTTCTTATTCCTCATGACTTATTCATTCAAATGGGTGATGAGTTCCAGTACAATGATAATGGCATCATTTTTTCATTGAGGAGGAGGCTTACAACAAACTCTTAAGTAGTTTCATCATCAAATCCCTTCAAATTTCCAAATAACCCTAGGCATTGATTATTGGAAAAGACATATCTGACAGTAGGATGTCAATGAATTAATAATGAATCTGTGGGCTCTCTTTGTTTGAATCCACCCCCAAAATTTTTTCACACAAATTTCCAAAAGTTGGCATAATTTTCTCTCTCTGCTACAAGTTTTGGATATTTCTGTGCAATTAGGATTTTAAATATAAAGGTAAAAGTGGCGGCATTATTTACACTACTTATAAGAGGGTATATTTCATGCTTATCTCAAACAATTGCATTTCCATTTATTATAATGCACAATTAAAAAGAAAATTGTGTGCTTCATTTTCTTTTCATCCTCAAACTTCTATCAAAAATTTCTACACGATATACTATTGAAAAACTAAAATATTTTATAGCCCCTTTGTCAAAAAGGTGGTAAGGAAAATATGTATTGACTTCCCTTTTGATGCTCTTGATTTGAATTCCATGGTTTGGATGAAAATTTTCTCAAAGTCAAGCATTTTTAATTTCTATACACTTTCCTGTAGCACTCGAAAGTGACTTGTAGTAGCCTATGTTAATCCTATAACACATTGTGTCGATCTTGTAGTAGAAATGAATAGGTAGCTTGGGTAGCATGTCCTTCAAAAATTCTCACAAGCCCCCTTGTCTTTAAAATACATTTTTTTAATGCTAGATGAGGTTCAGACCCAACTTATGTTATTGGTGGTTCGGTAGTTGGCTCAATGCATTGTATGAGCTAGCCCCCACCTACCATGTTGACAAACCAACGATAGGCATGTTGGCCCACCCTTCATAGTAATCACATTTTTGTTTTATTTTTTCCAAATGTGTGATTAAAAAAAGGATATAACTATAGTTAACTATTAATGTTGACTAAGACAAATGACCCATCCTTAGATTATAAAACCTTGTCCCTAATGCATTAATAACATGCTTTAAACCAAGATGTGATCAAGGGGAAAGTTTTGGAATTCACATATATGTGCCTACCTGATGATGATAATGTTGATGTGTTATGGGTGATGATTTGGAAATTTTATGTATGCATGAGGTTGTTGAACATGGATGAGATTATTTGAATTTCATTTAAGTTGCAATTTCTTGTCTTCATTGCTCCATGCACTAACTTTAATTTCTTAGTGTCCTTTGCTAATTGAATTTTTATGATGCGGATTCTTCGAGATACAAGTCCCAATGTGGATCAAATATTATTTTTGTCTATTGAACATGGACCATGTAGTTTTTCAGGACTGGTGCTAGAGTCTTATAATGCTTCATAGTGATTATATTTCTTCTTTTTTTTCCCTCGATGTGGTTCTATAGTGTATGTGCAGGTTGCAACAATATGGCGTGTCTTCTTGTAGAATTCACACAAACACTTCTAGGACCATAATTTTCTCCATGTTTTAATTCAAAAAAATATTGAAAATTCATGAGGAAGTTATTGATGATGGTTGGAGAGATTATTTTTGATGGAAAAGGTTGAAAAAGGGATGAAGGAAAATGATTTTTATGGACAAAAATGGGAATAAAGGTGGGAAACATGTTAACCGGTATGGTGGACACATGATAAGGATATTTTACATTTTATCTCTTGTTATTGAATGAAAAAAATCCAAAATACTCGCTCCTTTTATACCGATCAGTATCTTGTAGTAGTTCATGGACAATACTGTAGAAAAATTCTTCAAATTTTTTTTTCAAATGGTATATGTTATTCACCTAAAATTTTTTAGTATATTACCATCATCCTTATGCACATCGCCATAAAAAAATCTTGGCCAATGGATGCACGAATATTGAGAAAAATGAAAACTGACTGTAGGTGATCAGGAACAATTACTTGAAAAATATATATTCAAAATTCATGAAATTTTTTGAGAATGTTACCATCATATTTATTCATATACCCATACAAATATTCGCCAATGGATGCACGGTTTTCAAGATATGGTCTAGACAATTTTTGTCCTATTTTTGTTTTTAAATTCCTGGAATATCTTGCAGAAGCGCACAACTTTCTTGTAGAAACTATAGGGTGTTGAGAAAAATGAATGGTAAATGCTTGAGAATCATGGGTGAAGGTTGTGGATGGATGAGAGCAATGTGGGGAAGTTTACTTGTTCCTATGAAGATGCATGCATTGGGCTTAGAACCCAATATGTAGGCTATTTTGTTTATTGTGTTTTGTTGATTTACTTGCACATTCATCATGGTAATAGGGACATTTCCTATGTGTATTATTTTATTTTTATTTTTTTCTTCTCACTTCCTTTTCCTTATGCCTTATGGCTACATCATTTAGGTTTTCAATAGACTACCTAGGTGTCTCGAAGGAGGTCCACATAGGATCTTAGTTACTTTGATATTCTTCTTTTTTCTTCTTTTTTCCAACCAATGTACCACCTCATAGAGGTTTTCAATATGTGAGCCAATATCATGTGCCTCGAAATAGGTTTTCACCTAAGATTTATTTTTTCATCTTCTTTATTTTACCCCTATTTCCCTTTTTTATTTCATTATTCTATCCTACTCTACTTGAAAAATAAAATACCTTTCAAGTATAGGAATAACTCCAACAGAGCCATGTGCACAACAATATGATAGATAAACTCGTATGTAGGCTTGAAATATATGCTTTGAAATGTACCTAAATATCAAAGACCAACTTCTCTGATGATTTCAAGAATCGTTCAAGAAGAAAGTGGTGCTCCGGGTTAATGATTTTATGAAACCAAATCTTAATATAGTTGTGATGCCCTTTTCTCTTTTTCTCATATAGATCATTTTTATTTCACCTTCTATTATGAAATTCAAATCTTACTCTTTTTTTTATTAGTCTCTCGAACACATAAAGTATATGATGATAGCATAGTAGAAATTCTTCAATATTAGGCTCCAATGGTTGCTCTCCATCCAATGGGGTACATGATTCTTTACTCTCCTCTTTATCATATTCTTCTAGATTTTATTCTTTAGTGACATCAAGAGAATATTTTTTTGCAATGGAGCTTTTATTTTAATATGAATACCATTTATATCAAGAGGAGTTGTTTGGAAGTTGTTCACCTCAAATTTTTAAGCGGGTTTAGTTACTTTATTTTCTGAGATCAGAAATTCTTGTATAGGTAGTTGAGTGGCAATGGATATGTAATATGGTTATGGTTGAGTTTTTGGTTGTGGTCGAGGTGGATGGCATGGATATGATCAGGTTGGGTATGGAGGATATTGTGGATTTATCCCATAAGCTCCTTTCCAACCGTGTTTCCAATATTGGCTTTGGGGTTGAGATGGCCAAGGTTTCCAAGAAAAGTTTGTGTTCCAATTACTTTGATATTTTTGTGCATGACCTTGAAATTTTGAATTACGTTCTTGCATCATACTAGGTTTACTAGGTTGGAATGCTCTTCTTACACTTACATAACAAATTTCTCTTATGTTTTATTTTCTTCATTATCATCCTAGTAAGCTTCTGACGACCATGGTAATGATGGGAAATCTTTAGTACCTTGTGATTCTACATAGATATCAAAAATTTAAGAGTTCCTTTTTTTCTAATTTTGTATTCTTAACACACCTATTTGTTCCCTTAGTTTTCTAAGAGTTTATTTTTTTAATTTATCAACGAAATTCCCAAGTTTAGCTGGACTTACCAATTTCAATGTTAATTTACTTACTCTGTCGCTTCCTCTTGATATGTTCTTGCATAAATTTTCATAAAATGATAATTGGTATACATCTCCTCTATTGGTTAGATCAAGGAGATCAATCCACTCATATATAATTATTCTATGTAAAAGTGTTTTATTGTGTGAAATTATAAATGATAATTTATCCCTCCTAACATTATACATAAATATCTCTATTACATACTCAAGGCTCTCTCCCTCTCTTTGATTCATTATAAGTATTTTCTCTTTAAGATGATGATATTTATATTTTTTCTAAAAATATTTTTTTCATATAATTCCATGATATTTCTAAATTAGTCCCTAAACTCATGATCCATTTAAAATATCTAACTTTCATTGTTGTAGGAAGAAATCCCAATTTCTAAGAGTTTAATAGGTAACCGTAAGATCTACAAAGGATTTCAAAGAGAATGATTTATGGATATTCTAAACTCATACCGTGGAATTTGGGAAGAAAAATGGTTGGATTTTCTTCATATGAACATTGATACCAATATCATGAATGGAAAATCCAAGAGTGTATTCCTTATTGTGATCATCTTCATCCATTTCTTCTACCTTCTCTTCCATCGCTTCTTCTTGTACTTGCAAAAGTGGATGGTGATGTGGTTCTTACAACACCACAAGATCATGTGGGGGGTTTGTGGTATTGCAAAAGTATTTTTCATGTTTTTTGTAATTTTTTAATAGAAATTCTAACTCAATGTAATTTTCTACTTTTAAAATAAGTAATTCCTAATGCATATTTTGTTTTTTGCAAAAATGAATCAACTAGGGAAGTAAACAATGCATACTTTGACACCTCTGCGACAACGATGCCAAAAAGTGAATATCCCTAGTATTTCAACAAGAATGTTTCAAATGAAATTCTCCCAACATTAATTATCAACTTAACATTCATAAGAACTTAATAGGTGTCAGCACTATGTGTGCACCACGCAATATGCCCTTCTTTCATTGATTTGATGCAATGAAGTGAATTGAGATGTGCAGAGACCATTTTCCAAAATTATAAGGAAGGAAATTAATGAACCTAACCTTATAAGAAATAATAAATTGAAACTTTATGTGTCATATTTCACAAGAGAATAATTTGAGCTACTTGTAAGGATATGTATACTTTGAAGAGAAACTCTAATTTTCCACAGAAAATAAATGACAGGAAAATAAGCATAGTCTAGTTGCATGAAGTAAATAACATTGAATCAAACATAAAATAATACATTCAAGATAAATCCTATTCTAATTACAAAATAAAAAAATCCTTCAAGAAATATAAATGTAAACAACTTTCATGTTATTGAATTCGTGATCTAAAGAACTAACCCTAATTGCAGAAATAAAACCACAACAATGAAAATAAGATTTCTAGGAGGTCTTTGTTATTCCTAAATATTGTTTCGAATGCATATAAGTCATTATGGATGGGAAAGAGAAAAAAATTACCTTTAGGAAGCAATTCTGGGAAATTTATGATAGATCTGGTGATGTTCTATGAGATCCTATATGATTTTGATAGGATGCTATGATATGTCTTGTATTTCTACAACGTCGCATCTAAAAGAATTCCAAGGGATCTAAAAGTGGCATGATGCTAGGGAAATAAGGTAGAATATTAGGGAAAAGTGTATATTACATTGAAATTCTTAGATATCCTTAGGATCCCATCTTGCACAAATGGGAAAAAACAAACTAAGAGTCTCTAGTAAACCTGTAATGTAATTTTTTTGTGCAGAATGCTTATAGGAATAAATGGGAATTGAAGGAGGGTGCTAAGGAAGATGATGGGTATGCAATGGAAATTATTCTATTTTTCCTTGCAATTCAATGGGTATCACCTACACACAAGTTATTTTTTCAACTAACAAAGTGTCAAGATCTAAAGACTCCCAAAAGTACTAATTGTGGAAAATCAAAATGTAAAGGAAAGGATGAGTAAGATCTAAACATTTCATAAAGAAAGACTATATATCTTTTCTTATACTCATAGGGCCTATATAAAATCTTCTCAAGAGATTTGAATCGTAAATATGCAAAGATACATTTTTTCAGAAAGACAAGATTTGTATAACAGTGAATTAGTAAGTGTTAGAAAATTTGAAAGGCATAAAGATTTTGTTATATTGATAATTACTTGTGATATTATTGTAGTCTTATTAAATTATCTTTATGTTATTTCCATCAAGAAATCATCAAATACAATAATTGATATCAATGAAACCATATGTAGGCACTCATCTAGGACAAAATCCCCTCTATAGGGAAAAACCCAATCAAACTATTTCACTAGTAAACCAAATTGAGATAGACCAATACCGTAGACAAAACTAAAAGACCTTCCCCCTCCACTAAGTCAGGCCTAGATTTATCCTTCCAAAATTCAAATATCATCTGCAACAACAATGCTTTCACATTGCATCAATACAACCTCAAAGACATAATTTCATCTCTGCAGCTTCATAATTTCATCCTAGGTTAAAGTCTGTAACTTCAGCCCTCCTAAAAATTTATTTATTTCGCATATGTGAGACAAAGAGAGAGAAAATTTGACTTTTTCATTTTAATAAAGACTTCCTTCTCCTTTGCTAGGTTTTCCTCCTTCTTCTAAGTGATTTATCTCTCCTATTATGCGTCCAGCTATTGTATATCAAAATTTCTTTAGATGTACTCCAAATGAGATCGTTTTTTTCCTTTATATTGTGGATTCTGCCTCATAATTAGGCTGACTTGTCCAAGTTAGGGAAAACTTGGTGGAGAGGGCCTAAAAGACTTAATTTACATCAAAAAAAAATCTTCTTTGATAGATGAAACCCTAGAAGGGTATTTTACATATTGACAAGGACAAGGACTCTTGATACAAACCCTAGAAGCCTACAATGGAGGCTTTGACCTATTAAACAATAACCCAATAATGAAACCCGTGCTTTATTGAGTCAATTCCTTTTACAATAAAATTTATTTTTATTTCTTTTGACGAATACATTAAATCATGACTCACCTACAATTATGAAGACTGAAACTAGTTATATTTTTCAACACTCCCTCTTAACAAATAAGGTATTCATGTATACATAGGTACATGTAATATATGAGAATTATATTCTCTATCAAGAGTCATAACACACGCAGTGCTACAGATTAAGATTCCTGATCATTGTACTCTAATCAGGTGGGACTAAGGTGTTCTCAAGGTTTATCCACTATAGGTACCATCAATATTTTAAGCTCTAACACCAACCCAGGGATTTAGGTGTGTATCCAAGGTTGGAGCTCCAAGATCAACACCACCCACACTACTTTAGGATATAGAAATGAACACATAGGTCAGCCAATGTTGAAAATACGTTGTCACTGATGGAAAAGGATCATGGAAAAGTAGTATTGCAAATAAACATGTGGTCAAGAGAGACCAAGGTATAGGTGCAGACATATGGTAAAGGTGCAGAGAAGAACAAAGACTTTGAAGTATTTTTTAGGTAGCATATTAGCTCAAAGTCAACATTAGATTCAACGAGTTGAAATGTGATTTGAAATAGCTTTCCAAGTATTTCAAAGTATTTCATCAAGCGATATTAATAGTCGAATTTTTTCCTTGAAAAGTCAACACAGAAGTAGTAGGATGCCTGGAACCCCGAAAGGCATTAAAACCCGTAACAACAATGAGTAAGTCGTAGTATTCTAAGAAGCCTAGAACTCTAGAACCATGGAAGGCTTTGAAGCACATAAGAATTATAATTTTCCATTTTAAGCTTGTGGGTACTAGTGACCTATCTATCGATGGAACAACAAGATATGGAAATTTTCCCATTAGCCGAAACTTTCAAGCCAGGAAGAATTTATAATTAAGAGTTGGACATCACCGGTGGGCTGTTAGGTTGAGTATGTGTGGTAGAATGGAAGCATATGATAATTTTCCATACCTTAGAGATCAGATGCCCATAAAATTTAAATAATTGAAACAAAAAAATTCCAGGGCACATAGTATCGGCTATAATAGAGAATATATATATATATATGGTGGGGCCTAGTGACCACCCGATAGGAATTTTTGCATTGATTTTACATGTAATTAGGAATCCAAAGGGATTTTTCCTTCGATACAAGAAAAATAGCAAGTGTAGCAGATCTACAGTCTTGATTTTGGCAGAAAAGTTGTAGTGGAAAATTTTATTAAACCCTTTGGAATTTGGGGGCATGGATGAGTCAGCAGTTATTTTTGGAGCTAGTTTTATGTTAGACTACCAGTTTAAGTGGAATTTTTGGATGTAAAGCAAAATATGGAGCCTTCTTACTTTTTCAAACCTTAGTTAACTCTTTAAAATCTCTATATTGAATTAAATTATTATAAAAAATCATAGAACCAGTCTAGAACAACAATATTGAAGCCCTATAACTCGATGGGGACCCCAAGACAATGTGAAGAGAAGATTTAGAAAATTATATTGATTATGACACAAGAACAAATAATAATTCATGCAACGATATCCAAGTTACTTCAAATAATTCTAATAGCTGGAGGAATGATTAAGGAACATGGATAACTAGGAAGGAGGTTTTACGAATAGGGAACCTATGTTTGGAGTTTTCATGCAATGTTAAAGCAATGAATTCCTTGCTTGTTGATCTAGTTGAGTAAGAGCTCGTGAAGGTAATGGATTACATGTCCGCTAAAGAAATTTGGGACAATATGAGAAACTGCTATGAAGGATATAGTAAGTTAAAGAAAGCTAAAATCCAAGGGTATAGGATGAAATTTGAATATTTATGCATGAATTATGATGATATATTGAAAAGTATTTTTTAAGAGTTTATGAAGTTGCAAACACAATAATAGGGCTTAATGAGAAGTTATAAGAAGTTTTAATAGTTCAAAAACTGTTAAGAACTCTGTTATGAAACCAGCTCCAAAAAAGAAGAAAATAGAGATCAACACCTTAGAAATCAGCCACTTCAAGGGGGAAACCTCCAATACATTACATAAATGAACAATTCTTGGATTCAACAAATGACCAAAACCTCCTCCTATATATAGGAGTCCATGGGCCCACAATATACTCCTAGCCAACCTAACAATAACAATTTAAGGGCGCAATAATAACAAGATTGGGGTTACAGGGGTACAACAGTAACAATAAGGGGGCTACACTAATAACAATAAGGGACTAAACTAGTAATATAGGAACCTAACATGCCCCTCCTTCAAAAAAGTGTTTTCCTCAACGCTTGAGTAGCTCTAGGTGCTTCTGTATAAAATTCTCATCCTCCCATGTAGAATCTTCAGTGGGTAAGTTCTTCCACTTGATGAAATACTTTGAAATTGATCGATTTCGTAGCTATTGAGTTCTTGTTTCCATGACCACTTTAGGTTCTAATATGAATTTTCCTTCCTCATCAAGTTCTGGCAATATTGTCTGAACTGGAATATTTTCACCTATAACCTTCTTTAAGCATAAAACATGGAAAACTTGACACACTCGCGAAGAAGTAGGAAGCTCAAATTTGTATGCCATAGTACCAATATTTTGCAACACCTTGTAAGGACCATAGTACTTTGGAGATAATTTATTATCCTTCTTAGCTTACTTGAGGGAAATTTTTTTGTATGGTTGTAGCCGTAAAAATACCCAATCTCCTACATCAAAACTTCTCTTGTTGCGATGTTGATCTGCATGTTGTTTCATTCGATTTTGTACCAAATTTAGGTTATCCTTTAAGAGTTGTAGAACTTCTTGTTGATGCTCTATTTGACCTTCCACTGCTTGAACCTTAGAATTTTCTCTTAAAGATGATGTGATGAGCGGTGGATGATATCCATAAAGTGCCATAAATGGGGTCATTTTTGCTATAGTATGGAAGGAATTTTTATACCACCATTCAGCGAGAGGTAACCACTTGACCCATTATGTTTGTTTATCAGATACAAAACAACGAATAAATCCTTCCAAACATTTATTCACTATTTCAGTTTTACTATCAGATTGAGGATGATAAGATGAGCTATGAGCTAATTGAGTACCCAAACAAGAAAATAACTTCGTCCAAAAATTTCCAGTAAAAATGGGATCTCTGTTGCTCACAATAACCTTTGGGTTTCCATGTAGCTTTTGAATTGTGTCCATAAATGTAGTAGCAATTGTCCTTGCTTTAAATGGATGAGATAATGCACAAAAGTGGGCATACTTGGTAAGTCTATCAACTACCACCATGATGACACTCTTTCCTTCAAAATTAGGTAAACCTGTGATAAAATCCATTGAAATGTCCTCCCAACGTTGACTTGGATTGGATAAAGGTTGTAGAATACCCTGCGTCTTAATTTTTTCAACTTTATTTTGCTGGAAAACCAAACATTCCCCCACAAAATTTTGAATATCAGATTTAAGGCCATCCCAAAAAAATTCTTTCTTCACTCTATGGTAAGTTTTTAAAAATCCCGAGTGTCCTCCTAAAGGAGAAGTGTGAAATTCCAAAAGAATCTTTTGTTTTAGTTGGGAATTCTTACAAATATACAAGCAATCTTTGTACCATAAGGAATCATTTTTCCAAATAAATTTATCAGATGTACTAGGATCTTGCTGCAACTTTTGAATGAGTGTTCACACTTCTTCATACTTCTTCCGTTCATCCCTTGCTTTGGTTATCCAATCTGGTTGGATAATAGAAATGGCACAAAGCAATGCTTCCACCTCTTCATTCTTTCTTGAGAGTGCATCTGCAACAACATTTAGCTTCCCTTTTTTTTTTATATTATTTCAAAGTCATAACCCAACATCTTTGTGACCCATTTTTGCTACTCTTCTGAAGATAGTCCTTTCTCAAAAAAGTGTTTAAGACTATCATGATCAGTTTTTACCTTGAAGTGTCTTCCCATTAGGTAAGGTCACCGTTTCTTTAGTGCATGTAGTATTGCTAACATTTCATTCTCATAAATATCTTTCTGTAAATACTTTCCTTTGATTGGAAGACTTTCAAAAGAAATGGGTCTTCCTTCTTGCATTAAAACAACACCAATTCCATTTCCCGAGGCATCACATTCCACAATAAAGGTTTTTGTGAATTCTAGTGTAGCTAGGAACGGTGCTAGGCACATTGCCTCTTCAAAATGTTCAAAGACCTTAGTTGCTTCAAGAGTCCATGAAAATGCATCTTTCTTAAATAATGTTGTTAGAGGTGTTTCTATTCTCCCATAATTCTGAACAAACTTACGATAATACCCTGTTAACCCAAGAAATCCTCGCAATTTCTTTATGGTTGTGGGGTCTTTCCATTCCTTAATGGATTTAATTTTGTTAGGGTCTACCTTAAAACTCTCGTGAGATACAATATGACCAGGATATTCCACCTCTTGTACTCAAAAGAAACATTTGGATGTTTTTCCATATAATTGTTTCTCCTGCAATAGTTTGAGAACCCTATAAATATGTTGAACATGATCCTTCCAAGACCTGTTGTAGATTAGTATATCATCAAAAAATATTAGCACAAATTTTCTAAGGAAGGGTTTGAAAATGGAATTCATCAACCCTTGAAATGTAGAAGGTGCATTGGTAAGGCCAAAAGGCATGACCAAAAATTCATAACGACCCTCATGAGTTCAAAATGCTATTTTCGGAATATCTTCAGTCTTCATTCTAATTTTATGATATCCCGAACGAAGATCCAACTTGGTAAAATAAATTGCTCCATGTAATTCATCAATCAAAGGAATGGGAAATTTATCTTTAATGGTGAGCTTATTGAGCTCCCTATAATCTGGACACATGTGCCATGATCCATCCTTCTTGTGCACCAATACTACTGGAGCAGAGAAAGAACTTTGACTAGGTTGAATTATACCAGCCTCTAACATTTCTGCAATCATACGTTCAATTTCGCTCTTTTGGACACAAGGATATGTAAAAGGCCTGATGTTTGGAGGAACACTTCCTAGAATAAAATGAATAGAATTATCATGATCATGAATAGGTGGGATTCCTTTGGGAGTTTCAAACACCTTGGAATGATTGTCCAAGACTTTTTGGAGATCTGTAGAAATAGATGATTTTGATGTTGGAACTTCTAGTGAGCATAATTGTGCAATTACGCCTTGTTTTTCTTTCTTTAGAAGCTTTTTCATGACATTAGAGCTTATTATAATTCCCGGATTCCTTGCGATACCTTGTAATTCAACTTCCTTTCCTTTTGAAAAAAATTTCAAAAAAAGTTCTTGAAAATTAAAAGCTACCATCCCCAAAGATTGTAACCATTGTACTCCTAGTACAACATCATCACATCCCATAGGAATGGAAATAATTGGACTATTCAATACATATTCCCCCATGGTTAGCTTAATATTATGGCATTTTATAGAGAAATTTATAGTTCCTCCATTTTCAACCATCACTTGACATTCTGGTGCTGGGTAAAGGAAACAATTCAATTCTTTGGCTACCTTAGAATGAATAAAATTATGGGTACTACCCGAATCAATCAACACTATTACCTTTTTCTTCTTTATATGTCCTTCTATCTTTAGAGCTTGAGGAGTGGTAATCCTTGCCAATGCATTATATGATATGGTCAGATTCATTTCTTCCTCTTCTAGGGTTGGTTCCTAGTGTATATCCTCTTATTTTGAAGATTCTTGTTCATTTTCTTCTTCCTCTTCACAATCTATGTAAAATAATTTCTTCTCAGCACACTTATGACCTTTAATGTATTTTTTATCACAACTGTAGCAAAGCCCTTTTGCTCTTTTTTCTTCCAATTTCTGTGGTGTCAACCTTGTAGGTTGTGGAAGTCTAGGAGTAGAAACACTTCCATCTTTATATATGTGAGTGGTAGGCTTCCTTGTTGCCATACCTTTACATTCAATTTTTCTTGCCAACCTGAATGCCTTTTCCAATGAATCAGGTTCCCAAACTCAAACTTCATGTTGGATGTTATCCTTTAAAGTCCCTATGAAGACACCAAACCTGTTTTCCTCTAGAATATCATTTACCCTTATATTCAATTTTTGGAAGTCCTCAATGTTCTCCATCAATTAACCCTTTTGTTTGAGATTTATCAATTGGCTAAAGAAGGTGTTGCTTTTTGTATCCTCATAATGTGGTATCATTTCCTCCGTAAAAATTAACCAAGTGACAATTTTCTTATGGGATTAAATCCACCAATACCATACAAATGTATTTTGTTCTAAATGTAAATTTTCAATGCATACCTTTTGTGTGTTTTTCACATTATTGAGATAAAAATATTGCTCCATCTGTAGTCTCCATGTTACGGGATCCTTGCCATCAAACTTACTCATATCCATCTTTGGAATATGGTGGTTCTTACATCCAACATTAGAGTTTATGAAATCACGATTAACATTTATTTTGTTTGCATCATGAGTTTCCTCTACTATATTTTCACCATTAGGAAACGTTTCTTGTATCGACTTTGCCAAACCTTCGATGTCTACATTTAGATCATTCTTCATGTTTTCCATTTTTTCATCGATCTTAGCTTCCATGTCATCTATCTTAGCTACCACACCAAATTCCATGCCCTCCATCTTAGCTTCCATGGCTTTCTTCAAACCATCCATCTTATTTTCCACGCCTTTCTTTAAAACTATTTTTTGTTGCTCTTTGCGATAGGTGCACTTGCTCTTGTAATTTTGACATCTTATATTGCATTTCTTCATCATCATGAGTCATAGTAGAGCCTTCTGAAGGCTTAATGAGCGTTGAATTCTTTTTAGGGGGAATTTTAGAACCCAATACTAATATATATTCTTCAATATGCCCTTGGAATAAATTCAAACTAATTTTTTTCAAACGAGACTTATGTAATTCGAAAAAAATACACACCCCTTTCTTTCTTTTTAGGAGCTCGATATTGAAACTGAATTGTCTCTGTGGTTTTGGATCTTCAATATCGGAAATGTGGCCCTAAGGTAGGCCTCTGAATTCTCTTTCGAATGCCATAGCTATGACCTGATTTGGACTCTTCAAGGAAAAGTTATGTCCAATCTCCCACAATGACTTAATTATGGACTGGTTCAGTAGAGCAAAATTGTATGACTTTCCATGTGTCACTGTTTCCTCCTTCGGCTCTAAAATTTATAGGCATGAAACTACTGTCTGTGTACTTGTGGCCAAGTTTTACAGAATCTCAATCAGATGCTCAAACGGAGAGTTATGGCGTTTTTCCCACGGTCACCTCTTTGAGATGAAATTCGGGAGCCTAAAAACAGACTAACTTCCACAAATCATACCTCAAAAAATATTGTGAACCAAGATCTGAATTTTTTACAGGAGGTTATTTAGGATTTAGAATTCGCTCTAGGAAAATTTCAGCTTCTGAAACCTTGGGGAAAAATATTTATAGCGAAAATGTTGTGATGACATGTTTAGGTTAAATTGAGGAGCTTGCAAAAAGCCCTAAATTCCACAGATCATATCTCCTAAAATAGTGTGAACCAAGCTCTGAAATTCTGTGATGATTTTCCTCAGGATTACGGCTTTGTAATATAAAAATTTCAACTTTTGAAGCTTCGTAAAAAAAATGTTATAGCGAAAATTCCACGATTACCTATTTGGAGAAGTGAAACCCTGGAATCCAAAGCTTTGTTACCAAATGTTATGAAACCAGCTCCAAAAATAGAAGAAAAGAGAGATCAACACCTTATAAATCAGCCACTTCGAGGGGAAAACCTCCAATACATTACATAAATGCACAATTCTTGGATTCTACAAATGACCAAAACCTCCTTCTATATATAGGAACCCATGGGCCCACAATATACTCCTAGCCAACCTAACAATAACAATGTAAGGGCACAATAATAACAATATTGGGGTTACAGGGGTACAATAGTAACAATAAGGAGGCTACACTAATAACAATAAGGGACTAAACTAGTAATATAGGGACCTAACATTCTCTTTGTGAAAATTTTAATCCCAATGTGCCAATCATTAAATAAATAACAAATCTGAGCACTTTCAGTCTAGATCAATTACTTAGTATACTTACTTCCTATGAGATGAGGATCTCGAAAGGTATGAATTCAACCAAAGAATCAACCTTGAAAGAAGAAAATAAGTGCAAGGATGGATATGGTGAATCATGCTGTGAATCATAATAAGAACAATCCAACTTTGTAAAGAAGCTCAAGCGATGATGAGGAAATTATAAAGCTAAGCTACCCTTTAAGTGTTTTAAATGTGGCATAGTTTGTCATTGTGCATGAAAGTGCCCTAAAAAGAAGGGGAAACATTATGATCCTAAAGAAATATTCTAGAAATATAAAAAGGACTAAAAAAAATATAAGGAGAGGGGCTTTACATTGAAGAAGAGAGCTCCTTGGAAAGTGAACCTATTAATACACAAATGAGGAAAAAGATGATGAAAAGCCTAAATAATTCATGTTAATTGCCATAGAAAATCTACAGGTTGAAGCTATTAATTTTGAATATGAAGATGTAGAAGTATATGTTGAAGGAAAACTGGTTAGTGGAATTAAGGAAATAGTGATGCTGAGGAATAAAGTAATACTCTAAAGGAGTCCTTGGAAAAAGTTAAAGTTGAAGATATTGATCCATTTCTTTTACAAATATAAGAAGGAAAGAAGATCTAGGATTATATGAACCAACAGTTGAATGACAAAGCTCAAACATGGGGAAGGTTGGAAGGAGAAGTTGTGATGCTCAAGAAGGAGTCAGAGAAAGCCGAAACTGACCTAAGTTTCAATCAAAAATTTATTAAAGGGACTGACAACTTGAATGAGTTATTGGTAACTCAAAGGATCTCCACAAACTGAACTGGTCTACGATTTAAAGTTGATTCCAACATAGCTCAAAGGAAATAGTATGATTACCTATGTTACCCCAATAAAATAAGGGCCTATGCAACAAATAGAGGAAATTAAGTAGCCTAGGAAGCATCAATAGAAACAAAAAAAGGATCACTTTGACTAGGAAAATTGAATTTCCTAGAATTTAGCTCAACGTAGAAGAAAACCTAGGAACACTGATATTTTCCCAAGTTACTATTTTACATGCATAAACTATGGCCAAAAAGAAAAACATTGTAGATTACATATTTTGTAAAGGCATCTAAGATCTAGAAGTTTCAAAAGAGGAAAATAAGTCCCAAGTATAAAAATTATTTTTCTCCTCTGAATTATTTGGTGCAATGTTTTAATTTTCTAAATTTTTAGCACATACCAGTCAATTGTGGGCTTAAATAGAAAAATACGAGGTAGAATGAAAAAAAAACCAAAAGTCCGGAAATAAAAGGAGAATACATAGAAATTTGACATTTATTTGTATCCTCAAAATGAAGGGATCCATTGGAATGTTGACAATGTTTGTTCTAGACACATGTTGGGAAAAAAAAGGTTTGTAACATTAAAACCGATTAACAAAGGCAATGTGACATTTTGCAATACTACTCCATGAAAAATAATTGCAAAAGGAGTGGTTAGTCTTTCTAATGGCCAAGGTAAAGCTAGGAATTTTTTATATGTACATGGAATGAAGCACAACCTGTTAAGTGTATCTCATATGTGTGATCAATGCTAGGATGTACTCTTTAAAGAAAAAATTCCCAAATCAGGTTTGCATGCATAAGGAATAGATTTGTTGAAGATGTGGCAACATACAACAACGTATATGTTCTCAAGGATAACACTGAGAGGTGTTGCATTTCAGAGATAATGAATTTTTTATGTCATACGAGACTAGGAAAACTTAACCTTGATAAGATATTCAAGCTAAGAAGAAGAACATTGTTAAGGGTTTTCTCGAGCTTTCAAAACTAGACAACACAATTTGTAAATATTTCTAACTACGAGAGAAAGCTTGAGTTCTGTTCAAGGAAAAAGAGAAATTGTCATCAAATCCATTGTAGTTGGTTCACATGGATATGTGTGGACCATATAGAGCACAAATACCCCATAGGTAAATTATACGTTATACTAATAATTGATAATTTCAATAGGATGACGTGGGTTGTCTTTCTTAGAGAAAAATATGAGGCTTTTGAGAAATTAAAATAATTTAAACCCATGGATGATAATGGAAATGATTTCAAAATAAAAAGAATAAGGTCATACAATGGAGGTGAGTTCACTTTAAAATAATTTTATGAATTTTTCAAGAATAAGAACATCAAAAGGAATTTTACCATGGCAGGGACTCCCGAGAAAAATTATATAGTAGAAAGATAAAATATATCAGTGTAGTGGTGAGTGAGATAAAAGATGACCAAAAGGAATATTAAGTAGAGGTTTGGGGTGGATGTGATTCATATAGTCATATTTATCCTAAAAAAATATCATTCCAGACCGATCTCTGACAAAACTCCCTACGTGTTGTGGTATGGTAGACTTGCAGCCATCAAATACTTTAGAGTTTTTGGTAGGAGATGCTACATCAAGAGAAATGATGAAAAACTTGGAAAGTTTGATGAAATAGTAGATGAAGGCATTTTTCTAGGATATTCGTATAGAAACAAAGGATACATATGGTGTAATAAAATTACCAAGAGGATCATTGACTGTATTGACATAAAAGTGGATGAACATGTTGAGAAAGAAGAGAAACGACCCACAAAAACCATTTTTGTAGAACTAGTTAGCATTAGTGAAGAGTATGATGAGTCATATGTATAAGAAAACATTGAATAACCCTATATTCCTCAATCTAAATATCCCCCAAGCTATGTACAAAATACGACCCAGATGATCAGTTTGTTGTTTTATTAAATTCTAGTGTTCATATAAGAAGGAAGTTACTAACTCCCCTTGTACAAGCACATGTCGCTCTATTTTCCTTGGGGGAGCCAAAATATTTTGTACAAGCTGGTCAAAAACAACAATGGTTAAAATAAATGCATGAGGAATTGGACCAAATAGAGAAAAATTAGACTTGGGAACTTGCTTTTAGGTCTGTTAACAAGAATTTTATTGGCACAAAGTGGGTTTTGAGGAATCAATTAAATTATCAAGGAGAGGTGGTAAGATGAAAAGGAATATTAATATGTAAATGACATGCTTAGATAGAGGGGTTGGACTTTGATGAAATATTTTCTCCTATTTCCATATTAGAGGCAACGCAATTTTTTTTTTCCTTTTATTTCTATAAGAAGTTCAAAAACTATCAAATGGATGTAAAATATTCCTTTCTCAATAGAGAGATACAAGAGGAAGTATACATTGATCACCCAGAAGGTTTTCAGCTAATAGAGAAACTTGATTATGTTTTTAGACTCAACAAGGCCTTGTATGGTCTCAAATAGGAATCTAGATATTTGTATGTAAAGCTAGACAACTACATGCTTAAGTGTAGATTCAAAAGAGGGGTGTAAAACAATAACCTATATGTCAAACAAAAGGATTGAAAATTTATTGCGGTGGTAGCATTATGTTTATGATATCATATTTCCAATTATTCAAATTTTCTAACTAGTGAATTTATAGTTGATATGAAAGCCAAATTTAATATGTCCATTCTTGGATAACTATCATATTTCCTTGGATTTCATATTGCACAGATCCCCAAAGGAATTTGTCTCTCAAGGAAAGTATCTTAAAGATATGTTGAAAAAATTTGGCATGGAAGAATGCTCTTTAGTGAGCACAACTATGGTGACAGTTTGCAAACTTACCAAGATTGATGAGACACCAACAATGAGCCAAACTATTTACATATCTCTTATAGGAAACCTATTATATTTAATAGACTCAAGACCAGATATAGTGTAGGTCATTTATATAGTTGGAAGATTCCAGGAAGCTCCTAGACAAAGTCATCTACTAGCAACCAAGAGGATTCTTAGATATCTCATAGTAACAAGGCACTATTTAATATCGGAACCCATAGGTAAATATTTTTCATTTATTTTTTACATTGATGTTGATTGGGAAGGTGATGTAGATGATCGAAAGAGCATGAGTGGTGGTGCTTTATTTCTTAGAGAATGCCTATTTCCATGGTTGAGCAAGAGGCAAAGATCCATTTATTTATCTATGTCTAAACAAAAGTATATTGTAGCAGCCTCTTGTTTCACTTAATTATTATGGATGAAGAAAACCTTGCAAGGTTTACATGTGTTTTATTATATGTCTATTTACATTATTTGTGACAACACAAGAGCAATAAATATGTCAAAGAATCCAGTTTTTTACTCCAAGACCAAGCATATTCCAATCAAGTATCATTTCTTAAGGGAGAAAGTTTCCAAACCGATTGTAAATTTGGAGTATGTTACAACAAAAGAATAAGTTGTTTATATCTTTACCAAGCCCCTACCTAGAGAATAATTTAATTATTTGAGGAAAATAATAGGATTTATTCCTCATTGCTCCATCCACTAGCTCTTACTTCATAAGGAAGAAAGGAAGTTGTTATCTTTCAGTAATAGTATGATGTAGTTCCCAGGTCCACAGGATCAATAGGAAAGAGACGATAGGAGGAGTATGGTGATAGGAGAAACATACAGCATCGATCATGATGGTATCCTTTTCATTGATGTCAAAGGAGGAGTGATACATTGAAAATAAAACAAAAGGAAAGACAATGATTAGGTGTTAGTGATCCAATTATTCGTATCAGAAAGAAGCAACAATAGCAAGAAAAACCAAGGAATGGGAGTGGTAAATCTGAAGCGGAGAAGCACTCATAGAAGACAAGTACAGGTGATATGCTTTGCTAAAGATTTATTGTTTGATTTTTGTGTTTCCATGAATGGGAAAGGGAGGGAATGGTGCAAATATATTGTCATTGATGGAAACGGAGCATGGAAAGTAAGTATGTAAAATAAAAAGGTGGTCAATAATGCACAAGGAATAGGTGCAAAGAGATGGTCAAGGTGTATAGAAATTGATAAATTTTGAAGAAATTTTCTAGGTATAAGATCAGCTCAATGTGAAAATCATATCCACTCAGCTGAAAAGTGCTAGGAAATAGATTTTCGATGGTATATTGAAGTCTACAAATGGCCTCCTAGATCAAGATATATTATTAGTCAAATTTGGTCCTTCAAAAGTGAACACAATAGTAGTAGGATGCTCGAAACCTCAGAACCACAAACATCCAAAAATCCCATAAAAGCATTGAGTAGGGTGGAAATATCGGAATCCCAAAACCCTAAAACCTCCGAAGTCCTAGAAGCCCATAAAAATTATAATTTTCCATTTTAAAATTGTTGAGCACCAGGGATTTGTCCATCAATGGAATGACATAAGACATGAATTTTTCTATTTCCCGGAACTTTCAAGCTCGGAGAATTTCTAATTAAGAGTCTCGCATCACTAGTGGGCGAACAGGTGGAGTATAAGTGGCACAATGGGAGCATATAATAATGGGCCATACTCGGGAGTTCATATGTCTGTAACATTTAAATAATTGAAACACAAAAAGGTCAGGGCACCAGGGCTTGATTATAAGAGAGCATATATATATATATATATATATATATATATATATATATATATATATATATATATATATATATATATATATATATATATATATGTATAGATATATATATATATATATATATATACATATATATATATATATATATATCTATATATATATATATATATATATGTATGTATGTATGTAGATATATGTACATATATATACATATATGTAGGTCATAGTGACCAAGAGGCTTGAGAAAACTCATTGGAGGTGGGTGAAACAAGTATTTGCGTGAAGAATTGTGTGAGGTGAAGGTGCAGATGTTCTATGGAAACTTAATTTTTCATTTTTCATTCCTTTTCAAACTAGATACATGAATGAAAATCTTCCTTCAAATTATTTTATTTTGAAGGAAGATTTTCATTCATGTATCTAGTTTGAAAAGGAATGAAAAATGAAAAATTAAGTTTCTAGCAAGTTGTTGCTTGCAAATTAGGGGTTTTTTCTCCTTCTAGTGGGTCCTGGTAAATAGATATATTATAGGGGTTGTATCTCCTTATATTTTTAGCTAATAAATTAGGGGGTTGTATCCTCCTGATAGTTATAGCCATAAATTTGTGAGTTGTAGTTTTCCCTGTAATACAATGAAGAGAATTTTTAAGTTTTTTTTTATCGCATGAGGGTTTCAATGTGTTTATTGATATAGTTTATTGTCACACTTGTTAAAAAATTTCTAAAGTCTTTTAATGGTGTACAAGTAAGTGTTACATGAAGTAAACGAAATTTTTAATTCCCACGCTACAGATTCACCCCCTCTCAGTAGTACCCTAATTTCTAATAGCTAGATGTCCTCCAAATCATGTTGCCACCATAATTATATGCTTTATCTCTCCTAATCAGATATATATCCTCCAATCCAGGAATTCTTCAAATGTTCAACCATTTTACGGAGAGATCCTACATAATCAAAACCCAAATCAGTAATAAACCTTCAAATACATATACAAGTAAACACAAACCTTCGGTGTCCTCAATAATTATGATGCTACTTATATCATCATCAAGTTATCTAGATACAGCTTGTGGGAATATTTATTCTTTCTCTTCTTATGTAGCACCAAATACAACCTTAGTACTTATCAATTATTTTTTTTGTAACTTCATGAATCATGAACATTTTTTTGAATTATTTTCATACGTTCATTCATTTCATATTTAATATGAATGTCATAATATGCCCCCCCTCTTAACTGGAGATATATACACTTTCTTCTATCCAGCCTCACTCTCACCTCAACACTTCTTAGTATAGCATTTGAGAGACTTCAATATTTCAAGAAAACATTTCCTTCTCATGGAATCAAGCTCATCTTGATCATAATAATTTTTTTAGCTTCCTTCATCATGCTCATCATTATTATAATATTTAATTATGAACATCTTCAACGTATTGAAGATTATGTAACTAATTTTTTTTTAATAGCAAGTACATCCAAATACAAATATACAGAAACATGAAATCAACTATATGAAAATCATGTCATTACAGTGTAAGCATCAAAACAATCAAGATTTATACATCAAATACCTAAACATAGTTAAATTCATATTTAGCAAGGGTCGCATATTTCACATACTAGACATCAAAATCTTGCTAAGGTTTTTTCATAAACCCTAGACTCCATATTCCAGACATAAATCTTTAGTTATGAAAAAATCAATCAAAATACCAATCCAATCATAACACTATACATGTAGGGCTTCAATTTTATGTTCTGGAACTCATAACAAATTCTGCTAGGGTTTTGCTACAAACCATATATTTTATTAATCAACAATCCAGTTAGCATACTTGCATATACATATCTAGAAATTCATTATCATGCAATAACATCTCATATCAATATCTACAAGGTAAACCCAATATGGAAACATCAAGGCATTGAAGTTAGATATACAATAATTTTAATTTGGCTAGGTTTTCGATCATATGGAAGTATATACACGAAGGTTTTCATTCCTTGAACATTTATTTATTTATTACAAGGGTTGTGTTCTTAAACCATAATTTAACAAACCCTAAAAATCTAGGGTTTCATTGTATAACCTAGACATTAACAACAAACCATAAAAATGTTAGGTTTCTACCATAAAAATATCAAAACCCTAAAATTTAACAGAATAATTTTATCTGTGGGTTAAACCTAGAAGGAATTCCCTAAGGGTCGGGACATGTGCCAAGCTGGAACCATGATAATGAGCACCATTTGAAATACTTGAGAGGATAGGACCAATAGCATATAAACTGGCCTTACGTCCAACAATTAGAATTCATGAAATCTTTCATCTTTCTTTACTTAAAATGTATGTAAAAAAAATTAATCATGTGATTTATAGGTGTATGATATAGTTGGAACTAGATGGAGAGTTCTAATGAGAGCCAATGTGACTTATGGACTAAAGGAATCTCATGGTCTGGAACCGAGCTATAGAGAAATTAAAGGTACAATGGAATCGCTTTGGGCCAGAGGAGGCCACGTGGGAAATGCCTGATGCCATGAAAGTTAGTTATCCTTTCTTGTTTGATGGTTAAAAACAAGTATGTAAAATGGTAAATGATGTATATATTTTTGTGTATAAAGCTCCACAAAACAATATGTGTTGGATTTTGGTTCTATGTTTGTGCATGGGAAATCGAACACCGGGGACAACATTCTCTCAATTGGGAGGCAACTATGAAACCTCACCCGAGGGTCTCATGCAAATGCAATTGTAAATTCATTGTAAATATTGTGACAAATTTAAATCATAATGGGGACTGAGTGAGCGAAATAGATTCGACAACTAGGAAGGGAGTCACTTGGGACATCATGGTTTCTATGCAAAGGAGAAATGTGAAAACATGTGAAGACATTAAAGACTAGTTTGTGCCAAAATTAAAAAAGGGGACGATTGAAATTCAATGAGATGAGAACATAGATATGCATAACCATGCTACTTGGGAAGAAACCACAAGAAAGAAAGGATGGGAATTTATAGAAGCACGACATGCTATGGTCCAGGGAGGAGAAAAAAATATGGTGGAAGAGGAGGAGACAAATAAAAGGGGAGTATCACAAAAGGGAAATAGGGAGAGAGAACAACATTCAAAAATAGGAAGGGGAGGAGAACAAGAAATAATGCGTAGCAGACAAAGAAGCTCAACATGAGCTCTCCGCAAGCGGCGTCCAAGAGAAGAGAAGGGGATTGAAACTCGATCCTTGGAGGTTGTGGGCTGAGATTCTAGTATTTGGAGCCCTGTAAAAACTTGGGGCCTTCGAGGATGTGGGTTGAGATATAATACTCAGAGCCCTATAATATCGTAGGTCCCTAACAGTTGTGGGTTGAGACAAAGGTCTTTGGAGACCTGTAACAACTTTGGTCATTAGAGGCTGTGGGTTGGGATAAAACATATCGAGCCCTGTAAAAAATTGGATCCCCTAGAGGTTGAGTGTTGATATAGAAAAATCTAGATCCATGTAACAATTGTTGAGGTATAAAAGGTATGTTTTTAACACCTATTTATCCTACATTAATTATCAATCCGAGGACGAATTTTTATTTCAAGAGTGTACTATGTTTGAGACTGCAATTTAGCTAAGAGTAATGCTAAGAGAGATGTAGTATAGTATTCTAAATACAAGAGTAAACGGGTGCTTGTAAAGAAATCTAATTACAGTAACATGAATGCAAATATTTTGAAATCTTAACTACTCACTCTGCAAAGCATCAATCAGGGATACAGTAGCAATAACTCATTCCCTTAGAAATCGATGCAAATGAAATCACACTGAGACAAGGCAATCAATCTAGGAACATAGAGGCATTAACCAATGTTCTCTACAATTGACAGTCTTATTTTTTAAGCAATCAAAGTGAAATCGATATTGAACTACTTGCTGATGAAAATAACTAAAAAGAACTTCTTCTAGAAGCAAGAATTGGAAAGGAAGAACAATTCGTAATATATGTGTGTACAAAGCAACTGTAAACAATCTCTCTACAATCTAAACCTAATGAATTAGAAATGAACAACAAACAGTAATGGAACAACAAACAACAATTAAACAGCAAATTTAAACTTAACACAATCAGGTAACAAGTCTTCTTAAACTCCAACCCTGTTGACGGCAACCCCTATGTAATGGTCAATTGAATTAAACCATAATCCAATGGAACAACAAACAGAACTAAGTATGGAACAGAAAAGCTTTATAAGAGTCAGAAAGATGAATAAGACAGTAATCACGATCCTTGCTAAAATAGAAGAGCAATGTAATTCATTAGCACACACAGCAATCCAATACTCAATTCAACAGAATCAAATAACTTTGTAATCGTAATGAATCTAAATACAATTGTCACACAATAGTAATTAAAGGATAGAAATACAAACAGAAGAGCAATTCCACTAGGATCAGGCCCTTAGCACCAGTGAAACACTATTGGGTTACTTCATAGCTTGAAAGATGAAATGAAACGCGCCTTTATATTAATCGAACATGAAAGTATTACAGTGATCGCTCTCTGAACACAAGAGTCAATAAAACGTAATATTACAAAAGGAATGTTTTGAATCAAATGATCTCACCCTCTACAATCGCTAAAGGCATTTCCTTATATAACAAACTTGACGGAAAATACAAGGAAAAATATGAGGTTTGAACAACGATCCCTCAGGATCGAAGGATCTTGAGGGATTCGCTTCTCTTCTTTCTTTAGTTGTTACTGGATTTCCTTTGACCGAAGCCGAGCTTTCCCCTGCCTTTTCTTAGCGATGGGTTCGGATTTCCTTGTCTTTGGTAGGATTTGGTCTAACGCTGGAGGAATAGCAGTTGCATTTACTTTAGCCTCGCCTCTGATATAGCTGTTCACCTCGCCTAATTCCTGTTTTTAGCAACAAAAGGCAGTTTTTAGTCACATTTTACAATAAACATAAATCTTCACAATTCTACCATAATTCTTGTAATAATTCATCTTCTAAAGTAAAAAGAATTATGTTTAAATTAAAATACTGGGAAAACACATAATGAATTCATACCTTTTCCATTGCTCAACAACAACTTAGGTAGATTCCATCCTGAAGCTGAAGTTGAGGAAGACCAAAATGAATACCAATGATTAACATCAAGATTGCACAACAGATTTTGAACACCCTAGATGGAAGTGAATCACTGTGAGAGAACCTGGGGGTGAGGTTTGGACACTTTGGACTCCTGGTTTCATCCAAGTAACAAATTGACAGTTGATTGGTTTGAGGAAGGAGGTCCTCTGGAGTCCCGAAATCAGAAGTAGATTGTGTGTTAGTCCCCGAAGCAAGAATCCCCCAAAACTATGTAATCTAGCTCAGGGGTGACATCTGCAACTAAGTGTGGTTAGTATACATTTGGGTGGAGAGTCCTTTTCCTAGACTCAATTTCCTTTCATACTCCAAGATAAGTAATTGTATATTGTGTTTAACGTATGGTGAATGATGCTCTTGTGTTTATGGATAATGGTCCGAATATAGGGAGTACATTGTAATGATCGAACTCACTTATGCATTATATTACTTTTGTGATGTTCTAAATGGTTTGGATCTATGCATGTATCCATGTGGAATATATGCACAAATTTGTGAAAAATATGAAAGTGTAAATATGTTTAATAATTTTTGATTGGTAGGAATGAAATATTTGGTACATAGAAGTATATTAATCACACAATAACTAAGACAAAGTCATAATACAACATCGAGCCATGACATCTTGGGTAAACACTTGAATAATAGTCGGATATGTGACCCTTTATAGATATATGAGTACAAAGAGAGACCTTCACCATAGCAGTGTTTGAAATCACTTGTGATTCCCTTGTAGTCACGTTACAAGTTTTTGTGTTGATCAATGAGGATCATTTTAACGTCAACGGGATTTTTTCCCTGGTATTAGTTTAGCCATCATATTTAGCTAAATGTCCTTCATCATTTCATTTTCAGTAGGTTGTATATCTGTTGTTGACCTCTTAAAGTGATGGCCGCAGTACGTTAATGATCTAAGTGTCGGCATGAAGATATTTGTAGGCCTGAAACAAGGTCCGACAACATTAGTGTGTGTCATGCGAGGTGGGATTCTCCCTGGAGTCTACACCAAGTCCGTGGTAGGTAATCCACCAAGTCCGTGGTAGGTAATCCATGAAGGAGTGCCTACACCTCCCATGAGGACATTTCATCCTTGTGGAATTAGAAGACTCATGGGCTAAGAACTCACTAGAGAACCAATCACTCAAGCTAGAGATGGATAACATCGCAAATCACTCTAGGAATCCAAGAGCATCGCAGTGAACCTAAAAGTCATTACATGTATACTATACTCCTAAGAGAAGGTCATATCTAACAAGGATAGTTTAGGAAAGTTAGTGCAGTAGTGGAGCTGATGACTAGGAGGGTTGCCAAAATTTCCATATGAGGCACCATGTAGTGCAGAGTTCAAGTCCTCGAATGAGTCATGTTAGGAATGAGAAGGAAGGTCTTGGTGTGGTTAAAGTAAAGGTGGCCATGAAATTATATATGAATTTCGTTCATCCTTATCCTAATAACATTCAAAACCCTAGTCAAGAAGAGTTCTTATTAGTGGAATAAGATTCCCTTCACGATATTAGTTAGAATGGGTGTGAAAAATGTCATAGAGTAGGAAGCCTTTAAATTATGAGTTGGGGACCTAGTGGCAGAAGAGCTTCGGGTTTCTATCAAGAGATAATGATGGAATTTTTTTCGTTACCCAGACCGTTAGGTGAGGGAAGAATTTTGTGAGGAGGCCACCTGAGAATCTCGGAAGGTCAGAAACCTAGGGAGCCATGCAACCAATTCATTATTGTGTTTCAGGTTTTTATGACCGACCACTTGTGGGGATCCAGCATGAATTTAGTTGCTAATGTATTTTTCCCTTCACGTGGAGATAAATTTGGCACGAAGTCTTGAGGAAATATGGCCAACAATTGGGCGTCTGAAGAGCCCATGAAGCCACTTTGGGATGACACGTAGAATGCTCTTAGTTAGGCATGGGGTATAGACGATGCCAGGGTGACGACATAGGGGAAATGGTCAAACCCCTAGAAGCTGGAAAACCCATAAGGACATATGTCTTGGGGAAAATCCCAAACTGTTAGTTGATGGGAGGAGGGTCGGTAGAAGCTCTTTAATTAGGGGAATTTTGAGGTCTAAAATGGGCCTCCTAAGGAAATTATAAAATAATAGTGGAAATAATAAAATAATATTCAATTACATCATCAAAGTTTAGAGGGAGAAAAGAAAAAACTAGTTTTTCAAATTATCTCCCTATAGGTTTACTCAAATTTCAAGAAGGGACATTCGTTGGGTGCATAATTTGATTCCTCATCCAAGGAGTACCCATGTTGCATACTTTAGATGAACCCTTCTACACGAAAAATGAGAAATACATGAAAAATGTGATAGCAATCATGTTTTTATTTTTATTTCTCAGTTTGCATGTAGCAGGGTACATTGAAATTATGCAACATGGGTACTCTTTAGATGATGAATTAAATTGTGCATCCAACGAGTACTCCCGCTCGAAATTTGAGAAAAATATTAGGGAGATAAGTTGAAAATACAAGTTGAAAAAGTAGTTTTATTATTTTATTATTTTTTAAACTCTTTTACCCCAAAAAATGTGAATCATCCTGCATGGTTGACACCATCATATTGAATCCTATTAGTTATTATAATTTTTTTTGGTTGTACATTTTTCTTCGGAGGCCGATTTTAGACCTCAAAATTTCTGTAATGGTTCCTTAAGGCTGTTACCCAGAGATAAGGGGATGATGGTACCAGGATGGTGGGCCATGAGAATCCAAGGTGGATGGGGTGGAGAGATCACATGGTCATTAACCGAAGAGTTGGGGAATCATCAGCCAATATGTCCGGTTATAGGGGTGAACTCAATGCAGTAAATTGAAGCACTGTAAGAGTCCCGAAGATGTGACATGTCAGCGAGGTGGATCGTTTCTAGGGGGAAGCAATACATTGGGATTTGGGGTGTCAAGAGGTCTGAGAGCCACTGTAGCCTATTTATATTTATGAAAAAAATCATATATACATATGAGAAAGAAAAAAAGTATATTACATGATTAAGGGAAGGAAATATCACATAAACTTTTTACCTCATTCCTCAATGTAATGAAGGGTTCATATTATGTTACATCATTTATGGGTTTAGAAGGTTACTATAATAGGCTCATTAGGAGCTTCTCATTGATTCCTTATCCTATTACATCTTTGCATAGAAAATAAAATAAGTTTGAATGGACAAAGGAATGTGCAGCTATTTTTGGGCAGTTGAAGCAGTTGAAGACAAACGCTCTAGTTCTAAATGTTGCATATCTAGATAAATAGTTTGTGGTATGTATAGATTCTTGAAAGAGAGGAATTGGTGTAGTCTTTATGCAAGAGGGACAAGTCATACACTATGAGTGAATGAAATTGAATGAGCATGAGAATAATTATGTAACTCATGATATTGACTTTGTAGCAATCATTCATGTATTGAATATGTGGAGGAATTGTCTTCTGGGTAAGAATTTTATTCTAATGAGTGATCAAAGTTGGTTGAGGTACTTTTCTTAGCAACCTAATCTAAATTCCAGGAAATCTAGGTGGTTGGAAACACTGACTAGGTTTGACTTCGAGATCAGGTACATTAAGGGTAAAGAGAATAGGGTTATACATCCTCTTAGCATGAGAGTGTGGGTAAATCACACTCTAGGAGTGAGTTCATATGGCACAAACTTATGGGAGAATATATTCTAGGCATGATCGTAGGAAGATAGGTATGAGTAGCTTATGCACAGGTTATCTCGGTAGGGTACAAGTGAACAAGATGTGGATTAACATCTCACGACAAATGGTTTGATTATATTTAGGGACAGGAACTATGTGTCCGACAATTGTAACCTCATTAAGCTAATATTGTGGGAATTTCATTTCAATCCATATTTAAGTCAATCGGGATATCAAAATACATTGAAAGTTGTTAATAATTTCTACCATTGGATGAACTTGAAGAAAGAGGTGGTTGATTTTGTTGCAGGTTTTTTGGATTGTTAACCAGTAAAATTAGACTGTAAGCATTCAAATGGTTTATTGTGTGTGATTATGATTCCATAATGGAAATTGGAGGTTATTTTCATGGACTTCATTACAAGTTTGTCGAGGACATCATGACAACATGATTCCATTATGGTCATGGCTGACAGGTTGACCAAGGTAGCTCACTTCGTTCTAGTGAAAATTACAAATTCAACTAGTGAGTTAGTGAAGGTATTCATTAGGGAGATAGTAAGGTTAAATGGTATTACTTGGAATACTGTGTCAAAAATAGATGTGATGGCTTGAGGGGTCCTGACCCAGGTTCAGAGGTTAAGGTTTTCCAACAAACCCCTATACTATTGGCCCTTTCGGTAGTGACCTCCTTGCGGAGGCCAAAGTGTCACTTGAAGCAGTATGGGAGGGTGCTGGAACCAAGTTTCCGCACCTTGGGAGAGGCCAAGTAAGTCAAGTAGAGCTGCGTTTGACTTCACAAATATCAGATCGCATATTACAGAACCCAGATCTATCGGTCCCTTCACATCCACGTGCGCAATACCACTTATAATCATAGTAAACAACAGATATAGGATAATAAAGCAACTATCGCAGCTATTCTTGCATAAAGTATAACAAGAAGATTCAAATAAATTGTCAACACAGCATAAGAAATTAACACAGTTACTTTCGGAGCTTAACATAAAATCATGCATAAAATAGCAGATATCATAGAGTCACATTAACAAATTTAAATATTCGAACAACCTTCCACTTTCACTAATCCTTTAGATCCTTGTACAATACCCAAAACCCAACCTACGCACATAGCAGCAAGGTCTGCACATAGCAGGACTAAGGATCTCTGCGAACACAGCCAACAGGAGTCCTTTCCTAGAAACCCAAAGCAAATCTACTAATTCACGATTTGCACCAATCTTAGTTCCTTGCTTCTTCTACAACTCAAAAAAGGTTCAACTACTTATACTACTTTAGCCTACGCATCCAATGGTCTACAAACCGTGGTTTGCAAACTCTTGGTCTACCCTTGACCCATTTACAATGCATTAGGGGCTTTGATCCACCCCAAAACCCCTGTGTTAGACTAAATATAATAAAAAATATACAAAATGGACCAGATTCGCAGCTTTGTAGGAGACCCTGTTCCAACAGTCCCCCAACATAATCTTGTGACTCGTCCCGAGTCACTATGGTGGTGGGGCCTCCACCTGTGCCTGTATGGCTACTCCGACCATAGAGTCATTTGATCCGATATAGTTTGAGCTGGCTACCATAGATGTATCCTAGGAGCATATCACCGCGTAGCGTTACCAGCCTAACTTCTCCACCATTCGTGATCTCCCTAACTGTGTAGGGACCAAGCCAATGTTGTCGGAACTTCCCAGGATGCTTTAAAAACTAGCTATTGTATAAGAGGACTGATTTGCCTTCCGTGAATGTCTTCTGGTGAATTTTTCGATCATGCCAGGCTTTATCACGAGTCTTCTGGACTTGCTGATGGAAATTCACAATAAACCGATCTTCCTCCAAAGCCATAAGTTGCACTAATCACTCCTCCATGATGTCAGGTTCTACCATGTTAGTAAATGCTGCAATACGAAGACTAGGAACAATATACTCCATGGGAATAACGACTTCTTTACCATAAGCCATCATGAATGGGGTTTTTGCTGTTAACTTCTTGCAGGTTGTTCGATAGGCCTAGAGGACCGATGGGATGTGCATGTCCCAATCGCTGCGATCATCATTGCATACCTTTGTCAGTGCTTCCTCCAAGATTTTATTAAAAGCTTCAACCGCTCCATTGGCCTGGGGGTGAATCATGTGCTCTTCACATGATGGATCTGGAACTCCTCGGTCAAAGCTCAGATTGTTTCACTAACAAAGTGCGTACCTCTGTCACTCATGAGAATCTTCGGACATGCAAATCTAGTCAGTATTTGTTCAAAGATGAAGTGCACAGTCGTATCTGCAGTACAATCCCTTACTTCTTGCGCTTCTGCCCACCTAGTTACATAATTGGTGGCCTTAATAATGTAGTGTGCACTCATCTTCTTCCCTTGTGGGTTGATAGGCCCGATGAAATCAATAGCCAATTTAAAAAATGCTTGTAGAGCCATTTGTGGTTGAAGGGGAATTTCATCTCTGTGAGGTGGCCTTCCTGTTCATCGGCACATATCGCAAGCTTTACAATAGTCGTGGGCGTCACTATGCAGGGTTGGCCACCATAACCCAACTCTCAAGATCTTTTTCTTCGTTTCTTTCCCTGCGTAGTGACCTCCTGCTACTCCGTCATGAGCCTCTACTAAGATAGCATGGCCTTTGTGCTCCAAAACATATCGTCGAAATACTTCATCTGCCCCCATCTTATATAATTGACCTGCGATGATGGTAAAGTCTACTGCCCGAGTGACTAACTCTTTCTTCTGTTATACAGAGTACTCTAGAGGTATCGTCCCAGTAGTAAAGAACTGAATTATATCAGTGAAGTGTGCATATACTACCTTAATAGCAAATAGATATGCATCAGGGAATCCAGCTTCTGGGTCGGTTGGCTCCTCGCCACTCTCTATTCGGGACAAGTGGTCCGACCCAACATTCAACTTTCCCGGATTAACGATGATTTCAAATTCATACTCCTGAAATAGCAGTAGCCATTGGCATATCCCCCCCCCCCCCCAACACAGACTTATTGACCAGGTACTTCAGGGTTGAATGGTCTGTGAACATTTTGAAGTGTCCTCCTAACAAGTAATGTCGATATTTCTGAAATGCGTAGTCTATGGCCAATCCCTCCCACTATGTGGTGGAGTAGTTGCGTTCCACACCAGAGAGATTCCTACTTGCAAAGGAAACTAGATGGTCAATATCTCCTTCTCCCTGTTGCATAAGGACAGCCCCAAGAGAAATGCCTAATGCATCGACGTGAACATGAAATACCTTCTCCCAATCCATAAATATGAGAATAGGTGTCGAGACCATCTTTCATTTAAGTAAATCAAAGCTTTGTTGACATTCGTCATTCCAAAAGAACGAAACATCCTTCTTGAGAAATTTTTCCATAGGGGCAGTAATCAACACATAGCCCTGAATGAATTTTCTGTAGTAGCCCATGTGTCCAAGGATCGAGCGCAGTTGTTTCTCCGTGGTTGGTACCGGAAATTTTATGATAACTGCGATTTTGGCAGGATCTACCATTAGTCCTTGCCGAAAAACTATGTGGCCAAGAAATATTTTGAAGGGTACGCAGAAGATACACTTCTTGATATTTAGGGAAATCTAGTGTTTTGGGCAGGCATCCAACATCATGTGCATGTTTGATAAATGTGATTTTACCAGGCTGAAGATAGACAGTACAATCATTTAAATGCACCTCGAGGAACTTGGGAATGAATTCTTTGAACACTGCGACAATGACCCATGAGAAGATAGCAGGGGAATTTTTCAGTCCAAATGGAATGACAGTGTACTGAAACGATCCCTACACAGTGGCGAACGTCGTCTTGATGCGGTCCTCAAGTGCGATTTTGATCTAATGGTATCCTGAAAATCCGTCCGTGAAGGAGTATGCTTCCTATCCTCCCATGTTATCTAAGATTTCCTCTGAGAATGGTGTTGAGAATGTATCATGAACACAGGCATCATTCAACTTGCGAAGGTCCACGCATATCCAAATCTCCCCCTTAGTTTTTTTCTCCTGAACCACCATTGGATTGACTCAATCTGACTGTTCAGCAGGTTCGATGATAACTACAGCAAGCATTTTATCGAGCTCCTCCTTGACCTTTTGCTTATACTTTGGGTTCAACCTATAAGGTTGCTGCTTTATGGGCCGCACATTGGGTTTGAGATTGATATGCATGACCCCTAAGTCCCTCATGATCCCCTTCAGCTCGGAAAACTTTGTAGGGAATAAGTCTTGATATTCTGTAAGTAATTCGGCTACTTTTCCTACTATATTCTCATCCCAGTAGTCCCCAATATTAGCCAACTTAGGGTGTTCTTTTGTCCCAATGTTTACTTCACGTAGCTTGAGAGGCTTAGTGACATCCACTTCTTTTGGTGGAGGTCCTTCAACGGCGCGCTCCCCTTTCGACTCTGGGATAGAGACAGACTGCGGATCATCTTCACCTTCCTCTCTTACCAAGCTACGGTAGTTGAAAATATCCTGCATCTACATTTCCCATGTCGGTGTCCTGAATACTGCAGAAGAGCCGATTTTGCAAAACATGAATGTATCTATGTTCTACAGAGCTTCGTCAAGTGCCTCGAAACCCCCTATAGGTCTGAATGTTCCTATAAATTCATTCTTCAGAGTTTCCTAGTGGTGGGTGCACTGATGTAGCTCCGAATTCAGGTACCAGGTAGTAGGGATTGGACCCAATGCATGGGTGAATAAGTGAACCCACCCTTCTATAGTTTGGTCGCCCCATGCCTCCATCCATGCAACCACGTGTTCGCGCGGATCCCCTGGGCTAGGAACATCTTGACCCGTACCATCATAGGAGTCTCAAATCGTAGGAGCATCATGCCCTGACACTCCTCCCACTCTGGGAGTGCTTCCTTATGCATCTCCCACCATCTTGCAGGGTTTGCCCGCATAGGTAGGTTAAGCGCCCATAACATTCGTTCCTTGGGAACCTCAGCTTCAAATGCTCGCAAAAAGTCCCTAACATTACCAAAACCATTGAAATAAGGTAGATCTCTTACATATGAGGAGATGCAGCAGAAGTTCTTTGTGATCCGAAGACATCGCAACGCAGAGACATCATGTAACCGGTTTTTCCAATTCTCTATCTCCCCATCACATTCAGAGAAATAATCATTGTCCTTTTCCCAGTAGAGTACTCCCTCCACCATGGGGTTGATCCAATCTTCATCTCGTGCAGTCAACTTATAGAGCTGATCCACATCCTCTTCGTTATGTGTATCGTTCGCCTTCCGTAGGATCTAATGGTACTATTACCCTTGTACCGTTATTTTCGAATACCATGCTTCTCTTCTTTAGGTTAATAAGACCCCCTATATCGATGGCCCAATCAAAGCCTAGGAGCACAGGGTAGGGGTCTCCATCTTCTACAATTTTAATTACTTCAAAATTAGCCCAGACCTTGACCCATGCGATATCCACCACGATCTTCAATAGTCTCCCCAAGGGTATGATCTTCTTTTTATTGGCCATATGCGTTCCCCCATTCGTTGCCAAGTCTGTTTAGTTAATACATTCGCATCTGATACTAGGTCCAAAATAACTTGATCCATCTCGTAATCACCAATCTGTGTAGTCAACTGCATCTCCCTACCAGTGCATTTCTTATATCTATAGAGTTTGTGTACGTCCTTGACTTCCGGATGGAGGCTAGGTCGTGCTTCGCAGCTATCTATTAATGCCTGAAGATTTTCCACAGCCTTTGGGTTGCGTAGCAGCTTCATACATGCTTGTAAAAATGGTTTGACCTCCTCATCTGCCTTGAGGTCTTCAGGTGGCTACAAAGTAGGTGCCTCTGCCTTAGAAAAATATTTGCGGGCTGCAACAAATGTTTCCTTCTCCTTTTTTAGATACAAACATTCTTGTTTGATAATTTCTTGTCAGATCAAAGGCTCAGTTGTCATCTTCTCCCCAGGCCCCCTAGTGGCCATCCCACTGCGTGTTACGACATTTACACTTAGATCTTTGTCCCGCAGTTTAGCCTTAACCCTCTGCACATTCTGCATAGGTGTTAGCTACTACTCCTACATCTTTGCTATCAATATTGAACAATCTTCAATCGCATGGTCCGACTGTCTGCAATACTGGTAGGACTGCCTTGTAGGGTTTGGACAGTCCCTGGAAAAGTGTCCTACTTCTCCACAGTTATAATAGATTAGTTGCCCTCATCCTCGACCTGCGCTTCCATCTCTTCCGCCTCCCCTACCCCTAGCTGGGGAGCCCCTTGTGCTTGAGAGGGATCTTGGTGAAGACGGATCCGACTGCACCTTGTAGAGGTTCCCTCGATCGATCATCAAATCATACGTCTGGTAGTTATGTTCATCGTTTCCTGCTGACTTGTAGAACCTACACCATTGCTACTTCAGTTCAGGGACATACGCAACAAGGCAGGGACAGTGGTTTGCGTTGTGCAACCTCGCTACATGACAATCATCGCACCATAGCGCCGGCCCACTTGATCCTGCAATTTCCTTAGGGCGTAATGGACTAGGTCCCCCGGCCTGCATGTAGTCTATTAACAGAGGGCAGTTATCCTTGCTATGACCATTCATCCTGCATCGTATGCACCATCTCTTAGTGATAGCCTCTGCTCCCCATTCCTTTTACAGATTCTAGATCTCTATGTGTATCACCTCCAGTTGTCCTTGGATTTGCTGGACACCTAGCTGAGTATCATCTCTAGGCATAGCTTCCAAATTCATAGAAACTTACAAGGCTTTTTCTGTGTGTTGTCTGTCATCATATTGAAATCCTCCCTCTCTGATCACCTTCTTCAGTCATTGATCGACCTCCCACACTGACTCAGAAGGCCCTTGCATGAAATCCTTTAGATCAACCACTATTTGGGAGTAGGACTTAAGCTTCTTGAATTGTTGCTTCAAGGCATTCTTAATCTCTTCAATGGTTGTGTTTGCATGCTGGCCGATGTATCCCATGTACTAGTCCAAAGCTCTTCCTTCGAAGACAAGGGATAGATGTGACCTCTTCACTGCATCACTAGCTACATTCTGTGCAGTCCACACCGATTTTGCGACAAACCAGAACTTATCCATGTCTTCATCTCATATGCCCTTAAAGGTAGGAAACTTCATGCGTGCAGCCATGTCATCTTCCAGTGGTGGTGGAGGTGTAGGTGAATTCTTATCCCTACGCTGGTTTGAAAGTGGTGTGATTGGAGGACTTTGCGCAGCTGCTTCTCTTATCGGACTATAGACAGATCTACCTCCTTCTTGGTTGGTCTGATAGTATTTCCCACTTCGTGTCATACTCCTATCCAGATCAGAGATCATTCATTTGGTGTGGCTACACAGAATAATTTTTTCACACAGCAATATCTTAATTAGTAATGGTAAGGTCTTTAGGAACTTACCCCTAAATCCCTTGAAGAATCTTCATTATGCTTCAGAGTAGGAGATGAAATGATCGATGGAAAATTCTATCACGAATCCTCCTAGCACACTGTCGACCCAGTGGTCCACCGTGCGAGTGATGGTGTTATCAATCTTCTCTAACTGTTGGATCAGTTCGGGGGTCCATTGGGTGACCCGCTCATCCTTCCAACACTTCTACAATTTGACCAACCTTGTGAGCCACTCCTGGAGCTCGATCGCAATGGTTACAAAGAAGATCTTCTAGATCTCCATGAAAATATACTTCTTTTTCCACTCTTTGGTGGTCAACCACTTACCGTAGTTTTCTTTTACTGCGAATTCCTGAACTTGTTTCTCGAACCACTCATCAACTTCTTTTCTTTCAAGTTTCTAGTATGGCCTTGGCATTATCCGATCCCTCTCTCAAAATGCTCCTGGTCTTGACAATGGAACCATTTGTTGGCTTGAGGGGTCCTGACCCAGGTTCGGAGCTTAAGGTTTGTGAACAAACCCCTATACTACTGACCCTTTCGGTAGTGACCTGCTTACGCAGGCCAAAGTCTCACCCGAAGCAGTATGGGAGGGTGCTGGACCCAGGTTTCTACACCCTAGGAGAGGGTAGGTAAGTCAAGTAGAGCTGCATTCGACTTCACAAATATCAGATCTCATATTACAGAACCCAGATCTATCGATCCCTTCGCATCCACATGTGCAATACCACTTATAATCATAGTAAAAAACAGATATAGGATAATAAAGAAACTATCACAGCTATTCTTGCATAAAGTATAACATAAAAATTCAGATCAATTGTCAACACAAAATAAGAAATTAACACAATTACTTTCAAAGCTCAACATAAAATCATGCATAACATAGCAGATATCATAGAGTTGCATTAACAGATTTAGATATTCCGACAACCTTCCGCTTTCATTCATCCTTCAGATCCTTGTACAATACCCAAAACCCAAACTGTGCAGACAGCAGTAGGGTCCACACACTGTAGGACTGAGGATCTCCGCGCACACAGCTAGTAGGAGTCCTTTCCCAGAAACCCAAAAAAAATCTACTAATTCACGGTTTGCACCAATCTTAGTTCCTTACTTCTTCTACAACTCAAAAAAGGTTCAACTACTTATACTACTTTAGCCTACGCATCCAATGGTCCACAAACCATGGTTTGTGGAATCTTGCTCAACCCTTGACCCATTTACAATGCATTAGGGGCTTTGACCCACCCCAAAACCCCTGCGTTATACTAGATATAATAAAAAATATACAAAATGGACCAGATTCGCAGCTTTGTAGGAGACCCTGTTCTAGCAAGATGCAAATTTTACTTCCAGGTTTTGGAAATATTTGTTTGTAGGTTTGGGGACAGAATTAGCCTTTACTACAGCTTATCATCCACAGAAAAAAGGAAAAATAAATAGGGTTAACATAATTCTCAAGGACATGTTGAGGATGTATGTTATTCATTAGTAGAGGAAGTGGGAGAAGTATCTACTACTAGTTGAGTTTGCCTATAATAATGGGTACCAGGAGTCCTTGAAGATGAGTCTGTTTGAGGTGCTTTATGGGAAGATTTTTAATACTCCTATCAGATGGCGTGATCGTGTGGATAGGGTATTAATTTTACCATATATATTTTCAGAGATGGAACAGGAAATGCAAGTTATCAAAAGGAATCTAAAGGAAACACAAGACATGTAGAAGAATTATGTGGATCAACATGGGGAGTTTAAGGAGTCTGAGGTTTGGGAACATGTTTACTTGTGCACCAAGCCATAGAGGAGCTCTTTGAAGATTAGCTTATGTGCCAAGCTCGCA
This sequence comes from Pinus albicaulis, assembly GCA_034641835.2. Classification (NCBI taxonomy): domain Eukaryota; kingdom Viridiplantae; phylum Streptophyta; class Pinopsida; order Pinales; family Pinaceae; genus Pinus; species Pinus albicaulis. The sequence goes on along the minus strand of CM076578.1, from coordinate 820,229,870 downwards.
CCTCGATATTGCAATCCTTTCAAGATCCTTGGGAGGATTTGACTAGTAGACTACCAACCTGAACTGCCTCCAATAGTGAAATTACATGATTTATTACAGTTTCATTACTTAAGAAGTATGCCCAAGATGTTTATCATGTGATTCATTTGTTTGTACTGTAGGTGGATTAGAGGGATAATTTCATCCAGAACCACAATGCATATTGTAGTATAATAATTCATGCTCTAGAACTAAGAAATCAAGTAGGTTAAAGTGCTTTGGAAGAAATTTTATCCTGATGAATCTACATGGGAGATGGTTGATCACATGCACAATTTATATACTTCATTATTTGCTAGCTTAAGAAAATGAGTTTTTGGAATATGTATATGGATGTTCTTGTAAATATTTCAATGGTTTGTGTTATAAATATCTAATAAGCGGTATGATTTTCTTGTTTGTCATGTTGGTCATGGTTTGCAATTATTGTTCATTATAAATATTGCATCGAGCTATGTTATAAAGCTCGATGGGTAGCATGTTTTGTTTAAGTGATTTTCTAGTAGTAGGTGTCATTGAACACTGAGGACAATGTTCCCCTAACGGGGGGGAGGTTGTAATAGCCCCTGGTAAATTTTATATGTAAATAAAATATAAGACGAAAGTCATAGGACATGTATTCCAATTTGAATGTTGGGAAAAACATAATGATGGTTATCACTTGTGATTAATTAATGGCTATGGAAATTGGCAAAAATTGGAGGTTTATTTATGAAAATACCAGAAAATGAGAGAAAATTGAGGTGAAAGGTCATATATTTCCATGAGGGAAATTGAAGGAAAATGAAGAAAATAGGGGCATCAATAATAAAAAGTCTTCTAAGGATGAGTTCAAAACCTTTTGTTAGTTTTATGTTGGAGCTATCTTCTATTATCTCACTCTCTCATACCCTTGCATACTTAGAATATTATTGGAGCACTTTGGAATACATTATATTTGGAGAGAGCGTGCAAAGGAAAGGAAAAAATTGCAAGGGGGTAGTTGGATCAACGACTACAACTGGATTGTTTTGCAGGTGATAGGTTGCATGTGTCATTTCCTTGTTGGTTCATGGATAAATGGTATGCATTTGATTTTATGGTTATGTGTTGTCATTGGAATGGAGATCTTCCTTGATTGACAGTGGGTTACGCTTTCCTTTCCATTTCCTCGATAAACTTGGTGTTATGGGATTTTGTCACTGCATTTTTATCTGATTGATGATCATTATTCCTTAAGGTTGTGGGTTGGAAAAAACACTCTAGCAGCCATGTAATATCTTGGGTTGAGTTACTAGTCATGGATCCTAGGTTTCGATAAACACTTTGGAGCTCTTACTGGGTTCAGTTACTAGTCCCTCAAGCCAGGTTGGACAAATTGTCTAGAGCCCTGGAAGGATTTGGGTTGAGCTGCTAGTTCCTAGAGCCCCATATCACTTGGGTAGAGACTTACTTGATTGGTGTTGGTGATGTCCAACCATGGAGGTGGAATCATTGTGGTTAAGGGTTGTGGTGGTTTTCTCTTTAGAATACATTTTTTGGTTTTATTTTGGTTTTTTCCATGAGATCCCACATTCATGCTTGGAATATGGTGCAAGGGTGATTGGCTAAAAGAGATATTTGGTTTAGACCAATCTATGGCTAGGTGGTATGTAGAAGTCCCTGACTTGGTTGGTATATTCATATGTTAATATGAGACATTTCCTTATTATGATCTATGAGCATTTGTGGTGATTATGTTGGTGAAATTGTGGCTAAGTATCCATGGTATATATGTTGGTTATATGATATGTATTATCTATGGATCTTGTAATGAATTTGTTTAGTTCTTGGTTGGTTGATGAATATATGGACTAATAGCATTGTTGTAGCTAGGTTGAGAGAAAATAGGGCCTTATTGATGATTCTATGGTGATATTATTGAATTATTAAATAGATATGTATATATAACCTATAGGTACTATGCACACAAAGTGTCTATATAAATGATTAATCTGGGCCTCCAACTTCTTGGGGTCGTAACTTTGGCATGTGATTTCTGTTTGACTATCATAATACCTCATTTCAAAGATCTCCATGAGGAATCCAAGTAAATTTTTGGTGGAAATAATTTTGGCACTTTTATGTTCTCTCATTTTCCCCTTAAAATTTCGTTTAGGTGCTCAAAATGGCCTACGATGTTTAGAACCCAAAAAATTGCCACAAATAGAATTTTTGTTAATTTAAGGAAATTAAACTAAAAATAATAAATGTTGGGTAAATTTAGGTTGATAAAAATGTTATCATGTGTCACTCGGTGTGTGCGTTCAATTTTTTTACATGTGGACCCCAGTTTCCATAAGTACATCTTCGAGATCGAGTCTCACATAATAAATCTCATGTCATGTTTACCCTAGTGAGCTTGTGAATTCGGGTAAATGTGGGAGGAGGCATCACAGGGTGGTATCTGAGATTTCAAGTTCAAACACTTGGACTAGATGGGAGAAATGTGTTTCTCATGCACACATGTTAGTTTTCTATGTGTTTGTTATGCATGCATTATGATGGTCATTTTTATTTATTTATTTTGTCATGATGTTGATGTGGCAACAATTGATATGCTTATTTCATTATATATACATATTTTGTGCTATATGGACTTATTCTTGTAGATGAGATAACCTACCGTGAAATTCACTAGGGTATATCTTATCAAGTTTATATTTGGTTTATCTAACATGGTATCTTTGTATGAAGAAGATCAGAGATGACAAGAAAAATGGTGCACTACAGTTCACATGATTCTCCCTATAGATCAGATGAATAACATGGTGATGAGTACTCTCCTAATATAGAATATACATTGAGAATTTTTAAAGAAGAGATATCTATAGGGTGGATAATGACAGGATCATTTAGTCATGGGAAATACTTTCCAGAGCATAGGAAAATCAAGTGAAAGTTAATGTAGTCATCCTTCGAGGTCTATCAGATTTTCATAGAAATGGATTTGCTTGGGATTAGTCATGAAAAGGAGGAAAGGACCGATGGACCATATGGCTACAAGTCTCATTTAGGATATAGGTTTTACACGGATGACATAGTCTAAGATGGTAGGTTTTTGGATACACCTGACAGGAGGGGCAATGATTGTGGGCTCTATTCTAGTTTAGGTTAAAAGATACAACATTGTCATCCCCACCACCATCCGTATAGGAGGAGTGAGAAGCAACACTTTCCATAGGAGTACAAGAAAGAAAAGTATCCTAAATTTGATGGGTAAATGAATAATTTACAAGATGTGTAATATTGGTTTCTTGGGATGAGTAAGTTTTTCAAATTGTATGATTATTCAAAGAATATGAAAGTCAGGATAACTACTTTCAGTATTGAAGGAAAATAGGGCATTTGGTGGGATAATGTGAAGAACGTGAGAGACAATTAGTAAGAGGAGTTGACTTGGAGTGAGTTCAAGAGAATTTTTTGGAATAATTATCTATTTGAAAGACCCTACGATGACAGGGAAAAGGAGTTCTATGAGTTGAGGATGGGATCTATCACGAATGAGGAGTATACTAACATATTGTTGGACTTTTTGAGATATGTTCCTTACCTTTAGGAGGAGAAATAAAATATTTACTGATTCATCAGTCAGATGTTAATGTCATTTAAAGACAATATTGAGTTTGATGAGCCTAAATAGCTGGAGAAAATTGTAAGACATTTGAAGCACCGCTATGATAAACTAAAGAAAAAGACTATGGCTAAGTAAGATTGGAAAGGTAATGAGAAGAATAAAGGAAAGTGGCATACGAATATAGGACTAGATCATATTCTGTGATGATATATTTTATCTAATGAGAATGAATATGTCATATGGGAGTCCCATTCTAGTGTTGCGGGAGGTCACATAGGAGGAACATATGCCACCATAAAGGTATTTCAAGTTTGGATTTGGCATCCGACTCAGCGATTTGATCAGCCATCCCAATGAGATGAGATTCCTCTTCATCCATTTCAATCCCTTTAAGCCATTTAAAAGTGATTTGTTGATTTTTTTGAACCTGTAAATCCTCTGACACAACATTCACATGGCTGATATATTATTACTGCCACCAATTACTTGACACGATGGGTTGAAGTTGCAACTATCAAGGATTTTATTGCTCATACTACTACACAATTTACCTTTGAGAATACTCGTGCTAGATTTGGGTGTCCCAGGAGCCTTACCAATGATCAAGGATCACATTTCATTAATTTGACTCTTGACACATTGCTATGAGATTTTATGATTCAACACCATAAGAGTAGTCTATATAATCCACAAGAAAATGGTACGGTTGAAGCTTTTAATAAAATATTGGAGAAGGGACTTACTAAGATATGTTATATAAATAGAGATGGTTGGGATGAACTTGTTCCTGCTACATTATTGACCTATCATACTACTTTGGATAAACTTCACAAGTATACTCCGTTCAAGCCTATTTATAGTTGGGATGCTATAGTACTAGTTGATTTTATTGTCCATAATCTATTTTTTGCACAATCCACTAAGATTAAAAATTATTAATTTATTGCAAATTGATTATAGGAACTATGGGAATTAGATGAAGAAATATTTTTGGAATATTTTCATCAAAATTTTGAAAAGGAAAAAAAAAAGGCTTAGCATGACGGACACATAAAGAAAAGGTCATTCTCTATTGGAAATGAGGTCTTTCTCTATGAAAAGAAACATTTAAAGCATCCAAGATAAATACAAATGCACTCGTTGGGATATTTCCTTGTTACGGAGATATGAGATTTAAGAGTTGTCAAACTCACACAATTAGATGGAATTATTTTTCCAGGATGGGTGAATGGTGCACACCGAAAGCCCTATTTTTTATGTAATTATTAATCTCCAAAAGGATTTCATAGTTAGGTGTAGGATTAAGTCAGATTTGTTAGTTGTCTATTTATGTTTGTTTTGATAATAAGTGTAGTTGCATCGGTTTTATTAGTTTAGTTTACTCGTGAACCACCGCAACTTATTGTGGTTTAGGGGAGAACGTGTGAGTTCTCCTTTCTATCAAATTCCATAATAATTAACAAAAAAAATTCAAGTCATTATTATAATTCTTCCCGTAATACCCTATGATATATTTTTATTGTATATTTTTCGGCTTTGTAATCATTACTTGTTAATTGGCCAAAATTATACTCTATTTTTTATTCGTTTACATCATTTACCTAAGGATTGTGTCGCAACCATCATTGTTATCCCAATTTCAAATCATTTTAGTAAGTTACCGTATTTATTAGTTAACGGTCTAATAATTTTTCATCCTCTCGATGTTTTCTGTATAGCATGCATATCATTGCCAGAGATCTTCATTGTGAGTGTCTAGTTGGTAAAATTGTTCACCTTGGCTCCTATGTCAAATATTTTACATCTCAACTTCATTTTTAACCTCCCATTTTTATTGTCTATAGTGTTTGAGCCTCGACCATGACTCGTATTTCTAATCTCGATGTCTCTCCATGTCTCTTAGATTCCTAGATTATGGCTATAGAAGAAATGCATGGGAAGTATGAGAAAGTCGCATTGGTTGATAATAATTTGGTTAATTCCTTCCTATTTCTAGTGTTAAAGAATAATTCTTTTATGGAAACTTCAATAAATAAAGGTGGTATAGGTTCTTCCCATGCTAAAATATATATTTTTTCTCTTATAGTGGTCTATGTTGATGATTCAAAGGAGTTTGCGTGTTTTTGGTACCACTGGAGTAGTGATGAAGTGTACAAATTTCCTTATCATTCGATTACATGTTGAGTCGTTGTCGCTTGACCGGGAATACTCCATACATGTTAATGATATTTACACGATGACAAGATTTTCAACTGGTGTTGGAAATTTTCATTTCACTTTCTAGAATACCTCTAACCAGGGTAAGAAAAAGGGTGATCATAAATTTTACAGTAAGTATCGCACATAGGGAGGGGGGAAAGGTGTTGTTATTGACATGATTAATAATTGTGGGATAACATATGCATGACACATTATAGCAGAGAAGTTGATGGGCCATTACACTAAAGGAAAAGGTACACTAGATGTTATTTCTATTATACAAGCCTACGATCAAGGTGAAAAACTCAAATGATGTAGGTATTTCCTGAATGTCAGCTATTTGAGACTTGCAAGTATATTTTAAAATGGGATAAATATCTGATTTATTGTTTTTTGGTCATTGTTATCTCCATAATTAAATGGCTTACGCTTGAGAGTAGACAAACAATTGAAGTATCAAATGATGTGCCTTTGGAACTTTCTTATGTCTCGTGATAGGTATGGGGTGACATGAATAACAAGGCAACTAATGAAAAAAAAATCGCCAGGTATACTTAAATGGTACATATTACAAAAAATCTAACACAAGTACCAAGACCAATTTAAGATCAACTATCATTCGATTTAATCTAGAATATTCCATGGAACTAGTTATATTTTCCCTAAGTCTATCATTACAAAAGCCTTACATGAATTTGTTGCCCTTTTATGTATCTGAAAAGGTGCTCCATAGTCAAGTTCATTCTTGGTAGGGAATCTAGTGTCCAATCCGGGATGGTAAAGTTGTTTATTAATTCGCAGTAATGTTGTTGCGTGTGTCTTCTGGGGAGATCCCTTCATCGTATAAGAAGCACACAGCCGACAAGGTGCTTATTCCTAGTTTGAATAAATTCTAGGATTCGCTTTTCTCTTCTTGTAGCACTTTACAAGCCTTTAGTCCATTGGTAAGTTATGTATCTTCTACTTCTAATCTACACACTATTTTTCCTCTTAATACGCATATAATCAGACTGCAAGCCATCCCTTTCACTACCATGGACCCTACACCTGTACCCCACTTGAAAGTTCTAAGTATTATTTTCTTTTCGAACTTTTTTCCATCCATAACTAGAAATAATCTAGAGAGTTTCAACTCTCACATTGTAGACCTTATAGATGAAGATCCTTGAGACTTTAGTACCGGGGCTAAAATTACAAAATAACCCCATCATTCCCCACCTACTGATTCTCCCCATTAACCTTCCTCATCGCCATATACAACATCCCCCTCTACTAGCATCTCCAATATCCCGCACATAGGTAACCCTAAAATTGATGAGACTAAAATGGAAGTTGATTCCATTATTCAAGATATTAGAGACAAAATTGTTGAAGTGGCAAATGTAAATTCCATTCCTCTTACCAATACCTCTATATATGTGCCCAATGAATTTCCTCCAACACCCTACCTAGAGCTTTAAGCGACTTAGATTATGCAACTAAGTCAAAATTGTGACCGTTTTCACGAAGTTTTGGGCCTTGTTCCACAAAATTGTGATCTTGTTCCTTTGTTACCCTTACAAATTTTTTATCATGTTTTTTCCCAGTTTCATCAATAGCAGAGCCACAAATGGGAGAATTAATTGCATGGTCATTCTAAGAATTTTGTTGCTAGAGTTCCAACTTAGAAGGCTCGGTTCCCTTTTCCTAATACTTTTTCATCTGATAATGTTCAAGGATGATCCTCTTTTTAGTTGGTTAAATTTATTAAAGTAGTTTATTAGGATGTGGAAAATGAATACAACTCTTTAGCCTATGAATACGAAAAATGAAAAAAAATTAAAATTATCACAGTTGAACGAGATAAGTTACACATTTAAAATGAGAAATTGGATATTAGTGTTAAGTTTCAAAATTTATGGCCCAACATCACTGAAGTTATTCCAAATTCACTAGATGATTTTCTTTTTGTCCTCTTTCTAAATGATGTTACCATATTAAAAGTTCCTGCACTTAACTTATTTCTATTAATCAGGAGTTGCACAATAATATTGCAGTTTCTCACACTGAACTTCTAGATCCCATCACTCAATATAATGTTGAAATTCAACAGAAAATAACTGATGGTGATTCACTTAGATATTATCTCCACTAGCTTATTGATGAAGAAGAAGAGGTCTTTAGGCGATTTCAATACTAGGCCAAACTTCTTACGAAGATAAATTGGCCTTTGTATGAATTACACCAGTAAACACATCACTTATTTAATTAATAATTGGCTTCTATTGTCCTTAATCGATAACAAGAATTATTTTCTAAAGGTGATGCATTAGAAAAACAAATTCATCAGTTAGAAGAGGATTTGAATGTGGCCAAATATTTGTTGACAAAACTTCGACTAGTGGCCCAAAAAAATATTGTTCATCTATACCAACTTATCACTAACCCTAATATCCAATGGAAAACTATAGTGAGTTCACGGCTACAATTCCCTATTGATGAGTAGACCACTCAATTTCTAGATCAAGTTACTACTCTTATGGATTCTTGGAAGTTTCCTACAGATGGCTACTATTTTTTTAAATATGGATTTATATGGATATTAACTGAGTTGGTGATCCTTGATTTGATGGTTAACCGATGGCACAAGAAGAGGAAGCACATGAAGAAGAAGTGCAACAACAACAAGAAGTAGAAGTGCTAGGGGAAGATTGAATCAACGATGAGTTAATAGATTGTGTTAAGGGCCTATTGGGTCGTTCGTTTTTGGAAAAGAAATTTTTGAAAATTTTGATTAGGTTTTATTTAGAAAATGGTTACACAATATATCGTTAGAAAAAGTGAAATTAATGGTTGAAACAACCAGACGACGAGAATGATTGAAAATATGCGACAAGGGAAATAAAAGGCAGTTACGTTGGAATTTCAAGAACTCGCAAAAGAAGTATAGGCACGCTATATTTTGAAAGAATTAAAGGCAATAGGGACCAAAAAACCCATTTTTTTTCAAAGTGTACCAAATCAAGTGAGCAAGATGATGAGAAAGTAATCTATAAGAAGCTTAAGGAAAGATGTAAGATGGAGGAACCTAGAACATATGTAAAAATGTTTCCTCTATGATGATTGAATAAATTCTTGTTGTTTCAGATCTTTCTCTAAAATTTATCTTGTATTTTGATCCAATAGTGATCCATGTTCTTGCTTCTAGTGAAGAGCCTTTTATAATGTAATAATCTGGTCTCTAGTACAAGAGAAGTTGTGGTAAATTATAGTGTGTTGAATGATGATGGATTTGCTAGCCCCTTTTACAAATTTTAAATTATAAGTTGGAATGCTTTATGTTATTTCTACCATGTTTTGTTCATGTTCTTTCCTGAGTATGTTATGTATGCAAATGCAAGAACTTGTATGGTGGTTGCATGTAATGGATTATTTGTTGTGCCATTCCTTGATGTCATTGTGTTATACCTTATTTTGTTAAGTCCCAGCATGGCTCGGTTTAGATGCCTCTCTTTCCTATTAAGAGAGGTGAAAATGTCAGTGAATTAATACACTACAATGAACTATTTTTTTGGTTCCCTATGTTTGAATTCAGGGTCTACCTCTGTTAAAATTTTAAACCAACAAGTAAGTGTCAGCAATATGGCCAAAAAAATCCATTTTTCTATAGATGGTACCATGTTAGTAACCACCTTCAACCTTTGAGTCACATGAAATGGTAAATATTTAGCCATAATCTAAGTGTCTAGATCTTCCTCCATAAGGGCTCGTGGGGCATCACCGAAATGTCTTGCAAAATATTGTATGCTTCCTTCACCGTGAAATATTTGGATGAATTGTACCCCCATATTAACCTATCTTTATCCAATTCCACCTAAATCTTCCTCTCTCATGGAGCATGCTGAATAATAAGCCAATTATGTACATCTTGTTTAGCCACCTACTTTTATGTTGATTTCCATTCCCTCGAGGAAAATAGGGGGTATTGATTTTCCGAAAATATTCCACCATAGATTCACCTTGTTCAATGGTAATTAATTGTACTAGACACAACTCATATTTCCTTCCTTGGAAGGTAATTTTTTGCCATGAATCCTCCCAAAATCTTGTCTAGGTTTTGTTTCGTATTTTCGAAAACATGTGATCCTCTAGTATGGATTTTCTATTTTGCAACAGGTTCCAAAGAGGGGATCCCTAAGGAATTTTTTAGGCCCACACTTTATCCAACTGAGAAGATCCTAGGAAATACCTATAATCCAAAATAATTCTCCAAAATTCCAGGCCTCCTTGAAGCCGACTCCAACACAACTTGGGAACCATGAATTTATTTAGCTTTTTCAAAGCATGAAGGCCTATACTTCCACCCCATTTCAGGAGACAAAGATTCTTCAAAGATACAAGTGCCCATTTTGAATAAAGGTGGGCACCTTCCTATGGTAAATTGTGGAATAATGAGACAATTTCTTTGTAGATTCCCTTGGGCGCTGGCAGGATGGATAATTGGTCTTCTGGGGAGGCCTAAAAAATAGACTTTAGTAGCGTAGAAATTTTTTAAATATTGGATAATATGAACATTGAATTCTCCTTGTGTCATGAGATATTATCCCTGGACTCTTTCTGTCATCTCATCCTCAATGGGTTTAATACTAGTGGGATTCCTAGATATTTGGTCAGGAGAGAACCTACCATCTATACTAGAACTCAAGCCAAATTTCTTTGAACTAGCTTTACGGTGTTGAAAATACAAATATTGGATTTCTCATTATTGATTAATATACTAGAATAATCCTATAAGTTAGCAAGACTTTTATCCAAGGTCTAAACCCCCTGCATTGATGACTCCCAAAATAGTATATTATCATCTACAAATTTCTTATGGGTTACAGGTAGATCATGACCTATGCTTCATATACATTTAAGATTCCCAACTCAAAAAGTCACTCTAATGCATCTTCCTAGTCCTTCTACTGTTAAAATAAACAAAAAAGGAGATAGGGGATCACTTTGTCACCACCCAAAATAGGTTTTGAAAGTGTGTGAGGGAGGTCCATTTATCATAATAGAAAATCAGTACGTGGACACCAAGGATATTACCTAGTGAATCCAAAGGTTAGTGAATCCAAATGCCTCTAGAATGGTAATGAGGACATCATGTTTTAGTCAATCATAGACTCTGTACATATATAACTTGATAAAAAATCTCGCCTTCTTGATTTTCTTGAACAAGTGCACCACCTCATAGGTGGTCACTATTCTGTTTACGATCTATTTTCCCTCCACAAATATAGTTTTCTCCAAACTTATGATAAGCTTTACAAGGTTTTAGGAGATTATCTTATAGAAAAAATTGCATAAGGCGATGGGTATGAACCCATTTGGATCACTATAGTTACCTCATTTGGGAATCAATGTGTGGAATGTTGCATTCAAACTTGACCATACTTATTGCAGCCAATGAGACTTCTCCATGAGAGCATGGATGTCCTTGCCTGGGAAGTGCCAACAAGACTTAAATAAATTAGTTGTAAAACCATTTGGACTTGGTTATTTTTTGTAAGGAATGTCTCTCACTACTTCCTCCACCTCTTCATAGGATTTTTCTCTCATTAGGGATTTGTTATTCTCTCGGGTAACTAGTTGGGGAATGAAACTATTTACCCTAATGATTGATTTTGATCTATCCTAGTCCCCTTCATCAAACTGGTCCTTGTAGAAGGACACCAACTCTGCTTATTTTTCATAGTGCTCCACAAGCCAAATCCCTTCCTTTGAAGTGAGGGAAAATATTTAGTTATATTTTTAGTGTTTACCCCAGAAGGATGAATGAAGTTAGTATTAATTTATACTTCCCTTAACCATTGAATACAATACTTATTTTTCCACAACACTTCCTCCTTCTTGTGCCTCATTTCTAGTTGAAAAAGAACCTTGCCTTCCTCCTCGACTAGAAGCTCAAATATAACTTTCAGTATGATATTGATATGAATATCTTCCATCAAACCTTCTAGTTTACTCTTTTCCATCATAATGTTCCCATGCACCTCTTTATTCTAGGTCTTAATCCTAATTTTTATCTCTTTCAAAATTCTTTCAAATATTTGCATCTAGCTACCTCCCTACACCTCTATCTCTTGACATCCCTATTTCATGGTTTTGAAACAAAAATATCTTGAATCAGAAGGTTTGGTATAGTCTCACCATATTCACATCAATATCTAGTCTAATTAGCCAATTATATGATTTTAAGATTGGGAGGATCATTGCCTATCTGAATGTGTGGTGGACTAAGGATTCATTAGAGACAAGGAATATATCTAAGCAACTAACGACCTATTGTTAGCCCCCTCTCATATTGTTCTAGGTATGAGTGTCATTCATCATTTCCATTTCCATCAGTATGAAATCCTTTATTTTTTTTGGAAATTATGTCACCATTGGACCTAATCTCCTAATTCCTCCCCTTTTTTCCTCCAATGATTGGATCATGGTTAAATTACCACTGATGACCCAAAATTCATCCTGAAAAATATTTTATTTTGTTCCTCAAATCAACTAGAAATTTCTCCTTTTGTTGAGGAATGTTATGAAACCAGCTCCAAAAGTAGAAGAAAAGAGATATCAACGCCTTAGAAATAAGCCACTTTGAGGGGGAAAACTCTTTTACATTACATGAACGGAAAATTATTGGATGATACAAATAAAAAAACATCCTTTCTATATATAGGAGTCCATGGGTTCATAATATAATCCTATCCGACCTAAGAATAATAATGTAAGGGCACAATACACAATATGGGGGTTACAGGGGTACAACAATAACCATAAGGGGGATACACTAACAACAATAAGGGACTACAATAGTAATATAGGGACCTAAAAAGGAATTATTTGGTTATAAACCAATAACCATAAGGGGGCTACACTAACAACAATAAGGGACTACACTATTAATATAGCGACCTAACAAGGAATTATTTGGCTATAAACCACTAATAGGTTTACCCACTCCCCCGACCCTAGGTAGCTAAAGCAACCTACGATAATGTGGGGGGATGTGAACTAGTCCCCAGACAAAACATCCTTGGGGTCCCAAGACACTGCTAAAACCTATGTTATTCCCCTTGCATCCAATGCCATTATCTCACTATCATGCTAACATTGGGTCATTATAGACTCCATCTTCTCTCCCAAGACATCTATTTCCTATAGAAAAAATATCTCGGGTTTCTCTTGTTCAATCTTTAACCATAGGTATCTTTGCTTTCCTTTACTATTCAACTAACAAATATTCCACGAGACTAATTTTATTGAGAGAATAATGAATATTATTTTTAATACTCCATGATCTGGTTCACATAAATTAAAATTATATATATTACAATTGTTTAGGTGAGATCAACTAGAGATGACTATGTAAATGAAGTTTTATGTGTGAGGAGGTTTATTTTTCAAATCCCTCAATTTACCTATGCATGTAGAAGGGACATATTTACGACCCTAGATGTTATAGTGGTATTGGTGCCTATTGGAATCGATTTCATGACCAAACTAACTCAATTATCGATTCCTCTAGATATAAAAGAAAAATTATATATATTATAAAATAAATTAATTAAATTATGTATATATATATATATATATATATATATATATATATGTCACGATGACCTATTTTTATTTTATTTTTAATTTAATATCTTTGTATTGATGTATATCATAGTGTTCACATACAATAAAAATCATGTATCACACATACTTAGAGTCATGTGCATGTCAATAATTATTAGTTGATTAGTAGGGATTTAATTTCCCTAGAATATTTTAAAATATTCATTGTATAACTTACTATATTCAAAAGAAGTTATATCTTTTCAACCCCTTAATTAAATTGATTAATTAAAATGAGGTCTGATTTTTCTAGCATGGGGTATCAATAAGAAATGGTACTAACACTTGTTATTGAGATAAGGTCTATATTAAAACCAACATAGATCCATATTAACTCGGGATCTACCAAGTTCCAAGAGGGATCAAATCTTTGAAAGTGCCAGAACCAAGAGGGATCAAGTCTCCTCTAATGCAAAACTCATTTTTTGAGTGAAAAACTTAGGAATATGTAGACTCTAGGCTCTTGGTAGATGTGGAGTTAAGATGGATGTCTGCAAATTTTGATCAAAACACTAACAAAATATTTTAATTATAATTTTTTTTTGTTCTCCCTAGCTTTATATAATGTATACATAGTTCATATTGAAATATTTTATTTCTGATTCACATTCTCCACTTTAAAATATTAATACATGCTCCATCATACTCAAAAATAAAAAATATATATCCATATGATATAATAGCTCTCTTTATATATGTGTGTGTGTGTGTGTGTGTGTGTATTTAATATTTCATATCTTCTCAAATTCTTTTATTGTTTGCTAAGTTGTGTCAGTGTTGTGATGATTGCATGTTTAAACTTTGGATTCAAAATCCATGACCCTAGGGCATCTAAGAAATCAAAATCACCGAAAGATCACATTTTGCCTCACTATACCAACCCTCCCTTAACAAAAATAACCTAACTATTGATTATTTTCATCATTCATCTTTCTTCGTCATATATTTTTTAATAATAAAGGCACCTGATATCCTTCCATAAATTCGATGTTAATTCATTTTATCACTCTCTACAGTTATGTTTCATGATGCACGTGGAAATTGCTACTTCAGATGTTGATATTTCAATCGTCTTCCCCTTCATACGACAACTCTGGTGGAAACATTCACTTGTTACATGGGCGATTTTATGCGTCTTGTACTGAAAAATAACAATCCGGAAAATTTTCTTCATTGTTATAACATGTCTTTGAGAATCTGATTCCAACCACCTATTAGGTGTCACAATTTTCCTTCCAAGTGTCCCAATTCAGTTTAAGTTACTCTAGTTTAGTTCAATCTCTCTCTAGTCATTTATCATGGATGTCTCAAATGTAATATTATTTAACTGATTCGTAATATTGAGAAGAGAAAAATATGCTCCATGATTTCTCTGCATTCTTTTTCATGGTATCAAAGTGTGGTTTGTGTAAGACTCCATGAGAGAAACCTAGAGAAGAGGGTAGGTTACATGAGACTCCATAGAGAGAAACACCTCAATTTCTTTTGTAGCAAGTGTCGTTAGAAGAGGCCAAGGAGAAAGTGCGAAAGAAACTTGAATTTTTCACTTGTGAAGAAAGCGAATAGTGTCAGTTTCCAAATTGTGAAGAGATCCAAGCACATCACTTTCACACGTAAGGATAAAGGAACATGTGCAAGAGAATGGAAAACTTGTGAAATTATAGAATTTCTTAAATTGACGCACATTCTTAATTGAAAGGGTGCAGAAATTTTTTTAGAGAACCTATTGATAACTACACAAATGAGGCAACAAAATTTTATAAAAAAATGGAACAATTTTCGTTTATTCTTGATTCACTAATAAAAAGGAGCTTGTCATGGTGGAAGCCCTCGGGTAGCATGAGGGCACAAAAAAATCAAATGCCAAGTGTGAAGCACTGAACCCCACAAAGCACGAAAATTCAAGCACATTGTGTAAATGTTCTAGGGATGAAAATTCAGGACCACAAAGTGCTTTTCAATATTTTATTTTATAATAAAAAATGATGACTCATGATTTTTCTATAAAAATAATTTTGTTATTAAAAATGGGTGTGTATGTCATTTTCAAAAGGGTTTAGTAAAAAACAAAAGCCCATTACTCATGTTTGAAAGCTTCTTTTTCAAAAGGTAAATGATTTATTTAAAAGGAAATTCAATTTATTCTATGAGGGTTTATTAAAAAAACAGATGGGGCATTATTTAGATCAGTTTAGAGCATTGCAATATTTTTTTTTGAAAATGATTTGTGAAATATTTTCAGAAATCATTACAATTGTAGAGAATTTGTATGCATCTTCCTTTTTGTTGAAGTTAAGCAACAAAAAATCCACCGTGGAGGCATTTTCGCTATGTTTGAAGTTTTATTTTCTTATTGAACCGCATTTTGTCACCACTCAAAAAATGGGAAAATCCAAGAGGATAAGTAATTCAAAGTACCAGATATTCATGTATGAAGCTTTTTTGAAATAATTTGAAGCGAAGAGGAAAAAATATTCCTTCACATTAACATGCATAAAAGAATCTGTGGATGACAAATTCTTCCACTCATTTCATATGCCAAGACAACCAAGGAGGTTTGGGATACACTTAAGAGGAGCTTTTGTTTAAGGGTGAGTAATCCAATTGAAGATGAAGAGTTCATTGAATCCCACTATGCTCATCCACAAGTGGATGATGTGTGAAGAATTTTCAGAAGAAGTGGAGAAGGAGCTCATAGATGCTTGTGAATCCCACTATGCACAACTGCAAGTGTATGAAGATTTGGTAAATAGAGAATCATAAATTTTTGATGAAATTTTCGTTATTCCAACAACAAATATTGCTAATGACAAATTTTTGAATCGAACAGTAGAGCTTGTTGATGAAAATTTGGTGACTCTAACAACAAAGCTTGTCGATGCCAATTTGGTGAATTGATCAACAGAGCTTGCAGATGATAGTGAAGCTTCCATTGGAGCAGCCAATGTTATTATCAATCCAATAATTCAACTTTTTGATGTTAATTTTGATGAATGATCGTTACATCATGATGTATGGTTGCATATGATGCAAAAAAAACATGATATGAACATGATCTTATTCCGTGAGAAAATCCCACTTGAATCTGAAAACCAAGTGGAATACAACCACTCTGTCGAAGCACATGTTAGTAAAAAAGTGGAATAGATAGAGACAAATATAGATATAGGGATGGATGAAAATTCAAATAAGTAATCCCACAAAGTTAAAACAGAGACAGAGGCAAAGGCAGAGAAAGAAGTGAAACATGAGAAAGATCTCATTACATAGTAGAAGAAATAAAACCAATGTGGTTCTGCAAATATTTTTAATTCTAACATTGATTTTTGGTGTGCAGGTACATGTAATGATTATGAATAAGAGTTAAATATCATTGAAGCATGTCTTGCAAAACCATGCATTGATAAAGTATGCATAGAAGATGTTGAAATTAATATTGAAGACAACTTGGATGATGAAAACATCAATGAAATTTTCAGTGATTGGAGTCTTACAAAAATATTTTTTTATTATAAACTTATGTTGCATCAAATTGATGATGAATATTAAACAAAAAAAGATGACATGAAGCATAAATCCATATAGAAGGTTATTTTTGAAGAATTCCAAGACATGCTTAAACAGTCTGGAACAATGGAAGAGTTATGCCAACAAATGAAGAAACCAAGGTTTGAAGAATACAACAAGACAAAAAAACTGACATAATTTAGAGGCTATAGGATCTGGAAGAAAATAAAGATAAAAAAGAAAACTCAAACACTTTAGTTTATTTTTTTTGTGGTTAAAGTTAATGGGGAGTGTTGGGGAATCTAATTCCAACCACTTGCTAGGTGTCACAATTTTCCATCCAAGTGTCCCAATTCAGTTTCATTTATTCCAGTTTAGTTCAGTCTCACTACAGTCATTTATTGTTGATGTCTCCAATGTAATATCATTTAACCGATTCGTAATATTGATAAGAGAAAACTCTGCTTCACGATTTATCTTCATTCTTTGTCAATGTGGATCTTTTCTTCCTCCATACACACTCGACTTTATCTCTACATTTTCACCTGGAATATCAATACACGTCAGCATGTCTATATCTTATGGTTGTTTTGTTCATGGATTTACTTACTCACATCCACCCTATAATTGTTGAAAAATTTCCTCATTCCATGTTTAAATTAAATCACGCAGGAAATCAAATATCAGAGAGAGAAAATTTCGATCTCTGAATTTTTTATTCAGCGTAGCAGTTATTGTTATTGCATATAAGTTTGTTCAACGATGTGAACGGATAGAGTATATCGTGGATTTCATTCACCTGAATAATGACTACATAGAGTATTGGTTATTAAACCTTCTGAGTCCATAGAGGACGAGAGGAGAAGCTCCAGTCCTCAGTCTACACTGAAAATTTGTAAATAGAAAATAGAACTGTAGGTTAGGTTTCTTATTGGGGATAATTGAGGGTATCATTCAACATTTTGGAAATCCAAATACAAATTTCTAAGAGATTCTTTAGAAAATAATCAATGAAGTGAAAGTAAATTATTAAATAATCATAATTTTTTAAAATTTTAATGATATATTTTCTATTTGAGAGATGAAGAGATTTAAACATTAATTTCATAATTTATATAATACTTTTGGAGGAAAATTTGTGTTTGTAAAGCTAAAGAAAATAATTTGACTCCCTTAAAGAACTGGGATATCTATCTTAAAAATGTTTATGATTCTCATAATGCCATCCCTAACATCTTGAACACTTCTACCGAGGAGGACATCCTCTCTTTGTAAAAAGTTGAGTTCTAGATTAAGAAACCTGCTAATGGGAAATTTAAGGATATTAAAGGCTATGAAGATGAAAATTTCAAAATTGAATGGTCCATCATTATC
The DNA here is from genome assembly GCA_034641835.2 of Pinus albicaulis. Lineage (NCBI taxonomy): Eukaryota > Viridiplantae > Streptophyta > Pinopsida > Pinales > Pinaceae > Pinus > Pinus albicaulis. Next base: position 820,211,509 of record CM076578.1, on the reverse strand, counting down.
CCTCATATATATAAAATTTTCAATATAACAGTGGAAAAAATATTCCTGAAGTCTTGAACGCAAATCCTTAATGTGTCTATCTTTAAAAATGGGGATAAAATAATTCCCTCTAACTCCAAGACTGTTATGATTAGCCACAATTTATTCAAGCTATTTAGGCTCATCTTGGAAAAGAAGATTATACTTTGGCTTGAAAGACATGACAAAATGGCTAAATCGAAAGCTAGATTTAGGAGACATTACTCAACTATAGTCCATCTTGTTACTCTCAGTATCATTTTAGAGGAAGGTGGAAAGAATAAATCTCATCTATTATATTGTTTTGTTGAATTTAGAAAAGCTTTCGATAGAATCCATTGGGATAATATATGGAGGAGGCTATAATAGATCAAGGTCCCTCTCAAGCTAAGATTTATTGTAATTAGGTTATACAATAACTTTATTACCAAGCTCAGGACTACTCAGAAGAAATTACTTGTAATATTGGAGTTAAGAAAATATGTGAGTTATGTCCCTCCACTTTTGGCATTTACACTGAAAATCTGCAAGAGTGTTTAGAACTTGTAGGACGTGATGACCCCAAGATATCTAGCATGGCCATTATTCTTCTCCTTTATGTTGAAGATGTTTCCCTTTTCGCAAGGAGCCACGAAGACTCCAATATTACTACTGTAAGGAGGGAATTATTTTTAACATTTATAAGACTAAAGTCATAATAGTTAAATCCAAAGACACCAACTATGATATATTGATTTATGATACTAACTTCTTGGAGAAACTTTATTCATACAAATATTTGGGAATCAACATTCATCATTAGCTCAATTGGAATTATAGCATTGAGAATAGAATAATTGGAGACTAGAAAGCTTATAATAGGCTTGAAAACAACTCTAAAATTATAAATGATTGGGCATGGAGTAAAAATAAGTTCCTCTTTGACTTTCTTGTCACCTATGCTATTTTATACAGAGGTGAGGTTTTGGGTTGCAGTATATCTAGAGAATCATGGAGGAAGATTGAGTTGATCCAAAAAAAATGTATAACCTAAAGCCTTAATATTTAAGGAAATACTCCATGCCATCACTACAAGGAAAATACCCTCTAGCGGATGTTTGTGAGGAACCCATTATAAAATAGCCCAGACATCCATTTGTAGCAGATTTTACTGGAGGAGTTTGACGGGTGGAGGTTTTTACGGATGTTTTTTTTTCAGTGTGTTTCTCATCCTAAATAGCACCGGTGCATTCCACTAGAGAAAGCTCCGATGTGTACAAAACATTGGCACACCGGGACACCAAGCACTTGGTACAAACCTACCCGGTGCATCCCATTACTATAGCACACTAGTGCTCTACAAATATTCAACACCAATGTGTCCTAAAACCCCATGCGAAAACTGAAACAACCCAGTGCAGTTGTAAGAAACCGCCCGATTCACCTAGAAAACCAACGCACCGGAACAGGGTTAAATAAAAAATAAATTACGGCCAAAAATCTGCATTTTTTACTTTCTAGTGCTCCAGAGCTCTAAACCACCGCTACAGATTTACCTTGTGTGAGGCACCCTACCATTAGTGTTCCCATTGCATGCACTATTATTGTGCATTTCCCACCATCTCCATTTCGAATTTTGCAAAATGGTGGGCAAATTTAGTTTTGAAAATTCTACAGCCAATATGCCTCCTCAATGACCAAATGTACAGGTATTTTACTTTTTGTCCATAATTAAACCTTTTAGTGGATTAATTTTCTAAAATAAGTTAAAACTCACCTTATTTAACAAAAAATAATTCCCTGCATAATGCGCTCGAGTCATTCGGCTCACACCAGTTCGTGGTGCTACCTGTAAATTTATAGGCGGCACCATGACTAGTGCTAACGGTATCTGCACCGATTCCGGGGCTGTACCAAAATGATGCACTGTTATTTTTTAAAATTTAAAAAATTACGGTGCGGTCGGTTACCCACCCACACTGTTGACCATGTCGAATTGTGGGAATGCAGTGTGTTGATAGAAATATCCACCCCGAGACGGGTATTTTTGCTAGTGAAATACCCTCCTGAACTAGACATATTCAATGATGCAGTCATGTAAACGACTACACCGTTGACTATGTAGTGATGTCAGAAGGGCAGTGCGTTTCCTAAACTATACGCCATGAGGTGCATAGTTTGGTCAGCGCACCACCCTCCCAACATTGGTACATAATCAACGGTGCAGTATGTTATACCAATGCACTGTTGACCTTGTAAAAATTCCAGGAGGGAAATGCACTGAAAATTTCCACCTGCACCGCCTCTAGTGCATGACAAAAAAAGACGCACCCTTAATGGTGCATGCCTTTTTTTTATGGCACAATGACTGTTTTTTTTTTCAAAAAGAAAAATAAAATAAAAATATATATATATATATATATATATATATATATATATGTTTGTGTGTGTTTCATTTAATAAAATTTTTTTATCTAATATGTCAATCATTCAGTGACGTCAAAGGAGAGAAGAGAGGGAACACCAGAAACAACAGGCGGACTAGTATAACGTGGTTTGCCTGTGGGAGGCATGAGAGAGGGAGAGAGATATGTACCCTCGCCCTGTTATAGCAACCACCCAAGCACTCCTAAGGGAGATAGGGCTCCTCAAGTTCTATGGGAAGACTACATCCCTAAAGGACCATGGTGGGTTTTTGTGACAACTTATCCACAGATGGAATGCCCACTAATAGGCTTTCTGGGTTGGTCCTAACCAGTGGTACACACCCACCGAGGAGAACATCTATTTCATTACTAGCCGATCAAGGAGAGGGGTGGATTTTCTCTCATTCCTAGAGGTCCCCATTGGCTATGTAGCAGGGAGTCAGTTGGTGTACTCCCAGAGATACATTATCAAGGATATACTATGTCCTATAGATTTTGAGGTCTCCAGAGGTCAGATACGTATTGCTTCATTTGGTGGAGAGGAGGTGATGTGCCTCTCATTACTGATTTTGACCATTGCACACCATACCAGCGACGGGAAACATATTAGTTGCCCACTTTTATTTTATTTTGATTCTTTATTACAAGTTCCACAACTTGTTAGGTGGTCTGCCATTTTTTTGCAGAAGTTCTATACAAATTTAGATAGATGTTGTGCTCAAGCACAAGGGAGGGTGAACTTCCCTTTTTCTTCAGAGCTATTTTGTTTATTTTTTTAGAGGTTTCCAAAGATGAGGCCTACTTTTTTTTGACAACTTTGTAGGTCGATGTCGCATGTACAAATGGAGATGTGGGGACAGATGATGCCCAAGAGGGGTGAGTCAGAGTTTCCTGCAAGGATATTGCATAATGCACTAGAGTTGCTTGCGAGTGTTGATGAACATACCTTTGTTCTGGTCCCCTATTCGTATGCTAGTTTATATTGGCGAGCGTGTGCCAACATCCTCTTCACAGATGATGAGCCGCCAGATGATAGAGGTAATATTACTGTTTTCTTTAAATTTATTCTAACATGTTCTTTAACTTGTTTTTTTTAACTAGTTAATGAAATTGTCTAATTATTATTGTGTACTTATATATATTTTGCATACATCGATTCATTTGATGGAAATGAGATGCCACTTCCACCAAATGATCCAGGTGTAGATCTTGATGACGATCAGGAGATGGAAAATGGCGAGGATCAGGTCGGTGTAGAAAGAACTGGTCCTCATGTTGTGCAGGTACCGACTGGTGCGAGGCATAGGCTTGACACTAGATTTTGGATGGAGTTGGGCGACCAACTATGTGCACTTATTATGGATGGGGGAGTAAGGCCCGCCACTATGAGAGAGATACGGGTCAATGTTAGGCTGGTAGAGGTGTGGAGAGGCATGCCATGTGACATGTTGACCCCGATGTGACATGTCGTAGGAGCTACCAGCTTACTGATGCGGTTGAGGATGGCCCTTCGACGTAGGCGTGGTCCAGACGCAGTACATCGACAATCGAGCAGCAACACATCATCTGATGATAATGATCATGGGAGTGATAATCGTTCACCTCGCACCACAGATGACCAGCCTGCAGCATCGACCAACAGTCATAATCATGAGCAGGTTGGACCATCCACGTTGAGTCAGTCTTCTCAGCATGCAGCATCTAGCATTCATGATCATGAGCAGGTTGGACCATCCATGTCAAGTCATCATGAGCTGCATGAGGCACCACCAGATCAGCAAGCACATGATGATCGACATATATCTGAGATTGTTGAGGCTACACCATTGACTGAGCAGGCCTCGACTAGTACTACTATTGATGATGTACCACCAGCTGATATTTGACATTTATGTTACAGTTGTATATTTTTGACATTATGTATGTTTATATATATATATATATATATATATATATATATATATATATATATATATATATATATATATATATATATATATATATATATATATATATATATATGTGGTCCATGTATTTTATGTTCATGTTGCAGTTGTACTTAATTTACATGTTGGTGATAATCATGATTTTTATATTGTTAGTTCATGTTAGATATATTCATTTAATGTGCAACTTGTAGATAGATGTGTATGTGATTGCAGTTATTTGACATGAAATGTATATTTGATGTTTATGTTGTGATGATGTTATACAATGCTAATTGTGTTTTGTTAGATGATCATGGTCACAATGATTAGATGATGTTAGCGAATTTGAATGTGTTTTTTATTCGAATATAATGTTTGTACGATGGTTATCATAATCGTGATGTTTATTTAATTAAATATTAAATCATGATATTTATTAAATATTATGTCGTGATTTTAATTGAAATTTTAATTTTAATTGTAAGTAAAATTGTAATTGTATTTGTAATTGTAATCTTAATTGTAATTGTATATATGTAAAATTCTAATTCTAATTCTAATTGTATTTAAAATTCTAAAATTATAATTGTAAATATTGTAATAGCAATTTTAATTGTAATTGTATGTGAAATTGTAAAATTGTAATTCTAATTGTATGTAAAATATTTGTAAATTTTAATTGTATTAATGTGAAATGATTGTAATTGTATGTAAAATTCTAAAATTATAATTGCAAATATTGTAATTGTAATTTTAATTGTAATTGTATGTGAAATTGTAAAATTGTAATTGTAATTTTAATTGTACTTGTATGTAAATTATTTGTAAAATTTTAATTGTATTAATGTGAAATGATTGTAATTTTATGTAAAATTCTAAAATTGTAATTGTAATGGTATATGTGTAAAATTGTAAAATTATAATTATAACTGTAAATTTTATGTAAAATTCTAAAATTGTAATTGTAATTGTATGTAAAATTCTAAAATTGTAATTGTAATTTTAATTGTAATTGTATGTGAAATTGTAAAATTGCAATTCTAATTCCAATTCTAATTGTATGTAAAATATTTGTAAAATTTTAGTTGTATTACTGTGAATGATTGTAATTGTAATTGTCACTGTATGTAAAGATCTAAAATTGTAATTGTAATTACATGTAAAATTGTAAAATTGTAATTGTAATTGTAATTGTATGTAAAATATTTGTAAAATTTTAATTGTATTAATGTGAAAGTATTTTATTAAAAATTTTAAAATTTTCAATTTGTAAAATTGTAAATAATTGTAAAATAATAAATCTAGAATAATATGAATTTTTGTAACATAATAAATTTTAGAAAATAATGCAAATAAATTCATGTACTTTAGAATTATCATTATTTTATTATGATCTTACATACCCAAAAAATAACTTTATACAATAAGCCATTGTTTTCTAGATCAACATAATTGCAAATTATCAAGTGAAATATTGATTTTATCATTAACACAATGCAAATTACTAATTAATTCAAAACACATATTATAATGTTTCCAAAAAAAGAGTAAGATATAAGGTAATTAAGTCCTCTTCTTTATAAAAACCCATCTTAAAAAGTATAAATATTGATGAAATAACACATGTACCATATCACTCTTGGTTCTCATGATCACTTCCATTATCTTCCAGCTCACTTGGCATGATAACACTATCATTCTCAAAAATATGTTTTGATCTAGGGTCATGTCTCAATATGAACCACCAATCCCTATCCAACACATCTCGGTAAAAAAGCACCTGGTTGTAGTGTTTGGGGAAAACATAGGGCTCCTTAGCTTCATCCCACATCTTTCTAGAGTTGATACATATCAGCCTACTATCGCGATATTCCTTTACATTATTTCTATAAAAGGTGTGCCACCACTTGCACCTAAAAATAACACATTAGAAAGAAGAGAAGTCCACTTCAATGATCTCTTGTATCTTTTTGATGTAACCTAATGTCCCTCGTACTAGGTTTTGATCACGACGGCTAGAGCGACTAGATTGATTGAACTCGACTTCCACTCCACAGTCTTGCGTCATGTGTCCATCATCGGCATTTTCTGTGTGAAAATGGTGTCCATATTCCCACATATATGGGAACAAATGCACCTACAGAAAATTTAAAAAATAATAGTGTCATGTGTCTTATAATAACCCAAGAGTTAAAATATAAAATATACATGTAACTATATTTTAAAGGTGAATTATTAAGTTTCAAATGTACATATAAATTAAATATAGATTATTACCGAGTTGGTGCACTTAATCCCTATGTTTAGTGCATCCTCTTTAGCATGCGGGTAATGACCGGTTGCACCGTATTTCTCTCTAACTTGGTCAGCAACCCAACTATTGGGGCATATTTTTGGCAAATTTTCTTTTAAATGAATGGTATAAGGCACACTTCTACCATTCAACCATATGAATTCTTTCCTGTCACTATCCCATTTCACCCTCTTTTGTTCGTACAATGTGACCCATGGTTGTGTCGCTTCAAAATTGTAAAGAAAAAATTTATTAATTGCTTCAATTTCTGCATTCGCTGAAGAAATCAAACCGACATTATATAGTACATAGAGATAAAAATATACATTGTATAGAAGTTCAACATAAATATTTACTTTGTGTAAATTTGAAAAATTATAAGTCGCTTAGTCTTTGTCAAGCACTTTTTTCCATTCGTTTGGAGCAACTCCCCTTCTCTTTTGTCTTCATCCCTTTCATCGTCCCAAATCACGACACCTGGTCTGTTTTCAATATGCTTGATGTACTCACTGGCATAATAGAAAGAATCATACGATATGTACTCGTCTGCCATAGACCCTTCGAGTTTTTCCCTTTTTCAAACAAAAACTTTGATTTTCTTCACGTACCTCTCTAATAAGAACATCCAACGATAAGAAACTACCCCAACTGATTCAACCTCATCTACTAGGTGGATTAGAAGATGAACTTGCAAATCCATGAAACTCATCGACAGTTCCTTCTCAAACATACAAACAATCTCAACTATCTCTTGACGCCACAATGGAATGCTAGCCACATGAATATCCTTTGACGTGATCCAAAGTATAAATGTAGATAATTTAGATATGGCATGTCCTAGGTCTTGGGGGAATTCATGTTTCACACACCCATGCATGAATAAAGGATAATGACACTGCAAAGTTATAAACATGTATAATAATATACAAAATTAGTTGTGTTTTATGATCCATGCATGGGATAAAATTTATTAATATAACAAATAATAAAATCATGCTTTTGAAATTATATGTACTCTTAGAAGATTCAAATGGTCATGTGATTTCAACCCTGACAAATGGTCACCCACGGTGAAGCAACGCCGTAGTGAAGGCCCATATGAAGATGGCACCCTCACACCCATTATAACTTTGTTTGCCAAAGAAAGATCATATTTTTTTAAAATCCATGGGACATAACCTTCTTTGAAATACCATGAATTAGAGGGACCGGCGCTTGCCTCTGATCATGTACTTTCTAATCATCTTGGTCAATGTTTCTTTTTATTTTTTTAAGTAATAAGATCTTTCCTAACAGCCAATCTGTCACTTTTTTTCGATGATATGTGCCTCCATAAAAAAATGATTTTTTTTAAAATATATGCATGGGATCTAATAAGTGGGTAATCTTAAGATGCTCCCAATATGGGAGGTTATAGAAGATAGATTTCCTTTTCATCCCAATGGGAAATTTCTCAACATAGGTGTCGAAGAATTATGGATCATCGAATACAGGCTCCCCATTTGAATCGAACATTTATATGAACTCATTCTCCTTCTCTCTCCCATATGCTCTAAGCCATTCAGCTGGTGTCATTATTGGAGGCCTTTCGGTTCTCTCTTGTTTACCATTGAAAGCAAATTTTTCTCTTATGTTACGGTGTTCTTCTGGGAGGAATGCCCTTTAGCAGTCATGCACTGCCTTTCATAGGTCGCTGGACCATCTAGCTTTCAGAAAAGGTCCACAACATTTACATCCAATATACCCTTTTGTTATAAGGCTTGTGAGATTATTGTATACAATTTATATGCATGGAAAGTTAAATAATATCATGAAAATCAAAACAATTACAATGAATTAAATAAATAATATGTGAAAGAATATTGTTACGTATATTAAAAAATCAATAAACATGTAATTTACAAGAGCAAACTCCTAAGCCTGGATAATCATGTGTTGTGTAACAAAATATCCCATACAATGTAAAACTTGTTGAGATTCAACACCCACACTAGTGCATTAAGCACCTACACTAGGGTGTGGCCCACGGGGCTATTTTTGGGTGCATGTCTATTTTTATTATCCCTTAATTTAGATGGGCATTAAACTATAATATATTTTCAATGTGGACTTGAAATAGTTAACTGAAGTGGAAAAATCAGTTATCTAGTGAATTTTGAGTTAGAGGTTGGTTCGTGGGACATGCAAAGTAATTCTACTTGTAACACAGTTCGAAGTGAAGTGGTGCATGAGTTGGTGCAAATTGTAAATCAGTTTAACTCAGTTAACTCAGTTAAACTCAGTTGTGCTAGTTGTAACTGAAGATACACTAGTGAGATATCTAGTGAATTAAATATTAATTAATTCACAATCAGTGATATCACATGCAACTAAGGATTTACTATTATTAGTTCCATACATGTCAAATCCAGGTGACACCCAGTTGACTTCTAGGTGAAAGGGAAGTTGACTATCAGTTGTTACATTATCCGTCTGCACACATGAAAGTAAACACACATTGGATGTTCCCATGATACTTACACAGTCCAGGCGGGCAGGATTGCATAAATTCAGGGATTTCATTCAGCATGGATTGCGCAGTGAAGGCGTGTTGTTTGGAGGCAGTAAATTGGCTAAGGGATTTGCCAATTTTTGTATGACAGTGTGAGACAATTATCCGATGTACTGAGGGCTCTTTTGATAAGAGTTTTGTATGCAATTGTTTCATGATCCATGATATAATTTACAATAGAAGATAGTGGGGTTTTTAGCTGTAAGATTTCCCTAGGAAATTATTTGTGTTATGTGTGATTGATCTTTATTCATGTTCATGTGATTAGCGATTGTGTTTTTAGTTCCACAAAATATTTGTAGAAGAAATTCATTATTTAACTTTAGCACATTGTTATATCGATTTAATCCAAGATATACATGCTGGTTGTATAATTTCTACATGGTATCAGAGCATAGGAAATTGCATAAGTAAAGCAGGAGTTGAGTTTGTGATTGGATAGAATTATAATTTAGAGAAAGACTTTCTTGGTGCTACACCTGATTCAATATCGAAAAGGATTTCAATGGATTTGGGTTAGAGTATGCAATCAATGGCATCTCGAAATACATTTCTTGGAAGGAAAGGATGGAGGCAATACTCGAAGACAATGGCTTGAAGGAATTCATTGAAAAATATGTTCCTAAGACAGATGCTGCAAATGCTACCAATCTTGATGCATGGAAAAATAAAGTGGCAAAGGCGAGGAGGATCCTGTTGGAGGAAGTATGAGAACACATTGCCTCAATCCACCATAGAAAAGCCACACCATATTCTAAGTGGAAGGCTTTGTTGGATCTATTCCAAAGAAGCAACAACCATAGGAAATTGGCGCTCAAAGATAAACTCAGGAAGATCAATATGGAAAAGGGTGACACCATTCCAAAGTATCTCGCAAATTTTTTCCAATGTCGAGATGAATTGGCGTGTGTACGAATAACAGTTGATGATGATGATTTGGTGAGTTTGGCTCTCCTAGGACTTCGTAAGAGTCGGCACAGTTATGAAGACTATGTCAAAAGATGGGAAAAATTTCCAAATTGGGAATGACTATGGTCGGATTTGGTGCAGGACGAGTTTAGAAGAAACACCAGAGATGGCTCTTCATCAAAGAATGATGATGAAGAGGATTATGCTTGGCTTCCAAGGCAAAGAAGGGGAAGGGGAATAATTTCCCTTCTAAATCCGAGTCTAAAGGCAAGAAGCAAGACCTGTCCAACGTGAAGTGCTTTCATTGTCACGAACATGGGAATTTTGCTACTAACTGTCCACAAAAAAAGAACATGAAGGTTGGTGCATCTGTAGCTAGTGAGGCCCTTGCTTCGCAATTTGAGCTTGACTTATCTTTGATTGTGTGCATGGTTTCAAGTGCATTGGGATCAATGTGGTATTTATATAATGACACTTCCTTTCACATGACAGGAGACAAGTAACTTTTCAGCAACTTGGAGGAGAAAGATCTCGAGATGCATATTGAGATAGGTGATGAAAAAAGGTACAGTGCTTCCGAGATTGTTACCATTACCTTTCAGAGGTATTCAAGTAAAACCATTTCAATTAAAATATGTAATGCATGTACCAGGTCTGAATAAAAATTTTGTCTCAGTCACAATGTTGGAGGAGATGGCCTATGATGTTGTTTTTAGTGATGGAAAATATTTCTTGTGACATAAAACAATGGTTCAAGCCAAGAGGATAGGGATTCAATTTAAGAATCTCTACAAGCTGAAGGTAGATGGCTACACTACCATGATGGGAAAGGCAGATAAAGTGGTGAGAGGGGATGAGGCTAAATTATGGCATAGACGATTGGGCCATCTTCATCATGGAGCCTTGAAAGTCATGCAACAAATATCTACTAGAATTGCAATGGGAACACTTGCTCAGTTAGATCAGTGCAAGGGTTGCACCATGGGGAAGTATGTAAATTCCACCTTTCATGAGAAGGAGAATCGTGCTTCAGGGATCCTTGAGAGAGTTCACATAGATGTGTGTGGACCATTCTTGGTTGCTTCAACAACAAAACATAAGTACTATGATTATATAATTTTGGCTTTTGTGATCCATTGTAAAATTATGTAGAATTCTTTCGTTAATAATCACATTCAAATGAACATTGTCGACGTGTTTCGAACCTTTTCTGTTTGTTTATTTGTTTTTTTGTTTTTTTTTAAGAGAAAGGAGAATAATAGGAATATAAATTTACATACAGATAAATAAATAAATATAATATAATATAATAGGTAATAAATAATTAAATAATAAAAAATTAACAAAGAAATAAATAATAATAATAATAATAATAATAATAATTAACTAAATAAAATAAAATAAAAAGATTTATATATATTTTATTAAATAATTAAACTATTAAATTAATTAAATAGAACTAACCATTATGATATTATTAAATAATTAAGTAAGTAATTAAATTAATTAAAATAGAACCAGCCATTATTAAATTTCAAAGTCAAACTAGTCGTTATCCTAACGCCTAGCTTAGCCATTTCTGCATCTATTTAAACTAAACGTTTGGATCTAATCTCTCACCTAGTCCTGATGATGAACCACACTGGTTGGTTCGAAACGCGTCGACAATTTTCATTTGAATATGATTATTACCGAAAGAATTCTACATAATAAGTATTATGTAATATTTTTTGATGAATTTTCTCGTAAATTTTGGATCTTTTCATGTAGAAGAAAGATCAAACATTCTCTAAGTTCTGTGAGTTTAATTCATTGGTGGAGAAAGAGTCGGGGAAGAAAGTGAAGGCCCTTAGGAGCAGTAATGGTGGAGAATATATCTCTAACTAATTTAATAACTTTTGCAGCAAAGAAGGAATTCGAAGAGAACTCATAGTGCCTCATAACCCACAGTAAAATTGGGTCATGAAGAGGAAGAATAGAGAGATTGTGGGTGAAGCACGAGTGATGTTGCATGATCAGGGCCTACCAATGCATTTGTGGGTGGAAGCATGCAACACTGTGGTTTGTGTGCAAAATCATTATCCTCATAGACTACTTGGCATGAGTACACCTCAAGAAGCTTTCACTGGTAAGAAACCTGATGTTAACACAATTTAGGATTTTTGGCTCATTTGTTTATGTGCATGTGACCAAGGACACTAGGAAGAAGCTGGAACAGACTGTTGAAGTTTTGATTTTTTTGGGGTACACAGAAACACCTCATAATTACTGTGTGTATTTTCCAAACATAAGAATGACTGTTGTGCGAGAGGATATAAAATTTGATGATGGGAAATCCATGCAGTTGTCCGTTGAGATGGAGTTGGACTTGCATGTGGAGGAGGAACTATTGGTTCCAAATGATGAGTCTCAAGATGTGGATTAGCGACATGAGGAGGTTCATGGAGTGGAGGAAATCACTCATGCAGAGCCATCCATTAGAAATGGTAGAAGACGCACCATAGAAGTTGATAGGTTGAGACTTGATGTTGCACAGAATGTAGGAGCCCCTACTTCAAAGCACAGACAGAGACAGTATCCTGACCGATTTACTCGATACATGGATCTTATGAGAAAATATATTGTGACCGAACAATATTCCTTTCAGGAAGTAGTGCAATAGCCTACTTAGGTTGATGCAATGGTGTAGGAGTATGACTCCATTGTCAAAAACAGTGCATGGGAAATTTTCCCAAGACCAGTTGACAAATCAATGGTAGGTTCAAGATGGATCTATAAGGTAAAGCAAGGTGCTGATGGGAGTGTTGAGAAATACAAGGCCAGATTTGTGGCCCGGAGTTTCTCACAGATCAAGGGGATGGATTATGATGATAATTTTGCATCTGTTGCAAATTACTCTTCCATAAGATCCTTCCTTTCACTCTCAGCGCAGATGGGTTGGTGCATTCATCATACGGATGTTGAATTTTTTTTTCTCAAAGGGGTCATTGAGGAACAGGTGTACATAGAGCACCATGAATGTTTCGAGATCTTCAACAGCGAGTCGCATGTGTGCAGGCTCAAAATAGCATTGTATGGGTTGAAGCAAGCACCTCATGCTTAGTACACTCGAATAGACAGTTATTTCACCAGACTGGGCTTCACCAAAAGTGAAGCAGATGCAGACCTGTACCAGATAGTGGTTGAGGGTAAGCTATTCATCATTATTCTTTATGTTGATGATTTAATTTTTACTGGTGATGAGCATCTAATATACTCATGCAAGGAGGATCTTGCAAGGGAGTTCGACATGAAGGATATGGGCCTCCTTCATTATTTCCTTGGATTGGAAATATGGTAGTGGGATGGTGAAATTTTTTTGTCTCAAGGAAATTATGCAAAGGCGATATTGGGTAATTTTAACATGGAGAGATGCAAACCCTTGGATACTCCTCTTCCAGGAAGTTGGAGGAAAGAGGATGCTACTTTTGGAGAGGTAGCGGATGCTATTGTCTATCGACAATTAGTGGGTTCGCTAATGTATCTATTGAACATGAGACCAGAAATTTGCTATGCAGTTAACGAGCTGATTCAGGCTATGGTTAATCCTACCATGCTCTTTAGGAAGGTGGTGAATTGTGTCCTAAGATGCTTGAGGGGCACATCAGAGTATGGTCTTGGTACAGAAGAATGGATGGAGTGAATTTTCATGGCTTCATGGATGCATATTGGGCTGGAAGTTCGTCAGATAGAAAGAGCACATCAGGAGGGATCTTCAGTATCGAGTCTACAACTCTTTCTTGGTACAACAAGAAGCATAGATCTGTGGCACTCAGTTCAATGGAAGAAGAATACATGGTAGAAATCCAAGCTGCATGTCACGCTATCTGGATGAGAAAGATCTTGGTTGGTTCTTTTGGTTCTCAGATGGATCTGACAGTGATTCACTATCATAATCAGATTTGCATTAAAATCTCGATTAATCCTATGTTTCATGGTAGGTCCAAGAATATAGATATATGGTACCATAATCTCATATATTTTGTGCATAGGAGGATCATGTTGCTTCAGTACATTCCCACGGAAGATCAGGATGTAGATATTCTGATGAAGGTGCTCACCAAGAGAAAATTTGAATACCATAGAGATAGGATCGGGGTGAAGGATAGTCCCTTTCTTCTTGAGAGGGAGTGTTGAGATTCAACAAGAAGATTTAACACCCATACTAGTACATTAAGCACATGGTTGCATTAAGCACCTAGACTAGGGAGTGGCCCACAGGGCTATTTTTGGGTGCATGTCTATTTTTATTATCCCTTAATTTAGATGGACATTAAACTATAATGTATTCCCAATGTGGACTTCAAATAGTTAATTGAAGTGGAAAAATCAGTTAGATAGTGAATTTCGAGTTAGAGGTTGGTTGGTGGGACATGCAGAGTAATTCTAGTTGTAATAGAGTTCGAAGTGAAGTGGTACATGAGTTGGTGCAAGTTGTAAATGAGTTTAACTCAGTTAAGTGAGTTAAACTCAGTTGTGCTAGTTGTAACTGAGGATACACTCTAAGTGAGAGATCTAGTGAATTAAATATTAATTAATTCACATCCATTGATCTCATATGTGACTAAGGATTTACTATTATTAGCTGCATGCATGTCAGATCTAGTGGAGACCCAGTTGAGTTCTAGGTGAAAGGGAAGTTGAATATCAGTTGTGACATTATCCGCTTGCACACATACAAGTAAACACACATTGGAAGTGCCCATGATACTTGCACAGTAAAGGCAGGTAGGATTGCATCAATTCAGGAATTGCATTCAGCAGGGATTGCATAGTGAAGGCAGGTTGTCTGGAGGCAATAAATTGGCTAAGGTATTTTCAAATTTTTTTATGACAGTGTGAGACAATTGGTTGATGTACTGAGGGCTCTTGTGAGAAGAGTTTTCTATGTAATTTTTTCATGATCCATGACATAATATACAATAGAAGATAGTGGGGTTTTTACCTGTAATATTTCCCCAGGAAATTATATGTGTTGTGTGTGAATAAACTTTCTTCATGTTCATGTGATTAGCTATTGTGTTCTTAACTCTGCAAAATATTTGTAGAAGCGATTCAGTATTTAACTTTAGCACATTGTTAGATCGAGTGAATCCAAGATATACATGCTTGTTGTATAATTTCTACAAAGCTCCGCTCTACTGCGATGGTCTTGATACATCGTATACATTTATCCCATCCCATAATTCCTTCAATTCATCTGCTACTGGCTGTAAGTAGACATCGATATTCTTCACTTGTCTTCTACCAGGGACTATGAGAGCCAACATAAGATGTTCATTCTTCACGAACAATAATGGGGGGATCTTGTTATTGATTACTACTACAGGCCGAACATAATAGTTGGTGTTCTGGAGGGAATATGGGTTGACGCCATCCATAGCTATGCTGAGTCGTAGACTTCGTACTTCATCCTTGAATTTTTCAAGCCATGTATCCTCTATATGCTTCATGGCTATTGAATCAGTTTGGATTCGAATTACACCCAACTCACTTATATGTGAGGCATGACATCCCTGCAACATAGCTAATTCTTTGCAATGAAAGAGACTTTGAATCCTTGGGATTATAGGCATGTACCTCAATATCTTAAAATGAGGACCACGTGATTTACCCTTATTTTTTGATTTATCATACCTGTCATGGCCAAATTTCGGACATATATCTTTGTCTACATATTCTCCTCTATATATAATGCAATCATTTGGACATGCATGATATGATATGTACTCAACACCCGGAATTTTCAACAATTTCTTACCTCTTCATAGTTACCGGGCAAGATATTATCACTCAGAAAATATTAAATGTACATTAATGCCGATATAATTATTAATGCTCATAAAATTTACCATTTGTAATGTTCATTGTGTGATTATATTTCTCAGAATTATATAAGGGAGGAATTTATGGTAACTTACCTCAAAATTTCTAAGAAACATGCATTCAACAAGAAAATCTTTTATTTTAAGTTGTACAGTAACATCGTTGTCCCCAACTGGGTAGACTTTGAATGGCCACCAGGTCCAAAGAGACGGGTGGTGGAAGAAAATTTAAGGCTTTCGAAAAAGGTGCCAGCAATATGAGCATCATCCCCTAGCTGATCATCATTTTGGAATGCATCTAACAAAATTTTCTCCATGGGAGTCATATCCCTTAAGTAATCATCCATTCCAACCTCTATCTGATTGGATCCATTTTAATATTTTGAGGAACTACTATTGTTGTAGTTATTCCTAATTGGTGAATATGGATGTAGTGGGACTTGAATCGGTGGTTGATTCAACCTTTCTTGGTAACGTTCCTCTTCGATTTCTTCTCTTAATTCAACCTTCTCTCGATCTGACATTGTCGTGGGGTGCAACGGAATATGGTAGGTAGGTCGATCATCATCACTATAATCCTAATAATTTCAAAAAATATATTTGAACATGATTAGTACAAAATCTATGATATGAATTAGTAAGAACGTTGACAATGCATCACTAATTTTTTTTTACATTGAAATAATTACATTAATATACCAAAAAATTATTATAACCATCATTGTCCCGGGATTATTTCTAGGAGGTGCAATATTGTTACAATCGGCAGGATGAAGCGACTGTCCATTTTCATCTACAAAATACGCTTTGCGGTATGCTGCTCCTGATAAGAGCTTCCGACGTTTTGGAGTTGTTTGAATATTTTGTGCATTTGAACTCGAATCTGAATCTGCATGAACTTGTAAATTTGTATACATTATAAATTTTATTAAGTTGATTGACATGGATAAAAAACATAAATTCAATTAGATAATGAAAATATAAATAAACTATGAAGTGAATATTACTTCTCGGGATGGGTAGGGAGAACTCCACGATGGACTTTGAGAAATATTATGCAACGAGCTGGATTTCGAATAATTTTCCATTCGATTTAATTATGATATTTTCTCCCTACATTTAAGAAAAATCAACAATAAATTTTGGTGTACATCTAAAAGTAATTTCGGTGCCTTAAAAATGGACTTATTGTTATCGGTGCTTATGTACAATTAAACGCACCTATGCATTTTAGTTACTGCGCACCGGTGTTGTGTTATTAATTGATGCACTGGTGTGATGTTATTAATTGGCGCACCGGTGACGAAAAGCCACAAATATAAAAAAAAAGAGAAACTTTATTTTTTTAAAGTGAAAAAAAACCGGTAAATTGAAAAATGGGCAGACAAATATCTTCGAAAAACTAATATCATAAAGCAATTCTTTAAATACTAAATACTTTTCATTATTTCACTATTTTTGCAAAAAAATTCAGCCATAGATTTTCATGAGACATACGTGGAGCAAGAAAGCATGAGAGCATTGTGGAGCAGCGAAATACTTTTGAACAGAACTATTCGGACAATCTAAATTCGAAACCTCTAGTGATTCAAACCCTGTAGCATAGAATTTCAAATGATCTCATGATTAAATTTTATTTTATTTTTACATTTTCTATAGTATTTTTTATGTAGTAAGTAAAAAATTTAAATTTACTGTTCATTTTCTACCCTAAACCCTTCATTCTTTTTGTTTCTTCCCTTGCTTATTCTTGTTTCTGTGATTTCAAAATTATGGCTTTTCATTTTAGATTTATAAGGTTTTTATTTCTATATATATATAGGCCTTTGACATCTAACCCACGGGATGACTTACATAGTTGGATCCTAATCCATGCCAGCCCTTGCGTGAATTTTTAAAAGATTGATTTTTTTAATCGGTGTGTCGTGCGTAACCTAGCACACTGGTGCATTGTCTTATCACAGTGCACCGCACATGTAATATTTGATAAAAATAAATAAAAAAGTATTTTTTTAATTCGTGTGCCATATGTAAAATAGGGCACCGGTGCGCTATTTCATTATAGCGCACCATGCACGTACTTTTTGAAAAAAATAATTTTTTATTTTATGTGTTAATTGGTGCACCATTTAACATATAACACACCAGGTCTCCTTTTTTATAGAGAGCACCATACGGTGGTCCCCTGTTTGCATGGGGCGTTTATAAGAATAGGCCGCACCACCCCCTCCACGACACCATATGCTACAAAAACTAATACTAGAGGATTTTTATTAATCTGTCTATGTTAATCAGTGTGTTGGCTAACGCATAACACACCGGTGCTCCTTGTTGACATAGAGCACCGTACAGTGTTTTATACTATTTTGGCGGTGCGTTCATAAGAACATGACACACCGACTTCGGTGCATACAACATTAAAAGTGCACCGATTTCTTGATAATTTTCTTTTACCCGAAAATTTGATGATTTATTTATAAAATATATTAATGAATGATATGGTACAAACTTCATATTGATAAATAAATGGCTAACAAAAGATCAAGTAACAAAAATACTGATAGCACATTAAGAAAATAAAAAAAGGCAAGTTCTTTTAAATTATTTACAAAAAATATTATTTTTGTACTATATGTAAGTTTAACTAATATGTATTGTTTACTGTGTATCATGCAGAGCCACAAAATGAAAAATCTTGATAAGATTATTTCCGATCTAGGACCAGAAGAGCATAAAAGCTTGATGAAAAAATTGCAAAAGGATGAATCAAGTGAATGAAAAAATACTATCGATCCAATATGAGTTTCTTTTTTTAATTTTCATTAATAATATACTTAAAATTATTAGATAACATGTTTCAAACATTATATTAATTCACATATTTAATTTTCTGCTGGGACCAACAACTCAGGAAAGGAATGTTTTTCTAAGAAAAGAAAAAAAATAGAACATGCAAATGAAAATGAATTGCTCCTTAACTCATTTGGAGTGGTACTGGAGGTTAACGAAAGGGGGAAAAACTTTTACAAATGTTTGAGGAATCTAGTGGAATGAATGTATAGACGTTCTTTCCACTTACAATACAAAAATCAATCCAATGATTCGAAGAACAAAATTCTATATAAACTACAGCAAGAGTTTCAAAAGAATTGGTCAATAAGACATGTCAGAATTTTAATAGAAAAAATGTACAACAACAAAAAAAGAAGGAATGAAAAAGTAATATTCCTTTAAATGTTTTTCTAGAATTATTTACAAATATATTTTATAAATATCACTTTTGTTGTGTTTACTTTTCATATATATCAATATAAAAAATAAATTGTTTATTATCATGTTACATTTTCAGGAAGATTTTGAAAATCATAAAATATGAACGG
This sequence comes from Pinus albicaulis, assembly GCA_034641835.2. Taxonomy (NCBI): domain Eukaryota; kingdom Viridiplantae; phylum Streptophyta; class Pinopsida; order Pinales; family Pinaceae; genus Pinus; species Pinus albicaulis. The sequence goes on along the minus strand of CM076578.1, from coordinate 820,192,161 downwards.
GTTGATATCAGAAATATGCCAGTATGAATGTCCAAAATGGTGTACAAGGAGATGGTCAAAGAAATGGACAAAATTTCACAGTAGGAGAAGCCATCTCAACAACGTGCTTAAAATGTAATATGTAATCATCAAATTTTTCTATTAGGTACAGAAAATAAAAAAATTAGCATTAAATATTAATTTTCAAGTATTGTCTTGTAGAAAAGAAAATAAAATGGAACCCATTTAGCACATAAAACAAGACGATAAGGAACAAAAGGGTTGATATCAAAGTTTGTCAGTAATTGTTACTTCTTTATAACAACTTAAATAGATTTCATTTTTGTACATTTTACGTTGTTTTACAACAATCATCATTGAATGTCTTCAAACAAGTGCTAACATACAATGAAGAACCATCAGACGAATTGATTGAAATTGGGTTAAATATGGGTTGAGAGTATATTTTGGCATATCAGAAATTAATTGTGGAATTTGTAAGTAGCTATTGATCTTTGTTAGGTCCCCATATTACTAGTGTAGTCCCTTATTTTATTAGCGAGCCCCCTTATTGTTATTGTTCTGCCCCTATAACCCCCATATTGTTATTATTGTTCCCTTACATTATTATTGTTAGGTCGGCTAGGATTATATTGTGATCCCATGGACCCCCATATAAAGAAGGAGGTTTTTTCATTTGTATCAACCAAGAATTGTTCATTTATGTAATGTATTTGAGGTTGCCCTCTCGAAGTGACTAATTTCTAAGGTGTTGATCTCTCTTCTCTTCTATTTTTGGAGCTAGTTTCATAACATTTGGTATCAGAGCTTTGGATTCTAGGGTTTCGGTGCTCCAAAGAGGTCATCGTGAATTGCTATAGATTTTTTTCTACGAAGGTTCAGAAGATGAAATTTTTATAGTGTGAAGTAAAAATCCTATGGAATTTCGTGCAAACATTTCAGATCTTGGTTTGCAATATTTTCGAAGATATGATGAGTGTAAGTTAGGGCTTTTTTGGAGGATCCTGAATTTAACCTAAACAGGTCATCGTAGAATTTTTGCAATAACTTTATTTCTACATGGGTTCAAAAGTTGAAATTTCTACAGAGCAAAACCGAAATCCTGAGGAACATCATGGAAAAAATTCAGATTTTTATGCGCAATATTTTCGGAGATATGATCTATGGAAGTTAGTGTTGTTTGAGGCTTCCAAATTTCATCTCAAAGAGGTGACCCTGGGAAAATCGTCGTAACTCTCACTCTGAGCATCGAATTGGAATTCTGTAAAAATTGGCCGCAAGTACACAAACTGTAGTTTCGCTTTGTATCAATTTCAGAGGTGAAGGAGGAAATGGTGACATGTGGCACGTCGTACAAGTTTTCTCTACTAAACTAGTCCATAATTAGGTTATTGTGGGAGATTGGGCATAATTTTGCATTGAAGAATCCAAATCAGGTGAGACTTATGGAAATTGAAAGAAGCTTCATAGGGATAATACAGGGCCAAATTGAAGATATTGAAGATCCAAAATCATAGAGATAATTCAGTTTCAATATCGAGCTCCTCAAAATCAATAAAAAGGTGTGTATTTTGTTTTTGAATTTTATATGTCTTGTGTGAAAAATTAGTTTGAATTGATTCCAAGGGCATATTGTAGAATAGATATCAGTATTCAGTTATAAAATGCCTCCTAAAAATAATTCAACACCCATTAAGCCTTTAGAAGGCTCTACTATGACTCATGAAGATGAAGAATTGCAACATGACATATTAAAATTACAAGAGCAAGTGCACCGAATTTCGCTCTCGCAAAGAGAAATAAAAAATGAAACAGAAGCTTTGAAGAAAGGCATGGAAGCTAATATGGATGGCATGGAAGCTAGCATGGAAGCTAAGATGGATGGCATGAAAGACAACATGGAAAACATGAAGAAAGATCTAAATGCACACATGGAAGGTTTCACAAAGTTGATACAAGAAATGTTTCCTAATGCCGAAAAGATATTAGAGGAAACTCATGATGAGAACAAAATAAATGTTAATCGTGATTTTATAAAATCTAATGTTGGATGGAAGAACCACGATATTCCAAATATGGATATGAGGAATTTTGATGGCAAGGATCCTGTAACATGGATACTACAGATGGAGAAATATTGTGATCTCAATAATGTGCAAAACACACAAAAGGTACGCATTGCAACTTTACATTTAGAAAAAAATACATTTGTAGGGTATCGATGGCTTTTCTCTCGTAAAAAAATTGTCACTTGGTCAATTTTTGTGGAGGAAATGATAGCACATTATGATGATACAAAGAGAAACACCTTCTTTAGCCAATTGATAAATCTCAAATAAAAGGGTTTAGTGGTGGAGCACATTGAGGACTTCCAAAAATTGAATATAAGGGTAACTAATATTCGAGAGGAACACGGGATTGATGTCTTCATAGGGACTACTTTAAAGGATAACATACAACATGAAGTTCATGTTTGGGAACCTGATTCATTGGAGAAGGAATTCAGGTTGGCAAGAAAAATTGAATGTAAAATTATGGCGACAAGGAAGCCTACCACAAACTACAAGGTTAACACCACAACAATTGGAAGAAAAAAGAGAAAAAGGGCTTTGCTACAGTTGTGATAGCAAATACACTAAAGGTCATATGTGTGTTGAGAAGAAATAATTTCACATAGATTGTGAAGAGGAGGAATAAAATGAACAAGAAACTTCAAAAGAAGAGGATATACATCAGGAACCAACCCTAGAAGAAGAAGAAATGGTCAGACCATATCGTGTAATGCATTGACAGGAATTACCACTCCTCAAAATATCAATATAGAAGGACATATCAGGAAGAAAAAGGTAATAGTGTTGATTAATTCAGGTAGCACCCATAATTTTATTCATTGTAAGGTAGCCAAGGAATTAAATTGTTTCCTATACCTAGCACTAGAATGTAAAGTGATTGTTGCAAATGGAGGAACTATAAATTTCTCTAGAAAATGCCATAATATTAAGCTAACCATGGGGGAATATGTATTGAATAGTCCAATGCTTTCCATTCCAATGGGAGGTGTTGATGTTGTGCTAGGAGTACAATGGTTACAAACTTAGGGGATGGTAGCTTTTAATTTTCAAGAACTTTTCTTGAAGTTTTTTTCGGAAGGAAAGGAAATTAAATTTAAAGGGTATCGCAGGGAAGATGGGAAATATAATAAGCTCTAATTTCATGAAAAAGCTTCTGAATAAAGAACAATGAGGTGTAATTGCACAATTATTCTCACTAGAAGTTCCAACATCAAAATCATCTATTTCTCCAAATATCCAAAAAGTCTTGGAAAATCATTCCAAGGTGTTTGATACTCCCAAAGGACTCCCACCTATTCGTGATCATGATCATCTATTCATTTGATTCTAGGAAGTGTTCCTCCAAACATCAGCCCTTATAGATATCCTTATGTCGAAAAGAGAGAAATTGAACGTATTATTGCAGAAATGTTAGAAGATGGTATAATTCAACCTAATCAAAGTTCTTTCTTTGCTCCAGTACTATTGGTGCATAAGAAGGATGGATCATGGTGCATGTGTCTGGATTATAGGGAGTTCAATAAGCTCACTATTAAAGATAAATTTCCCATTCATGTGATTGATGAATTATTGGATGAATTACATGGCGTTATTTATTTTGCCAGGTTGGATCTTCGTTCAAGATATCATAAAATTATAATGAAGACTGAAGATATTCCAAAAATAACATTTCAAACTCATGAGGTTCATTATGAATTTTTGGTCATGCCTTTTGGCCTTACCAATGCACCTTCTACATTTAAAGGGTTTATGAATTCCATTTTCAAACCCTTCCTTAGAAAATTTGTGCTAGTATTTTTTGATGACATACTAATCTACAATAGGTCTTGGAAGGATCATGTTTAACATGTTGACAAGGTGCTCAAACTATTGGAGGAGAAACAATTATATGCAAAAACGTCCAAATGTTTCTTTGGAGTACAAGTGGTGGAATATTTGGGTCATATTGTATCTAACGAGGGTGTGAAGGTAGACCCTAACAAAATTAAATCCATTAAGGAATGGAAAGTCCCCACAACCATAAAGCAGTTGCAAGGATTTCTCGGCTTGACAGGGTATTATCGTAAGTTTTTTAACAATTATGGGAGAATAGCAGCACCTCTAACAACGTTATTGAAGAAAGATTCATTTTCATGGACTCTTAAAGCAACTAAGGCCTTTGCACATATTAAAGAGGAAATGTGCCTAGCACTGGTCTTAGCTATGCCAGACTTCACAAAAACCTTTATTGTAGAATGTGATGCCTCAGGAAATGGAATTGGTGCTATGTTAATGCAAGAAGGAAGACCCAATTCTTTTGAAATTCATCCAATCAAAGGAAAGTATTTACAGAAAGCTATTTATAAGAAGTAAATGTTGGCAATACTACATGCACTAAACAAATAGCGACCTTACCTAATGGGAAGGCACTTCAAGGTAAAATCTTATCATGATAGTTTTAAACACTTTTTGTAACAAATACTACCGTCAGAAGAGCAGCAAAAATGGGTCACAAAGATGTTTGGTTATGACTTTCAAATCATCTACAAAAAAGGGAAGCTAAATGTTGTTGCATATGCACTCTCAAGAAAGGATGAAGAGGTGGAAGCATTTCTTTTGCAATTTCTATTATCTAACTAGATTGGATAACCGAAGCAAGAGATGAATGGAAGAAGGACAAAGAAGTGTGGACACTCATTCAAAATTTGAAGAAATATCCTAGTACATTTGATACATTTAGTTGGAAAAATGATTCCTTATGGTACAAATATTGCTTATATCTCTGTAATAATTCCCAAATAAAACAAAATTTTCTTTTGGAATTGCACACTTCTCCTTTGGGAGGACACTCATGATTTTTAAAAACTTACCATAGGGTGGAGAAAGATTTTTTTTGGGATGGCCTTAAATCTGATATTTAAAATTTTGTGGCAGAATGTTTGGTTTTCCAGCAAAATAAATTTGAGACAATTAAGACCCCAGGTCTTCTAAAACCTTTATCCATTCCAATTCAATGTTGGGAGGAGATTTCAATAGATTTTATCATGGGTTTACCAAAGTCCGAAGGAAAGAGTGTCATCATGGTGGTAGTTGATAGACTTACCAAGTATGCACACTTTTGTCCATTATCTCATCCATTTAAAGCAATTAAAGTTGCTACTGCATTTATGGAAACAATTCAAAAGCTACATGGAAACCCAAAGATTATGGTAAGCAATAGAGATCCCATTTTTACTAGAAATTTTTGGACGGAATTATTTTCTTATTTGGGTACTTAACTATCTCATATCGCATCTTATCATCCTCAATGTGATGGTCAAAATGAGATAGTGAACAAATGTTTGGAAGGACATATTCGTTGTTTTGTATCTGATAAGAAAACACAATGGGTCAAGTGGTTACCTCTGGCGGAATGGTGGTATAACACTTCCTTCCATATTACAGCACAAATGACCCCATTTATGGCACTTTATGGATATCATTCACCGTCCATCACATCATATTTAAGAGAAAATTCTAAGGTGCAAGCAGTGGAAGATCACATCGAGCATCAACAACGAGTTCTCCATCTCTTAAAGGATAACCTCAATTTGGCACAAAATCGAATGAAACAACAAGTAGATCAACATCGTAGCGAGAGAAGTTTGATGTAGGAGACTGGGTATTTTTATGGCTACAACCATACAAAAAAATGTCCCTCAAGCAAGCTAAGAAGTATAATAAAATATCGCCAAAATACTATGGTCCTTACAAGGTGTTGCAAATGATTGGTACTATGGCATACAAATTGGAGCTTCCTTCTTCTTCGCAAGTGCATCCAGTTTTCCATGTTTCATGCTTAAAGAAGGTTATAGGTGACAGACTTCAAGTTCAAACAATATTGCCAGAACTTTATGAGGAAGGAAAAATCATACTGGAACCTGAAACACTGACGGAAACAAGAACTCGACAACTACGAAATCGATCAATTTTAGAGTATATCATCAAGTGGAAGAACTTACCCACTCAAGATTCTACATGGGAGGATGAGAATTTTATATAGAAGCATCGAGAGCTACTCAAGCGTTGAGGACAACACCTTTTTGAAGGAGAGGGGCATGTTAGGTCCCCATATTACTAGTTTAGTCCCTTATTTTTATTAGTGTAGCCCCCTTATTGTTATTGTTGTGCCCCTGTAACCCCCATATTGTTACTATTATTCCCTTACATTATTATTGCTCGGTCGAATAGGATGATATTGTGATCCCATGGACCCCTATATATAGAAGGAGGTTTTTTCATTTGTATCATCCAAGAATTGTTCATTTATGTAATGTATTGGAGGTTTCCCCCTCGAACTGGTTGATTTATAAGGCGTTGATCTCTCTTCTCTTCTATTTTTTGAGCTAGTTTCATAACAATCTTGTTTTACTTAGCTCCGTCTGTAATTAATAGAAAAAAAAATCTTTTATATTAAATATAAGATTTTTTATGGAGTATAAAAGTTGCATGAAACAAATTATGGAACTGCACCATTAGATGAGATCTTGAAAGATGGAATGAAATTTGGTTTTGAAAGAATGTGTATAGTTCATGAGTCAATTGTTTCTATGGTACGTCATTTCTTTTCGATTTACATTGATGTATATTATATAAAATTTCAATTTTCATTATTCTCACCAATGTATATACACTCATTACAGTTTATTTTTATGTTTGTAGATGGAATGTGAAGAAGAAGAAAACAATCAACACTGTGAACAAAACATTCCACAAAAAAACCCAATTCATTGAAGTATCTCGAGAAGCGATAGTAGTTCAAGCGAATAATGATGATCATTATGTTTGGATATCAAAGCAAGGCATTGTATTTTTTGAAATATTTGTCTGTGAAATCATAGATTTTGTTTAATGTAGTGGACATAGTGTCCCAATTGAACGACAAAGGGATACCAATAAATGTCCCATTTTGTATGACAAATATTGTCTTATTCATATATATATATAATAAAATATGTTTTAATTTATTCTATTGCATTCTCCATTGTCGCTGTGAAATGTAACACCACAGATTAAATTTATGGATGATTAAATATTATAATGAAGAGATGTGAAATTTGACGATATGATATAACAAATTAATCCAAACATCACATTCAAATGCACTAATAAAAATTTAATTGATATGAATACTGTTATAAGATAGGTGTCGTATTTTTATGAATAATGAATTTAAAAAAATCACAAGAATTAAGATATGATACAACAAATTAATCCAAACATCACATTCAAATGCACTAATAAAAATTAAATTGATATGAATATTGTTATAAGATATGTGTCGACTTTTGATGAATAATGAATTTTTAAAAAATCACAATGATTGCATTGTCATAGGTCGATTTCTAAAAATTACAAAATGAACATCATTGTGTGTCAGTTACTGTACACCGGTGCATTTGTATGATGAAGCGCACCGGTGCATTTGTATGATGAATTGCACTGATGCGTTTCTATGACCTATGGGCATCACACAAATACCAATACCAATTATAACTCTCGGTGCGTTTGTGTGATACTACACACCAGTGCGTTTATGTGGGATGGTGCACCGATGCATTTGTACGACCTGTGAGCACCGCACAAATACCAATATGAATTAGAACAATCGGTGTGTTTGTGTGATACTGCGCACCGATGCGTTTCTATAATACTATGAACCGGTGCGTTGATACGACCTATGGAAACCGCACAAATCCCAATACCAATTAGAATGGCCTAGTGCGTTGTATCACCTATAGTGCACCCAGTGTGGTTTTATAACTTTACAGCTCAATGCATGCACCTTTGGCTGCCCTGGTCCGACCATCTAGATGACACGCACCGGGACGTTTACTCTAAAATGCACCGATGAGAAAAACATCTGTAATAACCTCCGCTCGCCCAATTTTTTTAGCTGTGTTGAAATTCCTTTAGAAGCTCAGCCAAAATCTCCTTCAACGAAAACGAATGTTGTAGTAAATTTTTTTTCACAATATTGGCCAATTTTATAACACTAAAAACCTCATTTATAACCTCCGCTAGAGGGTCTTTCTCTTGTGGTGCATATTTTTGTGATTGAAGCTAGTGTTTTCCCCATTGAAAGCATGGTTATGATTAGGTATCTCATATATAAGAATAGTATATACAACTTGGATACCAAGAGATATCCTAAAATTGCTTCTAACACAAGCCAAAACCCCCACCTTTATCTCAAGCAAGGATGCTATAAGGATTCCCTATCTTAGCTTGACCATTAGGGATTAAACGAGAAGACCATCCTAAATAATAAGGATAATATACAAAATATTATTACTACCAATTTTAAGGATAAGTTCTGGGGCGGTAAAGAGTTAGAAGGAAAAAGGAACCTAAAGTATTATAAGGATGTGGTCACCCCAATCTCGAAAATCAGGATTATCTTTTTGTCTTGGCTAGTGCTAAGAAGAAAATGATCATTTCCAAGATAAGGAATAACTCTCATGGTCTTTAGAGTGAAAGTGGACCTTGGTCTATTCCCAAAAGATCTTGGAACGAAAGGGTGTGTCAATGTTGGGATGCTAAAAGTGTTGAAGACTAAAAACACTTTCTCTTGGATTGCCACACTCTTACTCACATCCATTCTAATTTTCAAAAAAAATGGCCACACTACCAACTTTCTTGACTTGTTAAGTCAGCAAAACTACAGTGATTTGGGTATGTTTCTCTCTCAACCTTTTGGTCATAAAAGTAAAATGTTAAAAAATCTCAATCAATCTTTTACTTTCTTAAGATCAAATAGACCATGGTCTTTGTTAGCACCTGAATTGGACCCCAGGCTGCAAAAGGCAAAACAGGGTAACAACTAAACCACGCTCAGCCTTGTAGCTATCCCTACAAGGACAGGAGAGGGCTCTCTCCATAAAATAATATTCAATGGAACACAATAAATGGACTGATATTAGGCTAGATAAAATGATGGGAAAAGGGTTTAATACAATAAATGAATGAATTAATGAATTAATTTCAGGGATGTGTGGGATATAAAGGGACAGTTGAAACCGGGAATTAAATCGGGAGACACGGTATTTCATGGGGCAAGATAGGCAGGAAACTTAGCAATTAAAATTTAATGAGGATGGGATGGAAAGACTGGTGTGGAGCTGAAAAGGGCACAATAAATGGATCATTTTCAAAAAGAAGAAAAATACAAAGTATGAATGATTTCCCAAGGCAGAGCATATAAAATGGATTCTACCTTTCTATCTTGAAAACATTCAATAGGAAATGTTTATGAATAGATGGAACACATAACAATTCACATATGAAACAAAGGAGAAAAAAAAATGCTAAATATCATACCACATGGATCCCACAAATCAGAGCTGCATCTCTTATTAATTTCTATCAAACTGTACAATGTAGCGCAGAGATGTTCTTCCACACTATTCCCCTATTACTCAGACTCAAACTTCTTTACAAATGATTTACAATTACATTAAATAGGTTGAAATGTGGGAACATAGATCCACAAGAGAAGGGAGCTATTCTAACAGCTAAAGAATTAAAATACAATCATAGTAATAAACACAACAATCTGCCCCTGAAAATAAGGGACAACATTGCATTTGACTGCTTGGAGGTTTTGTTGTTAGGCTGTATGAAGGAAAATAGGTAATCCGATGAATAGATTTCCCTATTTTGCTGCTTGCCGTAGATATCTTTATTTTCCTTTAGGCTCTCGGCCTTTGACTGTTCGCTTTCCATTTTTTGTTTGAATATAAACCAACTTTTTTTAATAAACATGCCTTTCGGAATGAAACTTTAGCTTTAGTGAAGGGAAAATAATGAATAGGAAGGAAGGGAGAGGGGGCATAAATCATATAGAAATTGCAATCGCAATAGTCAGGGAGAGAAATATAATATAAAAAAACACATTTCAATATAATCATTGCAATCGGAATCAGAATCGGAGCAAGCGGAACTCGCGTATTAATCGCGTTTGGAACACACCACACAAAAGTTCCGATGCGATGGCATGGTTCTGATGGATAATCATGAATGGAACAAGGTAATCCCTTTGAGAACCAATAATATCGATTTTCTTCTTTTACAAAGGGAGGAAGAACTTTGCATATAAAAGGGCGGAGGGCTAAGGTGGGACCGGGGTGCAATTGGAATCGAAAGTTGGATCGGGGCGCATAACATAATGAATTTGAATATCTCTGATGTGATAACAATGCGGTGATAGGGATAAACCTTTGTGTTACACAGCAATTTGTCACCGTCCCTACAATTCCCCATCCCGCACAATTGGAGGGCTCATTCTGTGACCTGTGAGCAGTGACATGACTTGAAACCACTTTCATGACATCCTTCTGAACATGAGCTTTAATTGCCCTGAAGACAACTCCTTGTGAAAAACCCTAAAAACACCCCTTTTTGCATTGGCGCGGGAAGCCAGTTCAGTACCTGCACCAATGGGGGAAATCATTCAAATAGGGTGCGCCAATTGGCCCTTTGTCTCAGAGTCGCACTAGCGCCAAGCATTTTAAGGAGTGTTTTTTAAAAATAAATTGCGGAAGTTTCGTCCTAACCAATCCATAAACTGGTATCTAATTTGAGTTGGGTGGTTTGGCTCTGGATCTCCATGTAGAGGAAGTGGTTTGCCGCCTCTCATGGAAGCTTACTTGAGGATAGGGCCAATCCCATGATTATAGGGATCCCAACTCCCCTTCCTCCATCTATAAAAGCTTGCTCATCTCCTTTGCAAGCTAGTTCCCAAGAGCCATCAGAGCCTTATGCTGCAAGAGCCTTGATTCATTCCCTTAAGGCCAAATCCAAGAAAGGAGATTATTGTCGAGACATCCGGAGAGAGGAGGCTTGTCCCATCCCCGACAGGATTTTTCGAGACGTGTTCCGCTGGCGACCCTCCGAAGGAGAATTCAGTGTCAGAGCCAGGTTGTATCCTCCTTTGATTGATTAATGATCAGCGACTATTGGTTATGGTTCCACTCCTGTTGTTGATTATGATGATGAGTTATGTCTTCTTTGACTGACATATAGTTTCATATACTGGATTTTATGCTTGCGTTTGTTTTGTTTCTCGCATGTGCAGGTGTCCAATCATGGAGATCGTGAGGATCATGATCTTCCGGAGCTAAGGAACGGGAGTGCTACTTTCTCTACAAGAGACAACGTTGGATTCAAGGTAAGCCTTCTTCGCAAGCTAGTTTATTGCAATTAGGAACTCGCACCATTGCGTGTTATGACTGTTGCTAGACCCGATCTGGGCTAGTAGGGATTGCCTCTGTCCGCAGAGGGGATTTACCTCCTCAGCAAATTGGCGACTCCACTGGGGAACGTCTAGCTTGTTGTTGTTCTGCTTTGTAAGCTACAAAAGAAGCCTGAAGTTAGCCAGATAGCCTTCAAAACGCTATTGCTCTGCATTAGCGAAGTAGATCAAAGCTGCTTCAGTCAATCTCCGGTTTATTTTATGAACTGAACACTTGGAGCATTGTCTTGTCTTTCGTTCGATCCTTGACTTTTCTTGTTTGATCAGCTCTTTTGGCTGGCTCTTTTCGTGAGTTTGGCTTTTGGTTTAAGCTCCACCATCACTGGTCTGCTTCTTATATTGCTTATTTTTTATTTTTTCTTAGTAAACTCGGCTGGCACGCTTTTCAGTGTGACAGTCGCGCCCACTGGCGCATGTTGTCAGTATATTACTCACGCCAATGCCATTATGGCGCTAGTTTCAGCCTTACAGTCCCGCCAATTCTATAAGATGCTAGGGTTTACTGGGTTTTGAGCCTTCTGAGACTGATCTCGGTGTTTGGTCTTGTTTTTTCGACTGCTTGAGTGTTCTGGGGCCTTGTTTGACTTATTGTGACCTTCTTCCTTTGGTTTTTTTCCCATCTCTATCGATTTTACATTTTAGCCCTAGGGCATCTAGGTGCTATTGTGCGTCGAGCCTCCCTTGGGAGTTTTTAGTTTATGTCTGTTCAATCAGCTTTGTGATAGCTTCTCTGCACTCATTTGGTGGTTTTCTATCATTTCATTGCATTATTTGAGTGATTGGCTTCTTCTTCATTCGAATTCCTCTTTGTCTCGCTTTGAGCCTAGATTACATGGTTCATTTGAGTCTTGGAGATTTTGATTGAAGTGGTGAGTCTGGTCTTGGTTGGGAGAAATTATTTGTTTTTTAATTTTCAGGCATTGGTGCGTGTTTTCAGTTAGCAACCTGCGCCAATTTTCCATTGGCGCCAGTTGTCAGTGAGCAAGTCGCTCCAGTTGGCGCTAGTTGTCAATGATAAAGTCGTGCCAATTTCAGGATGTGTGAAAATTGAGATTTTTTCCCTAAAACCTTCACCAGTGTGTCTTTCCCTTCCGGTCTTTTCCCTGTATGAGCATATATTACATTTCTCATTGTTTGGAATGTCTTCTTTCCATGATTGTTTGATGTAAAAGGGAATGAATGCCTTGTTTTGATCGCATGCTTTGGAAGTCCTGTTTGTGTTTTGTCACCTTTTGAGGAATTTAGTTACAAAGTGTTTTGAAAAAACAATTGCATTCTTATTGTTTGATTACATCCTTTTTTCATTCATCCTTCATTAAGAAGATTTGTGTTTATTTATTTTTCATCTCAAAGTTTTCTTTTGTTAAAATGCATTAGATCACATTGCATTGAAAAGTGTTTTTTGAGATCCATCATTGAACTTAGATTACATTGTTTAATGATTGAAAGCTAAAAGTCACTTTGATTGCATTCTCTTTTATTAAAAGCATGCATTAAGTAGATTCTCATTTCATCGAAAAATGCATTGAGTGCATTCTTATCATTTTGAAAGAAAAAGGAAGTTGTGCATAGATTACAATTGCATAGTTTTCGAAAAAGAGGATTTTGCATAGATTATATTGCATTGTTCGCATCATTGAATGTTTGAAATTACTTTCGGACAGTGAAAGTCATCTAGTTTGGAAAGATTTCGTTTACAGTGTTGTTGTTTTTTGCATCATTGTTTGAAGCTCTTCCCTCAACTAGATAGCATTCATCGAATTGAAAGACTTCTTTTCTCATGTAGTGTGCATTTAGGTGATATTGAGACATAAGACTCGCTAGGGCCTGAAAACTGAAACGTAATTGAAGATAAACATCAAAATTTATTCAATTTACACTAATGCAGCATTGAAACATTAACGCAACATTTAGTGGTCTAGGCTAGAGACGTGTTCCAGCGTCTTTAAACCTAGTAGCTGTCATTCGCCTCTTGGCTTTAGACAGCACTAGTACGGACTTGTGCTCCCTGTACCGTCAAGTATATAAAGGGAGACCCCACTAGGTTTCTATCCTTTATCCATAGGAAGTCAAGTCTGTTGCCTTATACCCGTGATACACCGGACACAGCATTCGGGGAGATTACCTGCATGTACGTCGAGTCCTTGGTTGATTTCTCTTTCATTTTGAAACCAAGTTGTATATTGCAGTTCACGGTTATTTGGTACACCCTTTGCCTAGAATTCCAGAGTAGTCATTTTGATATTTTCTGACTCCTTAAATTTGAAAATATCATCAAGCGCTTATCCTTTCACGCTTGCTTCAAAACTGAAAGAGATAGAGTCACCTTTCATCTGTTTCTCGACTCTTAAAACATGAAACGGTGAAGTTTCTAAGTTTCAATGTGGTAAAATAAATCACCTGCGATCACACGCCCTGTTAGAATTTGCTTGTTGGTCGTTTGATTGTGTGCCTTGGTTTTTAGGCCGTGTGCGGTTTTGAGTTGTTGATGGCAACTTTTCCAGAGTTCACCAACCAAGGAATCCCCTCCGATGGGAATCCTGGTCCTTTTCCTCCTTTTGGAAATGTTGGTGCTCCTTATATGGCAACGTTGTCCCTTCCTGGATTAACTGTTTGGTTGTTTTCAACCTCTGTGGTCCCGAATGTCTCAGCTACTATTCAATAAGTTCCTCAGCCTGAACAACATCATGTTGATTCTAAGGTGGACCTCTCCCCTTCTTCACCTGTTTCTGCGTCCTCCACTTCTACTTCGCCTGGTGAAAGTCTGGATTCGAGTAACTAGGTGGCTAAGAAGAAGAAGAAAAAGAAGAAGAAGTCAGATAAGTGAGAGGCTAAGGCTGCGGCTACTGCTTCTGAAAAACTCCTCTTGATAAACCTTCCAACCCTCCACGGAAAGTCAAGTTCCCTTGCATGTTGTGCACGGGAGACCATCTTCTTCGAGATTACCCTGGCATTCCCAAGGTGCTCGAATTATGGTCCAATGGTCATCCACCATTTCCTTTAGCTTCTGGGAGTCAGGTTGGGGGCACGTCTTCAACTGGCGTTGGTAAAACTCTTAAGAAGCAGGGTAATCTCACCAATCCCTGTAAGTTGTGTGAAGGGCACCATGCCATTCACCTTTGTCTGTATATGGATGAAGCCAAGCGAGTTTTGGACAACTCAGCTGTTCCTACACCATGCCTCCCGGTTGGTTATAAGCAACTGTCTTTGAGTCCTCCACGAACTGATCCTACGATTGGTAAAGAGTCATCCTTGGTCAATCCCGCTCCCCCGGAAATTCAAATTCAGGAATCCATCCTCGACCAACCTTTGGTCATGGGATCGGTTGAGCTGGCCCCGTCTACGGTGCACCAGGTATCTTCCATGGAGAGTGGACCTCACATCCCTCAGGTTCTTCTTGTTTCTTCAGATTCCTTGGACTTGGAGAAATATTCTCCTGTCCCTATGCCTCAAGAAGTTGCTCCTCCACCTCATGTGATGGAGGTCCCGGAGGATACTCCTCCCTCCTTCGAATTGGAGGTTGTGGAGGATGCTGCTTCTTCGATCGTAACACCAGGGGAAGACCTTTTTGGTTCGCTGGTAGCCCCTCCGAGTAGTTTGGTCACTTCCTTTGATTGGAGTCGATTTGTAGGATACCACCTTCCGTCTTATGTGCCTTTCGAGATCACAGTACAGGCTTTGGGTCTGGTCGTACCCAGCACCATTATAGATGAAGGCGCATCTGTTAGTGTTCTATCCTCAAATACTTGGCAAGATTTTGGTTCACCGCTGCTTGCGCCTATTACGCAGAATCTGTTGGCATTTAATGGAAGAACAAGTCAACCATTAGGGATCCTTCCAAGTTTACCTGTTACGTTGGGAGCTAAAACCATCCATATGGACGTGATGGTTGTTCCAGGCCCTTTGGATTTCAATCTTCTCTTGGGGCACAATTACACCTATGCCATGGGAGCGCTTGTCTCCTCCCTTTTTCGTGTGGTATTTTTTCCACATGAAGGATGAATCGCGACCGTTGATCAGCTATCGTTCTTTGGTCCTGATGTGGCAGTTGGCCCACCATCATCCCTTCCTATTTTTTATCCACTCGTTGTATCTGCCCCACCACAGGTCAACTATGTGGCTACCTACCCCATGACTGTGCTCAGTGATGATGTTGTCCTGCATAGTGTGCTGGGGGCATTAGGTCCAGACTTCCAAGATGTTTTCCTTCCGTCGGATGGGCAACTCGTGGAAGCCATGACTTCTTGTTCATTATGATGAGGTCGGCTGGAGCATGGTTCTTTTCCTTGTGTGAAGCTAAATGAAACAAGGTTGTCGGAGCAAAGTTCGTTTTCTTGTGTCAAGGTCCTTAAAAAATGAAACAAGGTGGTTGGAGCAGAGTTCCTTGTCTTGTGTCAAGCTCCTTAAAAAATGAAACAAGGTTGTCGCAGCAGAGTTCCTTGTCTTGTGCCAAGCTCCTTAAACCATGAAACAAGGTGTCTTGAGGATAGTTCTTTAATGTGTCAACCTCGTTAAAATAATGAAACACGTTCTTGTTCAATTCGAGTCTTTGATTAGATCTCGTAAAATCCCAGTCGAGTCTTTCTTAGATCTCGTAACTTGAACCTTCACTCCATCTGCCTTTCATATGGACTGAAGCTTGGGGGGAATGTACCTCGAATTGAGTCACCATGCTGGGGGCATGCTTACTTTTTCAAGCATAGTTTGTCTCTGTTTCAAGCTTGTGTAAAAATGAAATCGGGTTCAAGCATAGTTTATCTTTGTTTCAAGCTTGTGTAAAAATGAAACCAACTTCAAGCAGAGTTTTTTGATTTCAAGCTTGTGTAAAAATGAAACCATTCCCATTTTAACTCTTGTGATTGCCATTTTATCAGCCTGTTTTGCCAAATGAGCGTTGGTTTTCTCACTCCATCGTCACTATCTGCTTGGCCGATCATATGCCTTCACTTGGTTGTTTTACCCATTCCTGAGGAATCGCTACGATTAGTGGTCTTGTTAGCTAGCCTCTTAACCTTTATTTTTTTTTAGCATTTCCACCATTACCGGAACCAATTGCTTCCCTTTATACCACTCGTTCCTCCAGGAGGAGTCATCTTTCATCTCTTTTCTGACTCTCTAAACATGAAAAGATTGTCGAGTCCCTTGTCGTTTCGATCTCGTTAAAGTGGCCACGAATCAACATCTACCCAGTATATGTTTACACATTTTTCGGGCTGGGATAGATTATGTACGAAAAAGGAATACCCTAACCTATCGGGACTAGGAGGTTTTCTCAGACATAGCTTTCTACCTTTTCAGATCTGAGGAAATATTTACGAAAAGGGATCGTTATTGGAGTTTACTTTTCCGCTGTCTTTTCAAACTCTCTAAACATGAAAAGACACCGAGTTCTTCCTTTTTCAGACTCGTTAAACCCTGATGACATTAGATTCAGTCGTAATGACGCTATTCGAGTCCCTCCTTCCTAGGGCTTGTTAAATGTACTAGGATGGACTTATACAGCGAGCATATGGTATCCTCTTCAAGCTTGTGTAAAAATAAAGAGGTACTCACCAGAAATGGGGAAAATGGAACCAACATCATTGTCGTGTCAGCAGTATGTCGCTCTTGAACATGGCACTTGTCTGCATTCGTGTCGGGTTGGGGATATCTCATCTCATTTTTTTCACTTGCCTCCGTGGGTTTGGGTGATCCCTTTTGACCTCTCATCTGCTCGTTGACTCGTCGTCATGACCTCTGATCTTTTGATGTCAAATACTGCCAAATCCACTGTCGTGCCGCCGATATGTTCAAGAGAATTTGACCTCTGCAAGTACCAACCTCCCTCTGATTCTCATCTAATTTTGATTCACAAAGACATTATGTTCCTCTGTCTTGTGTCGATGATGTGGGAAACACTATGGCCCACCTTCGATCAAGGTCACTTCCTGTCGACTTCAGCTCATTATCCAGGAAGTTGATCTAGAGACTCCCTTCTGGTACCTTGGAGCCTGCATGCCTCAATGGCAGGTTCTTCGCGTTCGACGTGAGGTTTTCATTATTGGCCTCCGATCGAGTGATTCTACGGGTGTTCGACGCCAGCTCATTGATTCACATGCCATAGATTGTACTGGTAGTACCTTGAGGACCATTGTCATTAATGGTGGTACCTCTCGCATCTGTTAACATCTTTCATTATTGGCTGGTAATCAAACGATTTTCTTGCATGTTCAACTTCAGCTCACTTATTCGCATGCCTGAAATTGTACTTTGTTCGGGTCGAGATGGAGCGCAAGACCCTGGATTTTGTCTGTTGGAATCCAGGCCGTGATTTTGTGGATTATTATGATTGGTTACGTGATTCATTCACTGGATGGCTGCGACCATACCTGAGTCTATTTATCAATCCTCACTGGATGGCTGCGCCCATGCCCTGGATCTGGATTATTGTATACTCTGTTATGGATGGCTGTGCCCATACCACATATATATCATGTATCTGAGATATCAGTTGTATTTCTCTATGTAGGTTTTCCGACAGCAGTGTTTTCAGTTGGGCACGTTCTTGTAAAGCATTTCACCCCTCTCTCTCTTTCGAGCCTCATGCTTTAGGGGGCATCTGTTACACAGCAATTTGTCACCGTCCCTGCAATTCCCCATCCCGCACAATTTGAGGGCTCATTCTGTGACCTGTGAGCAGTGACATGACTTGAAACCACTTTCATGACATCCTTCTGAACATGAGCTTTCATTTCCCTGAAGACAACTCCTTGTGAAAAACCCTAAAAACACCCCTTTTTGCATTGGCGCGGGAAGCCAGTTCAGTACCCGCGCCAATGGGGGAAATCATTCAAATAGGGCATGCCAATTGGCGCTCTGTCTCAGAGTCGCACTCACGCCAGCCATTTTAAGGAGTGTTTTTTAAAAATAAATGGCGGAAGTTTCGTCCTAACCAATTCATAAACTGGTATCTAATTTGAGTTGGGTGGTTTGGCTCCGGATCTCCATGTAGAGGAAGTGGTTTGCCACCTCTCATGGAAGCTTCCTTGAGGATAGGGCCAATCCCATGATTATAGGGATCCCAACTCCCCTTCCTCCATCTATAAAATCTTGCTCATCTCCTTTGCAAGCTAGTTCCCAAGAGCCATCAGAGCCTTATGCTGCAAGAGCCTTGATTCATTCCCTTAAGGCCAAATCCAAGCAAGGAGATTATTATCGAGACATTCGAAGAGAGAGGCTTGTCCCATCCCCAACAGGATTTTTCGAGACGTGTTTCGCTGGCAACCCTCCGAAGGAGAATTCAGCGTCAGAGCCAGGTTGTATCCTCCTTTGATTGATTAATGATAAGTGACTATTGGTTATGGTTCCACTCCTATTGTTGATTATGATGATGAGTTATGTCTTCTCTGACTGACATATAGTTGCATATACTAGATTTTACGATTGCGTTTGTTTTGTTTCTCGTGTGTGCAAGTGTACGATCATGGAGATCATGAGGATCGTGATCTGCAGGAGCTAAGGAACGGGAGTGCTACTTTCTCTACAAGCGACAGCATTGGATTCAAGGTAAGCCTTCTTCGCAAGCTGATTTATTGCAATTAGGAACTTGCGCTATTGCGTGTTATGATTGTTGCTAGACCTGATCTAGGCTAGTAGGGATCGCCTCTGTCTGCAGAGGGGATTTACCTCCTCAACACTTTGTTTAAATAAAATAAAAAAAATTTAATTTAACAACAAGGGGAAGGTCTATCTATGATGAATGGGGTGGAAGATTTAAGTGGTGGGGCCGACCAATCGCAATCGGAAGTTGGAGGGTGTCAGCTATACAATCGCATCGGAGCA
Organism: Pinus albicaulis; assembly: GCA_034641835.2. Taxonomy (NCBI): domain Eukaryota; kingdom Viridiplantae; phylum Streptophyta; class Pinopsida; order Pinales; family Pinaceae; genus Pinus; species Pinus albicaulis. The sequence continues at coordinate 820,172,997 of CM076578.1, read as the reverse complement.
TAAGGGATTGGTGATGCGATCGGAGGAGGGGCTGCGATTTATTGTGGGCCGTCCGATCGACGGGGGTAATCAACGGTCAGATGTGGATCGGGAGTCGCAATCGAAGGATCGGGGAAGGGACTTGCGATTGATCGCAATCGGAGTTTTGTGCGATCGGGAGATCAGAAGGAGGAGGTGAGATCGGGTGATTGGAGGAGGGCTTGCAATTGGCGGATCAGAGTTTTGTACGATTGATCGATCGGGGGATGGTGCGATCGATCGCATCGGAATTTCGAGCGATTGGCTGATTGGAACTTCCAAAAAAAATTTGCAATTTGTGATGGGGTATTTATAATATATAACTTAAAATTTATTATAAAGTCTAAGGGGTTGTGGAAAAGGGGAAGTGGTTGTACGACGGGACTTTATAATGTAAGACTTAAACTTTTATTATAAAGTTTAAGGGGTATGGAAAGGGGAAGTGGTTTATACAGTGGGACTTTATAATATAAAACTATTTATTATAAAGTCCTAAGGCATGGAGGGGAAGTGGTTACAAACCAAATCGCATATTTATTAAAATAATTTATAATGCGATTTTGTAATCGGAAAGGGGGAAAAGGGGTTTATTAAATAAATATAAAACAAATTTTAAGGAGAAAAATGGGAAATAAGGGGGTTTTAGGGGATTTTGTTTCACTCAAGCATAAAATTCAATCCAGAAGTCAGTTTTGAGAGTGTGGTATACCGTTGGAAAGCTCCTTCCAGGCACTTTCTGATGGATCTAGTTGGAGGAAGATTTGGCGCTGATCATGATGCGGAAAACTTCTCTGAAGGCAGGAACATCACTTTGTGGAGATAACAACTTCTGAATTGTGGCTTATTACATATGATGATATAAAATTACATAATGAATGATAATAAAGGAAAAATATCACGTTTCACCTCAAGACATGGTTTTGAGGTGAAAATTACATCATATCTTAAAATGTCTCTCTGATTCTTCCTGGTGCTGTGACTTTGAGCTTATTGGCTTTCCTCATGACCTTGCTGATATTATTGACATTTGGCTCATTAATTTAACCATGGTGAGACCCTAGAAACTAATGAGACCCATCCTATGACCTACTGATATGATTTTGAGAATGAAAGTGACTAATGACTAAAGACCATAGAAAGGAAAATCAGCAAGTACCTCATGAGGGACAACTGATAAAAATTACTACCATCAATGAATCCATGACCTAACAGAATGGTGAAATTTATTCGGTATGAGACACCTAATATGCAGATGCAAAAGAGCAGTTTAGATCACTGATGGCAGTATGACTATACTGACACTAACATTGGCTCCAATGGGGATGGTAGCTCCTTGGAGGTGCCAAGAACAACGTAGAACAAGTAGCCTTATCCATTGGGCATGGAGTCAAAAATGTTGAAAACTGACACAAATCCAAACTGACCCTGACTCTAGACTAAGACTGAAAACTGAAATAAAACCAAACCATACACATATCATCCAAGTTTTATAGCCTTCACCTCAGGCCCCAAACTTGAATGACTGTGCATTTTGAACTTTTCTTTTAGAAAAATAAAATGGTATATACAATGATGATGAGATAGATTCTGATCCATGTCTTCAAAAATGGTAGTGCTTTAATAGCCTACCATTTACTGCTCCTCCAGGACAATCTTGGCCATCCATTTCTGAAAGCAAGAAGGAATTCTGACCCCTATATGCTGTAATTCTATATGGTCCCTTCCAAAGGTTGTCAAATTTACCGTGCTTCCCTTTGTCTTCATTTCTTGCATCCCATTTCAACACTACATCATCCAACTGAAATTTTTATGCTTTATTCTTCCTGTCATAGATATTTTTAATCTTGTCCTGCAACTGGCTCGCTTTCTGTGACACTTCTTCTCTTGTTTGTTGAAGGTGGATCATCTGGTTGATCCTTCGCTAGTTTTCATCATCTTAGCTGCCAACTTCTTGTAATAATATCATAACTAGAACTGTAAGAGAGGTAGGAAAGATAGCATCAGTACCATAAACCAGCTCAAAAGGTGACATACCTATTGATTTTTCACTGCTAACTCTGTCTGCCCACAGTGCATTGATAAGCTTCCGGTGCCAATTTCTTTTGTTTGCCTCCAACATTTTCTTAATTATATTCATCAGCGACTTGTTGGATGACACTACCAGGCCGTTGCCTTATGGATAATACGTTTTTGAATGGCCCAGCATGATGTTGTATTTATCATAGAAATTGATCATTTTCTTTGATTTGAACCCAGCTGCATTATCTGTCACAATTTACATGGGCAACCAAAACGGGATAAAATATTTGATTCCAGGAATTGAATAATTACTGTGTCAGTCGCTTTCCTGGCAGGGATGTCTTCAATCCATTTTTTAAAGTAATCTGTCCCATTCAATATCCATCGATGATGTGCTGAGGACGTGGGATGTATTTCTCCTATAAAATCGAGCCCCCACTGCTGAAAGGGCGCGTTCACTGAAACAGGTTTCAAAGGAAGTGGAAGCAATTTCTTCTTCCCTTGGAAAATTTGACATTCATGACAATTCATCACTATTTTATATAAATCAGAAAATAATGTGGGCCAATAATACCCAGCTCTCAATACCTTGTTCGCTGTAGTTTTCCAAAACAGGTGACCACCACAGTCACCTTTATGGAAATCATGCATTACCTTCTCAGCTTCTTCTTCAATCAGGAAATTTAGCAAAACGCCTCCCGGATCCTTCTAAAACAAAGCACTGTTCAAAATACAATACTTTGCAGATTTGAGTTTCAAAGATCTACTTTTACTCTTAGACATGCCTGGAGGAGGCGAGAGATGCTGAAGAACATACACAATATCTGAATACCAAGGGGACTGCAGAAAAATATGTGAAATGGGAACCAGCAAACCTTCATCTTCCTCTTCCGACATTTCTGAAATGAGGTTTATATCTAAAGCACGCAGATTTGATTGGGCCATCAATTTCGCCAAACCTTGGCCTTTGATCAACTTAGTAGGCTTGATCTCCAGATCGTACTCCAACATAGCTGCTATCCATTTGCCTCTTCGACCTTCTGGATCAGTTTTCATGAGCACATCCTTGACTGTTGCGTTAGGGACATACACTATAGTGTGTGAATGTAGAATATAGACCCTAAAATCTTTCAATGCCTTGACGAGAGCCAATGCCTGCTTTTCAATAATATTATATCTTAACGCAGCATCTCTAATAGTCCTTCTGAAAAAGGCGATTGGCTTTTCTACTCCATATCTCTTTTGCGTTAAAACAACGGCCATAGTATGCTCAGATGCAAACGAAAATATAATAAAATCTTGAGTATAGTCAGGACTGACCAGAACTGGGGCATTAGACAAAGCAAACTTTACCAGATTGAATGACTTGATAGCTTCTTCACTCCATTTAACAATGCTGTCTTTCTTCAACATATTGGTCATTTCTCTCAAATGCTCAGCCAGATTAGGTATAAATCTGCACAAAAAATTGATCTTACCATTAAAAGCCTGAATCTCTTTCTTGTTCCGTGGAAGATCTATGAGCTGAATTGCCTCCACTCTGGATGGATCTATGCGGATGCCATCTTTAGAGATGATATTCCCGAGCAATTTTCCCTCATCCATGGAAAAAAGGTTCTTTTTGGGATTGAGAGAAATCCCAAACTTTCTGCAACGTTGAAAAACCACTCTTAGATGGTGCAAATACTGGAAGGTTCCCTAGGGTGTTGTGAAGGCAGTTTTATCTTGGTCCTTATCATGCACCAAGATCTGATTGTAGCCTGAGTAGCCATCAAGTAGTGACATCCTAGATGCTCCAACTACTCTCTGCAGAATATGGTCCATTTTCGGAAGTGGGTAATTATCCTTTAAGGATGCCTTATTCAAGTTCCGAAAATCTATACACAATCTTATTTCTCCAGTCTTTTTACGCACTGGGACCAAATTCGAAATCCAATCAGAAAATCTAATAGGAACTATGATTCCTGCTTTGTACAACCTGTTTACCTCCTTTTCAATTGATGGCAGCAGCTTTGGATTGATTCTTCTCAGCTTCTATCTGAAAGGCTTCTGATCCGGCTTGATAGGAATTGTATGTTGAATTATGTTCTTATCATACACTTTCAAATCTGAATAATCCCATGCAAATACATCAAAAAATTCAGAAAGAAATTTAACATACTTCTCCTTTACCTCAGGGGATAATGCCTTTGATAATTTGACAAACTTGGGCTGATAATTTGTTCCAATATTCACATCTTCAACTCCTTTCTCTATGGGCACCAAGCTTGGTTTCTTTGCGACATCATCCTGATCAAAAAGCTCCTCTAGAGGTATGAGACCTCTAGGAATTACATTATTATTTAACTGTAATATGTCCATCTGGTTTGCTTCCAACTCCTGATCATCAACCTCATACTCACCCTCTATTGGAGTATCTTTGAATTTTCCATCACCCTGCAAAAATGCATTGATCTCATTATCATCCCAAAATACTTGCCAATACCTTAAATTGTCCGGAACAACAGGCCTATGTTTTACATAGATTTCAAACTTATTGCTGGAGTTCATCGGAATCTTCAAGTTACTTGCAGTAGTGGCAAGAGAATCAGCAATAATGTTCTGCATCCTGGGCACTGCTGTCAAAGTATACTCTGGGAATATTTTCAAAATGTCCAAGACTGCATTTCTGTATGCCCTCAATCTTGGATGTTTGGCTTGGTATTCTCCCTTCACCTGTTTAATTATCAATTCGGAGTCACCATATACAGAAATCCTTTTTGCATTCAACTTCTTCAAAATTTTGAGGCCTACAATCAAAGCCTCATATTCTGCTTCATTGTTAGAGAAATCAAAAGCTAGCTTATAAGCACAAACTCTAACATTACTTGGAACCTTCTCAGGTTGAAAAACAGGGCTCCTAATCCATATTCCAATGCCAGCTCCATCCTTACCAATAGCTCCATTAAAATCCATACTCCACAGGCCTTCTTCTTCTTCTTGAAGATGTTGGAAATTTGTTTCTTTCTCTTCTTTACCTTGGTTGATTCCTGGCTGTTCATTGTCCCTTTGCTGCTGGTAGGCAGGAGGTTCAGAAGTGTTTGCTTCTTTGTCCTTTTCCTATTTGAGGACTTCTCTTAAATTCTCTGAAATCTCAGGTATTTCATCCACTTGTACCAATTGAACATTCTCATCATTTAAACCACCATCAGAATACAAGACAAAAGACTCTAAGTCTGTATGGACAGCATTAATGGGATGATTTACAGGCTTGTCTTTGCTGGTAATCATATATTTCATTTTCTTTTCTCTATATAACTTCCTCAACTGGCCAAATATAGGGATAGTGGCATAAGAGAAGTCAAGCTGCATATTTCCTTTGAGTTTAGCACCCCAGGACCTAGATAGAAGCATTCCAAACCTTGGTGGGACATCAGCAACAACTACATCCATCAAGACATTCTTTACTGGAATTTGATCTAAGGACACTACCAAATCTTTAATTAAACCAATACAGTGGACCCTACTTGAGTCGAAGGAATACAAGTCATGATATTTACGAGTGATGTCAAGGCCTAGATTCTCCATGATAGCTTTGGGCATCAAATTATGTGAGGCCCCGGAGTCCAACATAGCATTATGCAGGATAAAATCATGTACTCTAAGACTCAAGTAAAAAGGAGGGACTCCATTTTCTTCAGATTCTTCTGTGGCTGGACCGAAAATAAGTTCAGGGTAGTCGTCTTCTACATTGACCATATCGGAGACAGAATCTATTTGCAAGACTTTGGACACCTGAGTTTTATACACACTATTCTTTACCAACTCTGTGAGGGGCATAGACACTTTTAATTTAGAGATTTCATTTTCTAGATTAAAGGAGGGAGCTTTTTCTACCTCTTTGATGGGCGGGTCTTTCTTCTCTGTTGGCTCCTTTTCTGTGTTCTGCTGGTTCTTCTCATTGGATGTGTTAGCAACTGCAGGTGCTTTGCTAGAGGAAGGATCATTCGGCTCCTTAGCTTTCTTGTGTGCATCATTTTTCATTTGGAGTTCCTTTCTCTTTTGAATGGGGCTGACTGTAACCTCTCTGTTTCTTAAAGAGTACTGCCTTTGTTGAGCCGACAGATCGTTCATATACCCTCTCTGATATTCATCATACTCCTCTTCCAGTATTGTATCATTGGCCAAAATGAAATTTTGGTCTTTTTTAATGTCTGGAGTAACCATTGTGTATTCATCATCTTCTGTAAGGAAAATGGGCGCACCATCAGTTGTGAAAAAATTATTAGCCTCAATCACAGGATCATCGTCATTAGAATATGTCCCTTGCACGTAGTTCTGCTACAAAGGAGTTTTAATTTGCTGCTGTGGTAGTGCAACTTGATCCTGCGTTCTTGGCTCTCTCTGTTTAATTCTGAATTGTGGCTACTGCCCTCTGAAATTCGGATTTCTTATTTGAGGCTCAGGTCTATCTGCAATGGTCAACCTATCAACCATTTTTTCCACTCTTCTGATCAGAGTGTCCATTTTACTATCTGAAGTAGAGGCCTCCTCTTTTACTGTGACTCTTTTCTCAGCTCTGGCTCGTGCTCTTTTAGCCAGCAGATTTGCTTCAACATTAACCACTATCTTCTGCATGTCTTCAAGTGAAGACAGATCTCTTTCCCGCAGCTGATATGCCATGTCGGCATCAAATCCATCAGGAAATTTTAACAATGCCAGTCCCTCAGGAGGCTTCAAATTAGTTGGAATAGCATTATATACAGCGTTGAATCTCAAACAATAATCTTGCATGGTTTCACCCACATTCCTTTTAATGTTCTCATATTCAGACAGAATTTGAAGTGGGTTCTTTTTTACCTCCCACCGGTCCAGGAGATGAGTGTGCAACTCCTGCAACGTGCAAATTGTGCCTAGCGGTAGGGCTCTAAACCAATTTCTGACTTCGCCTCTGAAACTTTGAACAAACAGCCTCATCGTTACATTCTCTGCCTCTACCTCATTCAAATCAAAAAAGTCATTCATTTTATCAACATGTTGCTGAGCCATGATGCTCTGAGTGGAATCAAAAATAGGAATTTTGCTTTGATATTCAGCTGCCATGTCATTGAGGACCTGGGGTAAGACCATGGGTGCATACCTGGCAGCCATAACTCTGGGTGGATTTACAACGGGATTTGTAGGATTTGAGGGAGGTGTTAATGGAGAAGATGATAATTGGGAATTGAATGATGGGAATGCTGATGAATTGGGAGGGGGAAATGTTGTTCCTGATGATTTTGAAGGCTCAGGGATATTAGTTACAGTGATGGACTGAGGAGAATTCAAAATGTAATCGTCAATGGAGGTATTTTCTCTTTGGACTTCAATATCTACAAGGAAATTAGGATCTAAAACTGTATCATCAATGTCATTTTCAGACTTATTCCTAAATAAAGAAAGCTCAAAATTCTCGTCAAAGGAAAGATATTCTACAAAAAACCATTCACTGGGCCAAGTATAGGATCTGAGGACGGGTCTGGGGCTTAATGGTCCTTCTTGTCTTCTGACAATTCTTGGTATAAGATTTGGATTTTCAAACATAGGGGGAGGATTTGGATCTGGATTACCCCTGGTGTATCTTCTTGAAGCCAGTGTGGTCAAATTTCTATTCTACAAAAATCTTATTTTGCAGCCTAGCAAAAATCTGAACATCATCTTTCAAAAGTCTGGAATTATTTGATATACTGGGGCAAATCTTGCAAGTCTGATGTTATGTTTATAAAACTAGACCAGAGATTGACTAAAGTATCATTTATCTACTTATGTACTTGCAAAGCAATGTGAATTTTGAAGGCTACCTGGCATAACTTCAGGCTCCGTCTGTAGTTTATAAAACAAATAACACTAACAAACAAACAATCTTGAACTTTTCCCCAGTGGAGTCGCCAGAGATGTTAACACCTGAATTGGACCCTAGGCTGCAAAAGGAAAAACAGGGTAACAACTAAACCATGCTCAGCCTTGTAGCTAGCTCTACAAGGACAGGAGAGGGCTCTCTCCGTAAAAGAATATTCAATGGAACACAATAAATGGACGGATATTAGGCTAGATAAAATGATGGGAAAAGGGTTTAATAGAATAAATGAATGAATTAATGAATTAATTTCAGGGATGTGTGGGATATAAAGGGACAGTTGAAACTGGGAATTAAATCAGGACACAGAGTATTTCATGGGGCAAGATAGGCAGCAAACTTAGCAATTAAAATTTAATGAGGATGGGATGGAAAGACAGGTGCGGAGCTGAAAAGGGAACAATAAATGGATCCTTTTCAAACAGAAGAAAAATACAGAGTATGAATTATTTCTCAAGGCAGAGCATATAAAATGGATTCTACCTTTCTATCTTGAAAACATTCAACAGGAAATGTTTATGAATGGATGGAACACATAACAATTCACATATGAAACAAAGGAGAAAAACAAATGCTAAATCTCATACCACATGGATCCCACAAATCAGAGTTGCATATCTTATTAATTCCTGTCAAACTGTACAATGTAGCGCAGAGATGTTCTTCCACACTATTCCCCTATTACTCAGACTCAGACTGCTTTACGAATGATTTACAATTACATTAAATAGGCTGAAATGTGGGAACATAGATCCACAAGAGAAGGGAACTGTTCTAACAGCTAAAGAACTGAAATACAATCATAGTAAGAAACACAACAATCTGCCCCTGAAAATAAGGTACAACATTGCATTTGACTGCTTGGAGGTTTTGCTGTTAGGCTGTATGAAGGAAAATAGGTAATCCGATGAACAGATTTCCCTATTTTGCTGCTTGTTGTAGATATATTTATTTTACTTTAGGCTCTCGGCCTTTGATTGTTCACTCTCCATTTGCTATTTGAATATAAACCAACTTTTTTTAATAAACATGCCTTTCGGAATGAAACTTTAGCTTTAGTGAAGGGAAAATAATGAATAGGAAGGAAGGGAGAGGGGGCAGAAATCATATAGAAATCGCAATCACAATAGTCAGGCGGAGAAATATAATATAACAAAACACATTTCAATATAATCATCGCAATCGGAATCGGAATCGGAGCAAGCGGAACTCGTGTATTAATCGCATTTGGAACACACCACATAAAAGTTCTGATGTGATGGCATGGTTCTGATGGATAATCATGAATGGAACGGGGTAATCCCTTTGAGAACCAATAATATCGATTTTCTTCTTTTACAAAGGGAGGAAGAACTTTGCATATGAAAGGGCAGAGGGCTAAGGTGGGACCGGGGTGCAATCGGAATCGGAAGTTGGAGCGGGGCGCATAACATAATGAATTTGAATATCTCCGATGCGATAATAATGCGGTAATAGGGGTAAACCTTTGTTTAAACAAAATAAAACAAATTTAATTTAACAACAAGGGAAAGGTCTATTTATGATGAATGGGCGGAAGAGTTAAGTGGCGGGGCTGACCAATCGTAATCGGAAGTCGGAGGGTGTTGGCTATACAATCGCATTGGAGCATAAGGGATTTGTGATGCGATCGGAGAAGGGGCTGCGATTTATTATGGGCCGTCCGATCGACAGGGGTAATCAACGGTCGGATGTGGATCGGGAGTCGCAATCGGAGGATCGGGGAAGGGACTTGCGATTGATCGCAATCGGAGTTTTGTGCGATCGGGAGATCGGAAGGAGGAGGTGCGATCAGGTGATCGGAGGAGGGCTTGCGATTGGCGGATCGGAGTTTTGTGTGATTGATTGATCGGGGGATGGTGCGATTGATCGCATCGGAGTTTCGAGCGATTGGCCGATCGGAACTTCCAAAACAAATTTGCGATTTGCGATGGGGGATTTATAATATATAACTTAAACTTTATTATAAAGTTTAAGGGGTTGTGGAAAAGGGGAAGTGGTTATACGACGGGACTTTATAATGTAAGACTTAAACTTTTGTTATAAAGTTTAAGGGGTATGGAAAGGGGAAGTGGTTTATACGGTGGGACTTTATAATATAAAACTATTTATTATAAAGTCCTAAGGCATGGAGGGGAAGTAGTTACAAACCAAATCGCATATTTATTAAAATAATTTATAATGCGATTTTGTAATCGGAAAGGGGGAAAAGGGGTTTATTAAAGAAATATAAAACAAAGTTTAAGGAGAAAAATGGGAAATAAGGGGGGTTTAGGGGATTTTACTTCACTCAAGCATAAAATTCAATCCAAAAGTTAGTTTTGAGAGTGTAGTATATCGTTGGAAAGCTCTTTTCGGGTTCTTTCTGATGGATCTGCTTGGAGGATGATTTGGCACTGATCATACAGTGGAAAACTTCTCTGAAGGCAGGAACATCACTTTGTGGAGATAACAGCTTCTGAATTGTGGCTTATTACATATGATGATATAAAATTACATAATGAATAATAATAAAGACAAAATATCACGTTTACATCAAGATGAATAAAATGTCTCTCTGATTCTTCCTGGTGCTGTAACTTTGAGCTTATTGGCTTTCCTCATGACCTTGCTAATATTATTGACATTTGACTCATTAATTTAACCATGGTGAGACCCTAGAAACTAATGAGACCCATCCTATGACCTACTCATATGATTTTGAGAATGAAAGTGACTAATTACTAAAGACCATAGAAAGGAAAATCAGCAAGTACCTCATGAGGGACAACTGATAAAAAATTACTACCATCAATGAATCCATGACCTAACGGAATGGTGAAATTTATTCGGTATGAGACACCTAATATACAAATGCAAGAAGTAATTTTGATCGTTAATGGCTATACGACTAGACTAACACTAACAGTCTTGATGGGCATTAATCATCATCATTATTATAATACAAACACCACCACCCAATAAGTTGTGCTATAAATTATATATAATTAAAATAGATAAAATATATTTTCTTATATTAAAAAATTTCTATTTTATTTTATAATTTTAAAAATTATGTTAAAATGTTAATTTTTTTAATATTTTTAGATTTTAAATATATTTAAAGGCTATGCATAGCATGTCTAAAATTTTCAATTTTATCTCTATTTTTAAACGTATTGTTTTTTAATAAATTTTATTAAGATAATTAATTTAATATAAAAAATAATTTAAAAACACTATAAATAAATTAACCTTAGTTTTATGAAGAGAAAAAATATTCCATTCATTGCCCCTTATTAAAATAAAACCCTATGGCACATCCAAGTGTAAAACTTAGTGAAGGACCACTCGCTAAAATTTAGGGGCATATATAGATCCTACAGTTACATCTACATCTATGAGATAAAAATGAGGAACACTAGAAAATATTTTGATTTAGTAAGATTATAAATCATTTTTTTAATTATTATCAACTATATATAATTATGATTTTTAATATATATGTTTATAAAATTTTAAATTATAAATCTTTCGGGAAATCATATAAGAAATTTAGGAACCAACGCGTTTCGAACTACCAACTGTAATTCATCATCAGGGTAATGAAGATTGGCTTATCTGACATACACATTTATACCATGAAGAGAGAAGCAACAGTCAAAACCCAAGAAAAATTAAAAAGTTAAAAAACGGTCAAAAATAAGATTAAAAATATAAAAATATAAAATAAACCAAAAAATAAAATTATCCCAACCTTAAAATTACAAAAGTTGGGATAATTTTATTTTTTGGTTTATTTTATATTTTTATATTTCTAATCTTATTTTTGACCGTTTTTTAACTTTTTAATTTTTCTTGGGTTTTGACCGTTGCTTCTCTCTTCATGGTATAAATGTGTAGGTCAGATCAGCCAATCTTCATTATCTTGATGATGAACTACAGTTGGTAGTTCAAAATGCGTCGGTTCCTAAATTTCTTATGTGATTTCCTGAGATATTTATAATTTTTCATATATACTGACATCGAATTCCCTAATTAAAACAAATAGTTTGTGGAAAAATCAATTAATTAACTTATGTAAAAAATCAATCACTCACGAATTTTTTCTTAATTTCATATATATTGATTTAATAAAATAAGAACTTTGGATTAAAAAAATATAAATTATTTAATATATTTTTTTTATATTTCAAAATATAAAAAATAAAAGTAATAATGGTAAAATTTTAACAATTTTCAGAATATTTTTTTTAGGAGTACGAAATAATAAATAATAAAATTGCATTAAATTCAAGTTTATAAATAACATAAATTGTAATATTCTTAATTAATTAACTGATAGCTAATTAAGAATATTAAATTTTTCCAATTTTGTTTTTTGAAGTTTAGTAGGTGAATAAAAGGGTGAAGGGGCCCATAAACTCAGTAGTTTGAAGAAAATCTCTTTTCTAGAGCTAGTGTGAACAACGCAGCATCTTATGGGGCGAAGAGGGTAAGAAAGAATCATAGCATGTGTGAATGCCAAGGGGCCATGTGATAGCATAGTTAATGAGTGGACCCAAGGTTGTTGGGGTTTCACAAGAATAAGAAGGGGGTGAGGGCAGCCATGGAAATCTTTCTTGATTATTCTGATTTTCTGGTCTTTACTACTTGAGCTCGCTTGAGCTGTTTAGCCGAGTCTGCAGTGTTGTTTAGCACATGGGTGTCTCTGAGCGGAGATACCAACCTCATCATCGGAGTACTTTGAGTGCCTGCTTAGGAGAGGAGGTTTTGATGAAACTTCATTCAGGATTTTCAAAAAGCTTCATGAGAGGATTCCTACTTTCTGTCGTGAGGTGATTTTATTATCTGGCATCAAGGCACTTGCAGCGCCTCTATAGCAGCACAACCACTTAGTGACTTACATAGTCTAGCAATAAAGAGATCGAGGAGAGGGTGAAATTCAATAGCATTCCCGCTTGGAATCCAGTGAGGGGGTTAACCCTTCAATAGTTGAGCTTTGGGGAGTAGTTGCAAACATTTTCTCTTTCAGTTCAACCCATAGCTCTGTATACCCAGCATAATTCGAAATTAGAAGAGGGTCAAGCATAGAAAGGCCAAATTTTGAAGATTGCATTTTGGGGGAAATACTTCTAGGTGTTTATTGATTTTGGGCAAGGATCACCTTCTGAAATTCCTATAATTTTCTAAGCAGTGGAAGTAGCCCAACCAGCAGTCTGAAATTGGCTAGTTGCAGCATTTCCAGCAGGGCAGCACAAAGGAAGAGTCAAACAACAGCAACAATAGAGCAGTGTTTTAGTGTGCAAACTTGAGGGTCATTTCAACGAGCTTTAGCCAGTTAGAGAGCTATCTATTTTTGGCATTGTTGTATTTGTTTTGCACCTCCAAATTTAATAAAACGACTCAACAGTTTTTTACTCTTTTCTGACGTTTTTAATGTGTTTTTCATATCGCTGTAATTCTATTGTATTGTTGTTTGTATTACTCTCATTTTTCCATTTGGGATATTACATAAATGAGATTCAAAATCAGATTTAATAATGAAATATATAAATCATAATTGAAATCGAAATAATTAAATATTGATATATTGATTTAAAGTTGACGTCATTTTATAATTTGTTTAATACTAAGAAAAATAATATATTTTAAAGTTTAAAATAGTGACTTAAAATTACTGAAACTAAAAAATTGTTATGAAATTGATATTTTTTTTTCACCACTATAATTTGACAAGATGTCATGTCAGCCTCCATTTTTCATGAATAAGAGGTTAGCCGCATGATTGTGATGTATAAGAATCTAGAAGAGTCAATATTGCAACTTTAGTTAAGTGTAGAGGTAATCAAACCCAACCACTAGTAGGCTATCAAGTTGTGTTATACCGAGGCCACTAGGAGGAGAAGGGATATCATTCTTTTGAGTGCAATATTCCACTAATGAGAAAAAACAACTAAGAGGGCTAAGAGGTAGAGCACATAGAGAGGATTTGTGCAATGTACCAGCCCACAGACCACGAGCCATACTTATTTGTTCTCACAAACATATTTCCACTAATAAAACGAAAGCATAATAGTCTCCCCTTTTAGCTATGTTTTTCTCCCAAAAATATTTCCCAAATCATATCTTGTGTCAAATGTGTGTGATATTTTATTGTATTCTGTATTTTCTACGTAATTTTAAATTCACACAAATGAAATATTAAAAATAAATGTATAGATCTACAAATAAAATAAAACTATAATAATATATAATTTTAGATTTTAAATATAATTTGATCACCCTGCTGTGACGAACTATGCAGTGTAATGTCCAAAACAATTTACAATTTACACATTAATTTTCGAAAATATTGTAAGTTCCCTTAGTTTATCATTGTGGTCATTAGTTCTAGGAAATGGATAATTATTCCTCGGCGGTTATCTTGTTCAACCATATATAATCAACACATAAGCTATCGGTTCCGTCTTTCTTTTTAGAAAAATATGTGTGCGCTCTACACGGACACACATTCTGATCGATGTATTCATTTTCTAACATTCCCATTAGTTGTATCTTCAACTCAAATAACTCAAGTGTGCTTATTCTATAAGCTACTCTAGATAGAAGCACTACTCCTAGCATAAGTTTTATTGAAAAATCAATATCTCATTTCGGAGGTATTTACAATAATTCCTTAGGAAAGCATTTTTGAAATCTCGTACCAACAAATGACAGTCAATTTTCAATATTTTATCTTCTATTGAATTTGTCACATGTTTAGCATCTATTGGACACCCCTTTCTCCAATAATTATTTGAATTATAAAATGATATTTATCTTATAGAAACCTGGTTTCGTAATTTATGAACAAAATAGAATAATCATATTTATAACTACCAAAATCGTGTAAACAAATTAGAAAAAATCTTTTTGACTTTGCAAATGATAAAATATTTGCAATATAATGAAATTCGTACCATGGATTCAAGGAAAATGTCTCCAAATTTGCTTTTCCACATGATCAACGATCAATTTCAAGTACATTTGACCATTTGGTTTAGAATCTTAGACACTTAAGTGTTAAAAAAAAAAAAAATTGGAAATGACAAACTTATATTACCTTTTTGTTTATTTTCTCACCATCTTTGGATATGTGACTATAGATGTCAGAATTGTGCTACATTTTGTTTCATGATTCTAGGAATTATAGATTGTAATTTTCACACAACATTATTCTTTTCCTTTAATATATTTTATTTGAATGTGATATCAAACCATATAATTTAGTAGTTATTCATTAGCTCACAACTAAATTCATTTTTGAAACATAATGATATCTCTAGAATATTTTCTACTCAATTCTTTCAATATACTTAAAAAAATTATTTTCATGTAGCCTTTATCCATAATACAAAGATTAAACCCGTTGTATTAAACTATGAGTAATACAGAAAAGGACATACTAAGAATTATTTATTTAGTGGACATCGTCATCTATGCAATACAATGACATCAATGTTCTTTAGATTTCAATTACATTTCAAGGGACCAGATCTACATTTTCTTTTTGACATGATCAACCTCAAATTTTGAGTTTGTGTGACCTTTTCTTGTATATTTTCATGCACCTTAGTTGAAAAGATGCAAAAGTGAAAACTATATGACTTCCAAGTTTATATTTTAACCATTTCATAGTTTGCATTTAAATGTGAACTAATCAATTATTATAATGTACTGACTCTGATAATTCATAATTAATGATACACAGTATCCATTCGTAACCTATATGGCTAATTTAACTAAATGGAGTTGTTAGAATTATTCTTCCTTTAACTACCATAAAACTTGTTATTTATGCCACCATTCTCTTCTACTTTATTAGTCCTGTAATTTACAGTATCACAAGGTGATTGATTATTGCTTATATTTTTTTACTGAAAACAATATTACATGGCTATCATTTATTGTTAGAGAAAGAAAGGGAACTCCTCACTGTAAAGAGTTTCAAATGAATCAACCTGCTTTTATGTTCAAGGAAGGAAGTGTTGCTAATAGGGTGTCATGGGAATCAAACTTCATTTCTTCCCTCATTCCATTTCATTCACCCTCTTTGCCCCCTCATTTCCTCCATATTCTGAAATTATTTGAATCCCATTCAAACCTCAAAACCCACATGCATAACCTTTGGGAATTATTTCTCTATAAACCCTTTTATATTAAAGTACAAAATTCCATGGTTATAGCTCCGCCACCCAATGAATAGCCGTTTGATATAAACCATAAACCTTACCGTTATATATATTAAATATCATATATATAACAAAAAGCCACTAAAACCTTTGGTAGGACCCCGTACCTTTATTGCATATTGACCATCACAAATCATAACAATTAACTGCTATATTCTTAATACTAAACTTATAAATCGCCGATGCGATATGAAGTGGGACCCATTCCCCACCACACTTCCCTTCCATTTGATTTTCCTTTGAAAAAACATTAACCTTACCCTTTTTCCCGTCTTTCCACTTTACCCTTCCACCTTACCATTTCATTGCTTTTCATTCCTTGATCATGATCCAAGTGGGGCCCTCAATGCATTTCGCAGATTATATGTGTTTCACTTTGGATCTAAACTTTAAAAAAAAAGCGATTACCTATTTTCGATTGTGAATACATTGCTAATTTTTTTTTTACCTTTGTGAGCACCGCAACATATTTATTTTAATTGCGATGTGGTAGGTCGACCCCACCTCAGCAGCTCCGCCCCCATTGCACAGCCATTGAAATACATGTATATATCATATAAACTTCATAACACTTCGTCGATTGCCAGTGGGTCCCTCTTCCCTACACTTCACAAATTTTAGGTGTTAACCCCGCATCTTATAACTAAAAGTTAAAGGTTGCGACGTGCACTTGTGATCTGGTCCCACCTCTTCCCTGCCAGGTCATTTCACCTCCTCCCCCACGCATCGCACTTCACAGTTTTTAAATTTTACAACCTCCGAGCTTATAACAAAAATTTAAGGTTGCGATTTGCGATGTGGTTGGTATCACCTGTGTGTCACATTATCCTGCATCTAACCACCCTCCACCTTTCTGCCTCCTCAGCTCCTCTTCTCTACGGCCGATCTAGTTTCAGCCTCCTTGCATCATTCGAACTTTAACAAAGGGGGGGGGCGGGGGGTGGTCCGAAATGGGCGGTATCCCATATCGCCCATCCAGGCAACATGTCACTCCAAATATTGCTCCGCAACCCCCCTTTCCAATACCGCTTACCACTCTCACCCCCCTTCGAAAAGTTGTTTCCATCATCCATCCTCATCTGCCAACCTCCATACCTCCAGAGTAGGGCATATAACGTTTGAAAATAATTTAATGAAGAAAGAAGGGTTAAACACGGCTGGAAGGGCTAGCATAGAAAAAAGACACCAAGGGTCGAGTCGGGCATTAATGCAAATATATAACAACAGAAACTAAATAGGCAGCAGAAAATGCATTAGCACAGTCACTAATCAATGAAAATATCCAGCGTTGCACCATACTTAATTACCTAATGCCGGTTTTATGAAGGTAGAGCCAGATGTCAGAACCTTGAAGAGGTAGAGCAAGATTTCAGAGCCTTGAAGAGGTAGAGAAATATGTCAGAGCCCTGAAGAGGTAGAGCAAGATGTTAGAGCCTTGAACAGGTAGAGCCAATATGCCAGACCTATTGTTGCCTCTTCGACGTTCATTCAAACCAGCTTATGACCACCCTGCAATTAATAAAGGACTTCTAAATCCACTGTTGCAGACCAAGTTGATCTTATCACTGCCTGCATGTTTCCACTTGTCCTGTTTTTCTTGAATGTAATTACTGTAGTAGACAGACTAGCCGGCTTAATTTTTCTATAAATATTGTATGCATTAGCAGCGTAAGAGGAGGCCCAAAAGGGGAAAAAACCATTGTAATAGACTCAATTGGCTGTAAACACTCTCTATTAAATGAATGAATGAGTACGTTGTTTTCCAGATTCTTGTGTTATGCTCTGTGGTGAAGTATTTTCCCATGTAATTTGTTATTCTCCTTTTTTCTCATACTGTTTTCTTTTCTTTACTACAGATAGAAATTTTTGTGTAGGATTTACCATAGGGTACCGTGCTTAGTCTTGAAACAGAACATTATGCTTTCCTTTAAGACTTGGATGCAGAATTCAGATACGATATGCTCTGCATCCATGTTGAGACCAGAATGTAGAATTTAGAGACGGTCTGCTCTGCATTCTTGTTAAACCTTAATCTCCTCCCCTTTTCCATTTCACAAGATGTAAAGATCCATTGACATGGCTAGCTTGCCTGGTTGCCCCTGGCATCAGTTATCCGTCTATTTTAGTTTGTTTACACATGTTTGACTCCATATCCTAATGGCCCTCTTATACTGCCTCAACCAAATCTTCAAACAAACCCTCATTTCTATAACTAGCCTAATATCAACACTTATATTTATCAAGCTATATCTGTGAGAGAGAGCCCTCTTTTATCCCAAGAAGCCTAGGTCCTGGATTCCAAAGTTGGTTTGATGTTTCCCTTTGTATTTTTGTCTTCAGCCTTTAGAAATTACAGAGTGATAACATACTCATCAACAAACTTTCAATGATATAGATCTCATCAAAATTTGAGCTTGAAACATAAAATTCCCACTGGAAGATTTTCCCTTTTATGCCATGTCAGCATCTATTCAATTGCCACATGAAAAACATGTAGCAGTCCTTTTTCCCTTATGTCGCCATCATACAACACCATGCTACATCAAATTTACACTCTAACATGCCACATCGACCTGTAATGCTAGCACACCATGTCGATATACCAAACTAGCATGCCAAATGAGAACAATATTGTGTTTTAACAATATCACGAGGAAAAATTGATAGCCAATGTCCCAAACTCCTAACATTCGAATACCTAATAATGTCAGAGTCGATATCATGAACGTTGGTAGTGATAATTCCTAGCCTCTCAATAGAAAATATGCTGATACATTGATAACTGATATCCAGATACTTAAAATCCAATATCCCAAAATTAAAGTCACTAGGTCATCAACCCAGTGAGGGTAAACTAAAAGGGTCTTTAACCATTCCTTCCTAAAATAATAATGAAATTTCAATGCCTATATTGTCCACTTTTATTTGTTTACTGAAATTTTTTCTACTTGGTCACTATACCACCATCCCACTAAGAAAAACAAAAAAACTCCACTTCATGACTCTCTGAGGATGAAATTGATGGATGTTAAAGGAAATGATAGGTCTTCACTAAATGAAAGACATTAGAGATATATTAGTATTAGGAATTTCATATAAGGTATTTTTGATATACCAACTCTGAATATCTTGATAATCAATAACCTAACACCCCATCCCCCGAGAATTAGCTCTTTTCAACTAAAATCTTGGTCATGATACTTGACCAAGACATATGATCATGGGATAGAGCTAAATTCTCTAAGCTCCAAATGTCAAAAATTTTAAGATCATTGCAAAACATTCAAAGGGTTATCCTAAAATATTAAAGACCACCTCTAAGCTCCAAAGCCAGTTGCAAAGAATTGAAATCAACTTCAATAGGGAAAAATATTTCCCAAGGACTTCGAAAGGCTCATAAATCTTCTCTAGCCAATGAAGGAATCTAAAAAGACTACCTTCAACTTGTCATCTCCACAAAAGAAAGACATAAAATGGCCAATTGCCATATCTTCTCAATTTCACCCAATTGAGATGATATTACTCTCATCCATTGTGTCAACGTCATCATATCAAATCCAACCTACTACACAAAAAGGACTGATTATTTTGCCGTACCTTTAGAAAAAAACTTCTACCATCATTGAATAACCATCACATATTCTCATTGAAAGAAATTATATAGTCACCGCTATTTCATCCCACAACTCACTTGGTAAAATCCATTCACACTACACAATACATAAAGAAGCTCATCTATCAAGTAAACTTAATCATTCACATTATAAAACACATGTCCCATATTCATCATAGATTAATTTTTCAAATAATACCTCTATATATAGCATTCATTCATGAAATATGTAATACCTCGAACCAAAACAAAACTATATAGAATAATATAGAATATCTTCTAGCTTATCATTACAATCATATAGAATAAATAACATAACGATAATCATGAAAAAATGAACATAAATTTTGTTGCATTAGTAGATAAATAAATAAACTTATTTGAATCACTTAAACTTTCTCGAAACCAAAGAAGTGAGTGTCAATATCTAGTCAACCATAAACACAATTACACTACAAATTTCTTACTATTAGCTAGGCCCAAGCCATATATTATGACTTAAGGGGATTGTCACTTAGGATTCAACAAGATTCAACTCAAGGTTGAGAACATCAAGGACACCCTCATTCAAGTACAAGAATAAGGATTCATTATTTCAACTACTAGATTATGGCTTATTAACAAAGTAAATTGTGTCCATGATGGGAGTATGTAGCACAAATGTTTTTGAAAACAAAGACGATACTAAGAGGTGGGGCGGTGGGGGATCAATATTGTAGCAATATTTTTTTCCTTCTTACAAATTTACACTTTATTTCTACTTCGTGCACACCTTAAAATACTTCAACAATTCCTTTAAATAACCATAACAAATATTAATGTAAGAAATAACAATGTAACACATAAGCAAAAGTAATTTTTAGAAATGCTCTTCAGTTCATTCATAGGGCAAGCTACAACTTGCAATTACAAAGTATTGGTTACAACCAGAGAGAAGCTACAAATTCCTTGTTTAGCATCTACAACTGAATGGAGCTACAACCCCACCTATACTCTAGAACCCACTGGAAGAAGCACCAACCTCTAAAAAACAATCTAAAACTTTCTTTAACACTCAATGTTCTATTTTTCATCCATTTTCATGCTAGGACTATGATTTACTTATTTGTTTAGATTTATCTCTATCACCCCTCAAAAATCACCTAAAAAATTATTTGATTAATGTGAAAAACAGCACTTCACCATACCAGCACCTTGTTGCTCAGGAAGCTTTGTCTCTAAAACAATTGTATATGCAATTTTTCTTGACTAGCCTTGCTTATATGGATTTAGGTTTTACTATATTTTTCTCTTAACTTATATGTGAAGCCATATTTTTTCCTTTGTCTTTCACATATTAGTCTTCTACACTTTTTCTCCAAGTCAACTGGCATTAACAACCTCTTTCCGCACCTTAAACTGAGTATTTTTGCTAAATCGATGCATTCTGGAATTTTTACAAAGTTAGTAATCCACCTGCTAAACTTAGTTCTAGCTAAAATTGGCATTCACATCCAAAAAGGGGTAATTATACCATTTATTACTTAATCTCCCTCTGTGGGCTCCTTCCCGTTATTTTTCACCATAGGGTTGGTCTTTGTGACCATCAGTTTAAGTTCCGAGGGCTAAGTCATTTTAAACTCTCTCGGTGGCCTATTTTCCTTTGTTAATGGTTTTACATTGTTGGTCACAGCGCTTAAATGTTTGAGTTTAGAGCCTCCGCAACTCCTTTTATTTTTTCGTTGGTCCTCCAACTGCTGCAGAGAACCCTAAGTGGGAGCGTAGCCCCTTTATTCCCAATTTTTTATTTGCGTGTCCCCTTGTGAACCTGTCAGGGTTCTTCTGCTGGGTGGACATGTCCGTGAGGATCACCCGAAACTAACACGATTGGCTGCCACTCTATCCATTTCACCTCTATGTCTTGGTATTTTCATCCTCGCACCGATGCAAAACTTAACATTTACCATTTTGTTAGCCTGGGCCATTGAAGGCTCAGGTGCCATGCGGCGTCCTCTTGGATCCTCTTTGATTGGTTGTGGCCTGCCAGGATGGCATACATGTCTCGGCCCCTCTGCCTCTCCGCACTTTTATTTAGTTCTCCTTTGATAAGATGTCGAGGTCCAAGTATTTTGATGATGTCACTAAAACGTTACTTCCACCACGTTTTTACCTCTGAGTCACATGTCACCCAAAAAGGGGCCACTTGGTATCTGAAAACAACATATCTGCATGCCACATATCCCTGCTGATGTTAGCCTCTAACATCATTCGATCCAACCTCGTTCCAGCGCATGTCCTCATGGAAAAGAGAGAAAGGGTCCTCCAACTCTCTTTTTTCTGGCATTTTCCTTTTTATTTCAATTTTTGGCCTACGTTGCCAACCTTTTTGAAACTTTTTGGTTTGAAGGTTTATCTCCTCGAAACCACTCCTAAGCGGATTGTGCTTTTTGGAGGAGTGACTGCAAGGTAGACCCCATCCATTGATCTACGGGATTAATTGTGTCAGAATACTTCTTCCGTGACGACAAAGCTCATATACATGGAAGTCTACAGTGTCATCGGATAACTGCCACGTATGTGGGCACTTTCCTCCTAGTCGCTTAGATATGGGCATGAACAGAACTGTGTTAGGGTAATGTCGTTAGGCTATCCCCATTGGGTGGGATCCACTCTCTCAGTCTCCGTTGGAAAAAACTCGGTTGTTGTGTCCGGGTCCTCTCCTCCCGCACTTCCCCTTTGTGCGCCAAAGGATTTGCGCCAGGGTGAACCCTCCGGGCTATTACCTCCGGGCCAGCGGTACAATGATCCTCTTGCTATCCAATCCAATTTATCCCCATTGTTATTGTGGCTTCCACACAAAGAAGACGCTCTCACTTAGAGGCTCTACAACTCATCTCTGTTATGTTTGGAAATTTTTGAACTTTGGCAAAGTGCCAAAGATTCCACCAAATTTAGTTAACTCTACTAGGAGGGCCTTAGGATCATGGAGCTATGACCAAATCTTACTTTCAATATAGGAAGCCATTTTAGGACATCCATATACCATTGGAAATACTCTTAAGACCTCTATCAAATTGGATGGCTTAGAAATTTTCCTAAGATGATATCTTTCCCTATAATTGTCTCCAAATTGTCTACACCTCTTTGTTTCCATTGTGTCATGTTGCCTTCTTGGACACTTGCGCTGCATCTTGAGTGTTACGAAACACTCTACTTCCATCACATTGTCGCCATCATTGAAATCATAACTCAACAAGGGTTCCCTTAATTGATCTAATAGTCCCTTGGTGCTTCTCTCTTTCTTGGAGTCTGATGTGCTTGAATAATAAAAACCACTAAGAATTTATCCTCAACCTATAAGTCCAATTCAATGCTTCCTAAAACATTTCCCTATCCAATTTATTAAGATAACAATTCCACATAGGACTTCCATGAATTTGAAGGATTCCATCTCTTTCTATTTATAATCATAGTCTCAACACCCATGTTTTATTCTTTCATTTCTATGGGTTTTGTATATTTCACTTACACATACTTCCCTTTCATTCCTCGACTATTCTCTTTTATTTTCAACTCTATTTATATATTCTTTCTAGTTATCTCTTAACATGCCCATGAGTGGTATACCTAGTTGTGATATATAGGGTTCCCTCCTAGGGTTGCGATGTTAACATAAGTCTACAAAATGATATATAACCCATACCCTGGAGAAATTCCATATAACTTCCCCCATTATTCTCATAACTATTAGAAATTAAGTAGTTCAACTATGAAATAAAATATCAAAACAATTAATTTACGAAACTTCCCCAAATCGCCCACACAACTTTCCTATCTGAGGAATCATTATTTCTATTGAATACTCTATTCTTGATCATTCACACATTATACAATGTGTTTCATGTAGTATTTTTTTGGCATCATAGCTAATGTGTTCTCATTTGTCATGCCGAGAGAGTAACTACATGAACTAATTGTATTTTTGCATTAAGAGAAAACAAGGACATATACAATGGCAGGGAGACTATTGGGATTCATTTCCAATGTATCTTCATCTTCCAATATCCTTTATTTTATATTTACAACATTTACATTACTTGTCCTAATCCCAAATATTAGGTATTAACATTTCCCCCTTTAATCTGAAGGGATGTTGGTGAGTCCATGCATCATTCTAAATCTTTCAAACTTTTCTCTTCCAAGCGCTTTGGTGAGCATTTATGCAATCTTCTCATTTGTTGAATAATGTCCTACGTGTATTATTTTTTTGTCAACATGATGTCTAATCATATGATACTTTGTGTTGATGTGCTTGTTTCGATCATTAAAATTTGGATTCTTGGCCAACTTTATTTCATAAGTGTTGTCAATCAAAAGAGGAGTAAAATTCACTTGTTTATCCTGCAAATCTTCCAGAATTTTCCTTAGCCACACAATTTCCTTTGTTGCTTTAGTTGATGCCTCATATTTTGCTTCAATTGTGAAATCTGCTAGAACTAATTATTTTTGTGACCTCTAGGAGACATGTACATATCCAATACTTATAGCATAACCTGAAGTAGATATTATATTTTCTTTACCTCCATCAAAATTTGAATCAGTGTCTTCAATCAAGATAAAGCCATCCCCCTATGTATACTTGATTCCAAAGTCTTTAGTTCCGTTCAAGTACTTTAGAACTCTTTTTTCAGTACAGGATTCCGACAACAAATGAAATGTGTAGTCTAGTAGTAGTTAGGTAGATGAGACTTCCTATGAGTTGTTTATACTTTGTTACATCCTCAAATTATTTTCCTTCAGTGGATGAGAGATTTAAATTTTGTTCCATCAAAGTATTCAAAGGATTGCACTCATCCATTCCAAACCTATTCAACATATCTCCAATGTACTTATTTTGAGAGAGGAATAATAAATTCAGATTTTTGGTTGCTTGAAGACCAAGACAGTAGTGAACATAGCCAAAATTTGTCATTTCAAAGCCTTTCCTTAGTTATTTTTATATGGATGCATTGTAATTCTCGTTTTTCCCTATCATCAAAAAATTATCTACATACACCACAATATATCCAATTGTTTTTCCAACATTATTGACAAAGAAAGTTGCATGATCAAGATTGTAATTTTTGAAATTGAGTTTCAGAATATGCTCAGTCAATTTATCATACCTGGCCTGCAATTCTTGTATCACGCCATAGTACAAGTATTTCACAAGCTTGCATACTTTGTGTTCCTTAAACTTCGCAACAAATCCTAATATTTGGGACATAAAAACATTCTCTTTCATATCACCGTTAAAGAAATCAGTGTTTACATCCATTTAATGGACTTTCTAATCATTATGCGCTGCTAAGGAAAAAAGAGTCTTGATGATAACCCATTTTCTAGTGGGTGCAAAAGCCTACTCATAATTGATCTCTTCCTTATGTTCAAAACCTTTTACCAAAAGCCTAGCTTTATTCTTCTTTTGCACTTCACCTACAAAAATAACAAAATGCTAGAAATACGAAACAATATTGCCATAACACATAGAAATATCATATCAATTAAGATAAGCTGCAAAGATATTTTATTATGAGAAGAAAAATGCAATTTTCACTTTCCTCTTCGATGTGGAAACCTCCAGTAGAGCAGAGCTCAATTAAAATAAAACTTGATGATTCTTCCCTTGCTATCTAAGACTATTTATAACTTTATGACATCTAAAAACCTAACTACTACTGGTCCCAATCATGTGCTCAGTGTTAAAGCCGAAAAATGGAAGTGCTCAGAATCGATTGGAAGTTGAACGATAACAAAGAGATCATCACCAGGAATCTAGCGCAATTTGTTTCATAAAAAACCGACTCTAGATGAGGAAGATAGAGACCGATGTTTATTTTCCTAAACAACTAAAAAAATTGCAAAAAGGACAAAATGTTGACATGGAAACCTAGTCAACAAAGAAAATGATATCCTTGGAATATTCCATCATTTTCGTCCAGTGACATTGCGACAAGTGTCACTGCAAGATTCATCGTAAAGTTTGGTTTAAGGTTAATTTTTTATTATTTATCTCTGAAGGTCGAATTTGAAATTTAATGAGCGAAGGGACTTTTTTTCTTTGGAATAGTCCAAGTAGAGGCGAACACGTGGTGCAGCTAGGGGCCACCACGTGCCTCCTTTGGTGGAAAAAGGTCAAGGCCAAATCAATTTACAAAGGTTAATTTTTTAACATATATCAAAGGTTGGATTATCGTTGTATGACGGTACAAAATATATGTAGGCGGAAGGGTGGAGGTCAAGGCTCCACCCCACAACCTCCCCCAAGCGAGCACACCACATAATCACCATACCATGACTGCCTTGATTCTTAATATCTATTGACCATGATATATATTTCAATTCAATGGTTTGAATCGACGAGGATAAGGAGGGGGCCATCCCCATGTGCTATCACCCTCATCACCGAACCATAAGCTACGACTAGGAGCAACGCTTAAAGTTAATGCACGGGATTAAAATTAAAGTGGGGTTAATTAAGCCATAACCTTTGGTTATGCGCAAATATTTTTTTCTAATCTGGATTATGTTAATGCACCCGATTAGCACTAATCCTTAGTTAAATACCCACTTATCAGTTAATTAAACTTGAATTTAATTCGTCAGCTAAAATGGCGGAGCCCCAAAATTCGGCGCTAACCCAAATTTAGCATCCCTAACTAGCGTTTGTACCACTTTAGTGGGGTTTCCTAGGCCATAGTTGGGGAGGCTATAACACTTGCAAAATTCGACCAAATTGGAAGCAAGAAGTCTCATTTCTGGATGATTTGGACATTTTGAACACATTGAAGTAGGTTTCAGGAGCAGTAGATGAATGTAAACAACACTTTTTTTTCCATTTTAACTAATACAGAGGCCCAATCCATGGAAACTGGACCAAGGAGATGTAGCCCAAGAGGGGTGAACTCCTTCATAAAAAAAATGTGTTATTAATAGATAATTTTATGGTTTGCTGCGCATTTTATTGTTGTTGTTCAAAATTATATTTTAATGTTTTTACGCTCATGAATTTAACATAAAATTTAGTTCATTTACCTGTTTAACACTCACAAACACCTCAAGAAACCTATGCACATCAAGAAAAAAATCAATAAATTTTTTATAATTCTGAAGATGAAATTAGCACAACAAAAATAACATGCCGATTCAAATCAAGGTGGTATTAGAGAAAACGTTTCAAAGGTTATTTTCTTGATTTGCTTGAGCTTTGAGCAAGTAGGGTTTTAATGGTTTCAAATTTGTGATGTTTACAAGGTCGAAGTTGTAGAGAGGAGAAGGGAAACTATTGGTTGCTAGTCTCGAGGTTAGGAACAAAAGAGGGAAAGCCACAAGGGCACCATCTCCACTCAAACTTTCACTCACAACTACATTTGAAGCACCTCAAGTTTCTCTAGCTGAGATTAAATAGGTACAAGTTGCACCAAAAGTTGAGCTTGAATCCAAAGCCATCATATTAGGTGTAGGAGATACTGAAGGTCTTTTAGAGGATGAAGCATACACTAAGGCTTTCTATGAACTGACTGAAAGGGTTAGGATCCTCTTTAGAGAGAGGGACAAAAAGGATGAAGAGAGGGATTCAAAGGGAAGTGGGGGAAAGCCTCCTCCATCTCCACCATCTTCATTATTATCC
Source organism: Pinus albicaulis (assembly GCA_034641835.2). Lineage (NCBI taxonomy): Eukaryota > Viridiplantae > Streptophyta > Pinopsida > Pinales > Pinaceae > Pinus > Pinus albicaulis. The sequence goes on along the minus strand of CM076578.1, from coordinate 820,145,593 downwards.
TCATCATCACCAAAATTCGGCACTAACCCAAATTTAGCGTCCCTAACTAGTGTTTCTACTGCTTTAGTGGGGTTTGCTAGGCCATAGTTGGGGAGGCTATAACACTTGCAAAATTCGACCAAATTGGAAGCAAGAAGTGTCATGTCTGGATGATTTGGACATTCTGAACACATTGATGTAGGTTTCAGGAGTAGTAGATGAATGTAAACAACACTTTCTTTCCATTTTAGCTAATACAGAGGCCCAAGCCATGGAATCTGGACCAAGGAGATGTAGCCCAAGAGGGGTGAACACCTTCATCAAAAAAATGTGTTATTAATAGATAATTTGATGGCTTGTTGTACATCTTATTGTTGTTGTTCAACATTATATTTTAATGTTCTTACGCTCATGAATTTAACATAAAATTTAGTTCATTTACCTGTTTAACACTCACAAACACCTCAAGAAACCTATGCACATGAAGAAAAAAATCAATAAATTGTTTATAATTCTGAAGATGAAATTAGCACAACAAAAATAACATGCCGATTCAAATCAGGGTGGTATTAGAGAAAATGATTCAAAGGTTATTTTCTTGATTTTCTTGAGTTTTGAGCAAGTAGGGTTTTAATGGTTTCAAACTTGTGATGCTTACAAGGTTGAAGTTGTAGAGAGGAGAAGGGAAACTATTGGTTGCTAGTCTCGAGGTTAGGAAGAGAAGAGGGAAATCCACAAGCGCACCATCTCCACTCAAAGTTTCACTCACAACTACACTTGAAGCACCTCAAGTTTTTCTATTTGAGATTAAAGAGGTACAAGTTGCACCAAAAGTTGAGCTTGAATCCAAATCCATCATATTAGGTGTAGGAGATACTGAAGGTCTTCCAAAGGAGGAAGCATACAATAAGGCTTTCTATGAACTGACTGAAAGGATTAGGATCCTCTTTGAAGAGAGGGACAAAAAGGATGAAGAGAAGGATTCAAAGGGAAGTGGAGGAAAGCCTCCTCCATCTCCACCATCTTCATTATTATCCTCATCATCACCATTAACTTAATCTTCCTCTTTCACAGCCAAAACCATCCATATTCACTCAAAAGCCACAAAAGGAAAAACTCCCTTACTCAAACTTGATGTCAAATTTGATCTTCGAATGTATAATGGTTAGGTAAATGCAGATAGGCTAGATAATTGGATTCATCAATTGGAGGTTTATTGCAGAATTTAGAGCCTTGAATAATATCACATAAAGATTCAATTGGATTCCTTGAGGATGGAAGGATCAACACATGTATGGTTGGAAGCAAGGACTCGAGAAGAGATTAAAATCCATGGTAATATCTCAATGTCTTGGTCAAGTTCTATTGCTGCCATTAAAAGGAAATTTTATCCTCTAGAAAAAAGCCATTATGGACTCGCAAAATTTTAGACAATTGAAAGGGTAAAGCGTGCAAGATTATACTCATGAATTTAGGAGAAGAGCTCTTATTTTGGGTATTATTTTGTATTCTCAAGAAACTGTGTTAAAGTATATTGGGGGTTTGCACAATTACCTTAGTCACACTATTCTCATGTTCAATCCCACAAACTAAGATGTGGTTTTTGTTCAAGCCACGCATTTAGAAGAAAGAGGGAAAGAAAGTGTAGATGAGAAAAGTGATAGTCTCCTTGAGTATGAGGGTAAAGGAAAGGGTAAGTTTAATGGAAGAGGAAAGAGAAATAGCTCTATCAAAAGAGAGAAATAGAAACTCACATGTAACCATTGTTCGAAGAATGGCCATGAAGAAGACCATTGTTGGAAACTTCATTCAGAGTTGAAGCCAAAAAAACTAAAAGCCAAAGAAAAGGGAAAAATTGCTTCTATTGATTGAACATGACTTAGGTTAAGATTTAGGAGATAAAACCAAGATTACAACAATGGGTTTGAAAGGTAAGAACATATCAATCACTATTTATTCAAGTTGTTCTAATGTAACTCAAGATGAATATACAAGAATAGAAATTTTTCATATTCAAGTCGTTTCTAAACATACCAAGATAGATACACTATTTGATAGTGGTTCTCAAGATAATTTGATTTCCGAAGACTTAGTTAAGGAGATAAATATTGAAACTGTTATACATCCAAGACCTTATCCTTTAGGGTCGATATGAAAGAATGAAAATTTGCAGGTAAGAAGGAAGTGCATATGAAGGTTTGACATCAATTTAAACTTTCTTGATGAAGTTGAACTTGATGTAGTACTGCTTGAGATTTCAAGTATTGTTTTAGGAAGTCCAGATATTTATGATAGGAAAGAAGTATTTCATCGCCATGATAATAAGTATCACTTGTTTAAATATGGAATTAAGTACATATTTAGAGCACATAAGAAGGAGACAAGTTTATCTCTTATACGTGTAGGAGAAATGAAGAGAATAGTGAATTCCAGTCAAAATTTGAGATTGTTAATGATCAAACATAGATATATTTTGAATGAGGCCTTTCAAAAATATGCATCGAATGAAAATTTTGATTTCATGGAAGTTGCTTATGCTTGTAATGTGATGTTTCAGGACTCTAATAGGTTTCCTTTGGAAGGAGTTAAATAGGATGTAAAATATTTTCAACATTCAACATCAATGTTGAGAAATGTTGGAAACAAGATGTCGGTGCAAGAGAGTGAAAAAGTCAAAGAAATTGGACAAAGAAGGGATATGTTCCACAAGTGCTTACTTTTTCTTTCTAAAGGGCACATGGAAATGGAGAAAATACTTGGCCAAGAATCTATGCAAGTACAAATCAAGATCAGCTAAGAATCTCCATGACGCCAGTGTTTGAGGTGAGACAATTTTTAAGTTTCCTTTGATTAATGATCGAGGTGGGAACAAGTTTGTTTTTGCGATAACAACTTTCTACTCTGCAAATTCAATGAAATTGTAGTATGAAAGTGTCTAGAATAGCAAGCCTAGGGTCTCAAGAGTCAAGGAAAAAGCATAGTTTTTGTGAAAAGATTAAGTTTATGAAAATGGGAAAATTTTAGTGGATTGAGACTAGAAGGGTGAGGGAACTATAACCTCATTCACATGATCAGTAAACAAAGATATTTTTGGGTCCAAAAGGATTCTAGTGGGGAGGAAAGCTCAAATTCTAAGTGTTAAAGCTCAAAAATGGAAGTTGTCACATTTGATTGAAAACTAAACAATAGCGAAGAGCTTGTCGCCGGGAATCTGGTGCAATTTGTTTCATCGAAAACCGGCTCTAGATGAGGAAGATAGAGCTTGTTGTTTGTTTTCCTAAACAGATAAAAAAATTGCAGAAAGGATAGAATGCTGACATGGAAACTTAGTCCGCAAAGAAAATGCTATTCCTCGAATATTTTGTCATTTTCGCCCAATGACACTATGACAACTGTCACTACAGGATTCACCAAAAAGTTTGGGTTAAGGTTAAATTTTGTTATATTATCTCCTAAGGTCGAATTTCAAATTTTAATGGTCAAATGATTTTGTCTTTGTTGGAATATTCCAACCAGAGGCGGACACATGGTGTTTTTGGGAGAAATACTGAGGGGGGGGGCGGGGGGGTGAATCAGTATTTATAACTCACTGTAAACATTTAATTTTCTTTGCTAATTTATATACGCGAATTTAATGAACCAAACAAGCATATACACGTGGCTATCTTGAAATAAACTTGTGTATGTCCAGAGATCTTATTATGCAGATAATTCTTTAATGAATCATTATTTCATCAGATATTTAGTAAGCAGTAAGCATGTGCAGTAAGAACACAATAAATAATCATACATAAGCAACAGACATGAACACCAGGATTTAAGGTGGAAACCCAATTTGGGAGAAAAACACTGTTGTTGTCATCTTTGTCTTCAATATTTATTATAAATAAAACTGCTTACAATATTGTACTGATATAGACTCATATCAGTATGTAGGCATCTACTTGCAGAAGGCTACAACCTTCTCTCGTTCTCCAGTTGCTACTAAAAGGGAGCTCCAACCCCCTAACCTCATTTACCAACCACGACTGGAAGGGAGCTTCAACCCCCCTAATAAAAACACCAGATTCTACTGGCAGGAATCTTCTACTTCCACACTAAAGGCTCCAACCCTTAGAACCACTGCAGACCACGTTTCACCAATTTTCACACTAGATCCCATAGCTTCAACATGACTCAAAATAAATATCAACAGCAATAAAATTAACTCAAACTTCAATCAGAACAGTGAGATCATTGTAACAGAGTATAATAATAAAACCAGATATCAGAATCAACATGCAGAATCAATCTCAACCCTGATCATTTATTATCTTAAATGCATATGCTACTTCACTTTAGTGCACCCGCGTGTATATGCGATTTCCTTCACACCAACCTGCGTATAGATCTGAGAATACTGAAATTTTAGAATATGATCAGTCTCAGAACCAGATCTTAGGCTTTCAATTAGATATATTTTCAGATTTTCAGAACCCTCATTCAGTCAGCATCATTAATCATATTTAATCACTCATTGATTAGATTTGTACACTTTCAACTTTAGCAGCATATACAGTATTCAAACAACCTAGATCTACATGAAGACTTCATTGACAGACAACAGAAATATAGCAGTAACAAAAAGATAACCTCTCCAGCAAGCTTCAGAAAACCCTAGCTTCCATAAGCACTTTTTCAGATACAAAGCTACATATATACGCGCTTTCACTAAGATGAACTAGCATATAGATATGTAAATATTAATTTTGCAGAATGTTTCAGATCTATAGACTTACCCAGATTTCTTCACTTCACTTCAGCAAACATGCGTCAGGTCACAGATCCAATCATCTCATAAATAAATCAAATAGTCATTTCAGGTCTAGAGATCTTGATCCATCATTGTATCCATGGGTGCTTCATAGTTTTAGATTTACCAATAAACAGAGTCCATCCCATGCAGATATACTTCAGAGAGAAGAATTTAGTAACAACCCTTTCACCTGCACATACCTTGCACTGTGATCTTCTTCTCCTTATATAGATTTAGCCTTTACCAATACCATGAACCAAAACCACACAACTACTGATGGTATTATTGGATGGTATAAAATAAATGACACAACACTCAATACTGTGGACTAATACCATGGTAATGCCCCCTGGTATCACAATTTTAGAGCGCAAAAGGTATACGCGACTTGGATTCTTCATACCTGCATGTATACATGAATTCGCTTCATAAAAACTGCGTATATACAAATTCTGGAATTATACGTGGGTTGCCTTGATCAAACTTGTGTATACATTGAGAAATATTTCCTTTTTCATTTCTCTCACACTTACTAGAATTCCTTTCTCTATCACATCTGAACTGACCTATAGAAACATCATTTTTACATCTTTAACAAATAGGTTGATATCAAAAGGAAAATTGTTAAATAGGTTTCCATCAAGGACAACTTCATCGAGTAGGTTGCCATCAAGGACAACATATTACATCATAATGCCAACAGGTGTAGCCAAGGGCCACCACGTGCCCCCTTTGGTGGACCAAGTTCAAGGCTGAATCAATTTACAAAGGTTTAATTTTTAACATATATCGAAGCCTATATTATCATTGTATGGCGGTACAAAGTATATGTAGGTGGAAGGGTGGAGGTCAGGGCTCGACCCCATGACCTCCCCCAAGTGAGCGCTACACATAACCACCATACCACCACCTTTATTCTTAATATGTATTGGCCAGGGAATATATTTCAATTCAATAGTTTGAACTGGCGGGGATAAGTAGGGGGCCAACCCCCTCACCACTAGAACATAATATACGACTAGGAGAAGTTCTTAAAGTTAATTCACGAGATTAAATCTGAAGTGGGGTTAATTAATTCATAAAGTTTGGTTATGTGCCAATATGTTTTTCTAATCTAGATTATGTTAACGCTCCCAATTAGCACTAATCCTCAGTTAAAGACCCACTTATCATTTAATTAAACTTGAGTTTAATTCGGTGGCTAAAATGGCAGAGTCCCCAAATTTAGGGGCCCTAACTAGAGTTTCTCCAGTTTTAGTGGGGTTTCCTAGGCCAGAATTGGGGAGGCCATAACTTTGAAAAATTCGACCATATTGGAAGCAAGAAGAGTCATTTCTAGATGATTTGGACATTATGAACACATTAAGAAGGTTTTAGGAGTAGTATATGAATGTAAACAACATTGTTTTTAATTTGAGATAATACAGAGGCCCAAGCCATGGAAGCTGGACCAAGGAGATGTAGCCCAAGAGGGGTTAACTACTTCATCAAAATATTGTGTTAATGTATCATTTGATGGTTTCGTGTACATTTTATTGGTGTTGTTCAAAATTGTATTTTAATGTTTTTATGCTCATGAATTTAACATAAAATTGAGTTCATTTACTTTTTTAATGCTCATAAACACCTCAAGAAAAGTATGCACATGAAGCAAAATATCAACAAATTTTTTATAACTCTAAAGATGAAATTAGCACAGCAAAACTAACATTCAGATTCAGATCGGGTCCCTTCCATAATAAAATTTAACCACTTTATTTATTATCTATGGACCATTTATAACTAATTTTGGTCCCTTTTCTACAATTGGTGTCAACCATTTACAATTATTATTAATGTGGATAACCACTTATGGTATTTATGACTCAAATATCTAGCTATGACTTTGAATAGGCCCCTTGGGCTTATTACATAGATAAGGGGCTTAGGATTGGACCCTAAAATGCCTAGATATGACTTTGACTAGGCCCCTTGGGCTTATTACATAGATAAGGGGCTTAGGATTGGATCCTAACATGCCCTCCTCCATCAAAAGAAGACTTGTCCTCAAGGTTGAAGTGACAAAAAATGCTTAAGAATAGTGGTTGGATCTCTTGTCTCATCTTCAAGAGATGTGTATTTCCACTTGATGAGGACTCCCTTGATCATTGAAGCCAAAGTGAACCCTCCTCATACAATTTTAGTGTACTTTTTTGAACCCTGCAATTGTTCTCCACAAATTTCTTGAGGTAGAATACATGGAATACTAGGTAGAATTTTGAAGTAGCTGGTAGGGCTAATTTGTAAGAGATTTTTCTTATACGTTGAAGTACCTGATAAGTCCCATAGAATTTTAGTGCTAGTTTATGGAAACCCTTTTCTTTGAAATAGGTCTGCTTATAAGGTTAGAGTCACAAGAACAATTGGTCACCTATTTGAAATGACCTCTATGAATGACATTGATCAACCTGTTTCTTCATTCTATTTTAATATTGATGTAGATTATCTTTGAGAAGAGCGATCATGGCGGCATGGTTCTGCAGGAGTGTATCAACTGCTTTTACTTTGGAAGATCATGGAATATAAGAAGTTGGTGAAGGTGTGATTTTGTCATAAAATACCTTGTATGGCATCATATTAATGTATTCATGATAGTTGGAATTATACCACCATTCAGCTAAAGGCATCGACTATACCCATTATTGCTTCTTCTTTGAAGTGAAGCACCTCAGATAGGTCTCCAAACATTTGTGGACTACTTTTGTCTTACCATTAGTTGGAGATGATAAGTTGTACTACGTTGGAGTTGTATGCCCCATAGCTTGAAACGTTTTTCCCAAAATTTGCTGGTGAAAGTGGGGTCTTAATTAAACACAATGGAATCTGTCATGCCATGCAGTTTGAATATTTTTCCATGAACACTTAGGATACCAATTTTTGGGCAAATGGATGTGGTAGAGAATAAAAATGAGCATATTTTGAAATTCTATCAACAGCCACCATGATGAAAGTTTTTTTCCCTGAATTTAGGAGACCTGTAATGAAATCCATGGAAACATTTGTACAAACATAAGCAGAGAGTGGAAAGGGTTGTAAGGTTTCTAGTAGCTTGATCCCTTTGTTGCATTGGCCTACGTCGCATTTCGCTACAAAATTAATAATGTTGCTCTTCATGTTCATCCAAAATAAAAATAGAAATGCTCATGCATAAGTCTTCTAAAAGCCTTAATGTCCCACAACTAGAGAGGAGTGAAAAAATTCCAAGAGACAAGTTTTCTAGGTGAAGGTTGCGGATAGAACGACCCAATCCTTATAGCTAAGAAACTCATCCTTCCAAGAGTAGTCCTCTAAGGAATTATGATCTTGTCATAATTTATTAATGAGCTCAGACAAAGAGGGTTGGGATAACCATTCATCAAGGGATTCTTAAATATAATCTAGTATGGGTAGATAGAGGTATAAAAGTGTGCCCTCATCCTCAAATTAGCATGATACGACATAAGCCACTACATTCTGACACCCCTTGTTGTAAATTATCTCATAACCATATCCCAACACTTTTGCGAGCCATTCATTTTTTTGTGGTGACAATAGATGCTACTCGAGGAAATATTTTATTTTTTTATGGTCAATTAGGATTGGGAAACAACGCCCAATAAGTATGTTTTCCAAGTGTCTATTGCATGTAAGATGACCATCATTTATTTCTCATATGTATATTGGCCTAGACACTTTCCACTGAGTTGTTAAGTCATGAAAACCATTGGTATACCTTCCCACATTAATACTACATCAATGTCCATACATGAAGCATCACATTCAATCACAAAAGGTTTTGTAAATTTTGTTAGCGCCAATATTGGAGTGGGGCATGTGGCATGTTTGAGAGCCAAGAAGGCATGTTTAGCAATGTCAGTCCAGAGAAATTTTTTTTTTTTATAACACTTGTGAGTGGTCAGATAAATTTTCCATAATTTCTAACAAATTTTCGATAGTAGCCTGTGAGACCAAAGAATTCCCCCAAAATCTTCAATGTTTTTGGTTGGGGATAATCTTGCATTTCCTGAATCGTTTTTAGATCAAACCTTAAAACTTTACTACCCAAAATGTGTCTCAAATACTATATTTTTTCCATGATAAATCAATATTTGGATAATTTTAAAATAAGTTTATTATATTGGAGGAGTTGCAATACATGGTGTTGCAATTCCTAAAGAGAATCCCCAGGTTGAGAGAGGTCAGTGCCTAAGACATATTAGAGTATTTGTTGGAGTTGTCTTTAACATTCAACATCTAAACACATTTTGAATTAGGATTGGTGTTGATATCTCTTCTAAGATGCAAATTTTATCATTAGCACATATTAAAAACTCTTAAATATAACTCAACATTCAGATATGGTGTCTAACTAGTTGGAACATATCGTTAATTTGGTCATTATTGTATGGATAAGAAAAGAATGTCAGAAAGAGAAATTTAATACATAGGGTTGATTTCAGAATACCATGCATCGAAATTAAGTAGAAAAACAATGAAGCATATACAATAAATGAAAATTCAAAAATCATGGAGCATATTAAGGGAATTGAACCTTATACATCACCAACATCTTTTATCAGAATTTGACACAAATGAATATGTAACTATGAGATAAAATCTAGCACCCACCATTATATACCATCCGAGAGAAAAGAAACACATAGTTAAATAAACAAATGAAATATTACATATTATATCTTCATTCAATTGGAATCACCATAACTTCTTTATCAATCAGCAAATAGAGCATACATCTACATTTCTTTCAAAATTCATAGTTCAAGTCTACCTTTGGAACCAAAATTCAGAACCCCCTTAGAACAAAAATTCATGAAATTTTCATAATGTCTCATAAGGAGTCTAATAGAGTCTCATGGACGTGTATCCGTAAAAAAATATTCCTTCTTCAACTTTTCATGAATTCCTATTAGCTAAATTGTTCGATCGTGTTATTAGCATAATTTTCCTAACTATCACATAGATAAATTTATTTAGTTCTTGAAATATAGTATTTATAAAAATATTAAAAACATAAAGAGGCATCATTTACAAAATTAAAATATCTTACTTGTTATTGGGTCGATTCTAGTGGTTCAGTGATTCAGAGTTGTGGTGGATTGATAAACCGATCACACTTTTGCCACAACGATGGGTTTGATAGAAGAGAGTGAAAGGAATTTTGATAATATATCTTCAAATTGTTGAGATCTATATAATTCAACTTCGTGAGGGATAATATATTCACCAACCACGACAACTATCAGTCCCTCCTCAGATAATACACTATTGTTTTTCCTTTGAGGGTGGAAGTATTTTCGTGAAAGGAATTTTCCTTGATTTTAGCTTCAACCAACATTTGATTATATTTCTCCCATGGGACTAACTGTGCTAAAATTTGACAAAAACTGGGAAATCCATCTCTAAACGTTTGATCAAAATATAAATCAAATGTGCCCACTGCTCTTAACACCTTTTCCAGACATTCCCTAGCCTTGGCTCTAGTAGTTTCCTTCTGAATCATCTTGGAAACTTCAATGATTGAACTTACTCTATCCAACAATATCCATGGTCCTTAACTCGATGGATGGACTTTCCTTGATGTACCAGATGGATTTACCTTTTGTCTTAGCAGTTTTACCATCTTCCTCCTTGGATGATAGAATCAATAATTCATAGTCCTTGACAATAATTTTCTTCTCTCCCATCATAGTTATATTCTCCCAAATCAATTTTACTTCAATTATGATTCATCCCAAATCAACCGCTTGGTATGGAGGAGAGACATGTTATCTTTCATCTTCCCTTTTAGCTTAGTAATCTCCTAGTTTTGAAACTACAATTTTTTTTATGATTTACTCACCATTTCCCCTAGCAGCCTCTATTTGATTTTCCTCTTCTTTGAGAGCACATTCGGCGTTTTCTAGATTAACCTATGCTTTCTTAAGTTCACTTTCAGAGAGATGCAACTCAGTAAGGGTGTTAGTTAGCTGTTAAGTGGGATTTTGTGGGTCTTCTGGTACTATCACTGCAAAAATATGTGAATCATTCCTCTGTTGGAGATTTGCCACCCATTGCATGAGAACCACCACTTTGTTATATCTATATATTATCTCTTTAGCTAATATTTCTTTATCACACTCCACTAGGGTTATTTTCTTGGATTGCACATGTTTGCTGGTGATGAGCACTAGTATTGCAATGAGAATGTTGCAAATTCCAAGGCTACCAACTTAAATTAACAACCTAGGGTTTGTACAAACCTAAGAGATATCATCACTATATGTGCAGCATACAATTTGTCCTTATTTCATTGATATGATATAATGGAGTGAGTTTCATGAAATCAAAGCGTAAAATAATTGCAGAAATAGAAATATTAGTCTACTTGCAAGAAATGGAAATGCTACTTGCTCAAATGTAAACACTAATTCTAATTGCAAGAAGCTGAAGGCTATGTTATTCACAGGAATGAAAAGTAATTTTCTATTTGAAAAATGTAGACATTTTTCTAATTTCAACAATGTGAATCATTATTATAATTGTAGAATGTGAAAATTTGACTTGAAAATAAACTAATCCTATGCATGAAAAATGATTTATAATCGAAATCCTAAGAGCATGAATTCAAATAAATAGGCCTAATCTAATTTGTAAAAAGGAAATTTGTAAGAGGTGTTTATTCTTCCATAATCATGAATCTAGAGCCTAGGTTTTATTTTTCAAGCCTAAGATAGAAAAACCAAGCTTTTGGGGAATATCTGCTCAAGTTTAAACGTGCAATAGGAGAGCTACACAAATGTTACATGATGTGCTACAGGAGGCCCTGTTTTGCTACAGGAGGAGATAACTTGCCGAATTCTAAAGTAAATAAAATGAAAATGTGATGGGAAATTGTATTTTATTAAATATATGTATTAGGTCTCCATTCCAATTGGAATAACTACAAAATACCCCCGTTAACACGTGTTCAAAAATAATAGAAAATTACTAGTCTAAAAACTGGAAATTCAAGATTTACTGAGCTAGTTAACATACCAAATGCCTAACCTAATCAAGTGAAAATTCCTTGGGGTAGTTTTTTTTATTAAATTGAATTTTTTTATGACCAAATAAAAGTGGAATAAACTCAACTGAATCTCATTAACAAGTTCTAAAAAATAACATAAAATTACTACTATTTTGCTACATTAAGGGACTTCCATATTTTCTAGATTTGTGAACTAGTAAACCAATCCAAGTAGCTCAATGATGAAGATGAATTTTAAAATATTTTAAGGATGCATAATTTTTTGAATCTATAAATAACCTATAAAATAACTCACTTAAATCATTTAACCCAATCCTAGAGAAAAAGAAGCATTAATAGTAAATGCAGAAGTAGGAAAAAGAAGAGTAAGAGATACATGTGAATAAGAAGTGAAAAGAAGAAAAACAAATTGTACAAAAGGGCTTTGAGGCTCTTATGATGACCAATCCTAAGGATACTCAGAGTCCTATTAAGGATACCAAACTTTAGAAGGTAAAAATGACACCAAAATTCATTATTTGAATCGATTCAATTACATCCCATCTTGAAATGAAAGTGGAGCTGGAAAAATACAACTTTTCTCCAAAATAATACTAATAAATACATGCCCCTAGAGGATAATTCAAATTGGCACTTATACAAAATGATGAGGAAAAATTCTCTTTGAAGGGAGGAAGTTTTGCCCCTCCAAAATCCCTCAAATAGTGAATCTGGTTCCCAACACTAGGAATCTGCATTAAATGACAGAGACTACATTCCTATATTTTCTCAGTTACTGGAGCTCCATAATTTTTCAATGATTTAATGATATTTTGTTCATTTATTATTCAATATTGATCCTACTATAGTAGGTAGAAAGTCCCTAGATTATATACTCCTCCAAATATTCATAATTTACCCAATATTCTCGCAATATTCTACAAAAATAAATAATATTAGACACAATCTTGCAATTATCCGTAAACCTTCATAATGAGCATATTGAAGTTAAAAAAAAATATTAAGTGTAGAAGGAGATATTCAATATTTCCATTATATTCCTAGGAAGGGTTAGATGTGCATTAATTGGTGTCTAATTTGGAGGCCCATCATACCCCCCTACTGAAACTATTGTTCATTCTTTGAGTAGCCTATCCATATTCTTCCCCTATTGTTATTCATGAAATTCTCTTCCTTATCTCATTGGAATATGATTTGGACGCCTTCCTTCACTGTATGGATTCCATGGAAAAAATTGCCATGGTGGCAAGTTGTACCTCCTTTTCCTATAGCTTCTCCCTTAGCATGTTGTTTTCTAACTATAATTTCTCTTTTTGTAAATACTCCCTTAGCCTTAAATCATTCAATTCGTTTCTCATTTCTTTCACTTTTTCCTCCATGAGGCTCACATCATTTACTTCTTTAGAGTTTTCAATTTTCATCCACTGGTGAGCTATACTTCTTTTTGGGATAAATTTGTAATAGGATCCAATATTAAGTTGTGGAGTGGGATCTTGGAGTCCTTATGGACCTTCTCCCTCCTTGAGTTGTTTTTGTCCCTTCTTGTAGCACTCTTTCTTCATCCTGTAGCATTTTTTTTTTCCCGTTGTAGCACTTATGTTTTCACCCTTACCCTTTCCTTTGAATATTTCCTTTCCCTCGAAGGCTCTAGTGGTTGTTCTACAAAACATTTTTTTTCTTGTAGCACTCAAATAGCTTACTGTAGCAAATTTTTCCTTCCTGTAGAAACTATGTTCTTCATGTATCAAACTTGTCCCTTCCTATAGAAATTAATATTTTCATGTCAAAAGGTGGTGGGTACACCTTTTATTTTATATTTTTATATTTTTATTATTTATTTTATCTTTTCAAATTTTTCTCTTTTTTCATTGCATGAAAAATAAACTCAGAGTTTTTTTTTCGTTAACTGAGTTGGCCCTCACTTACCCCTTAACACTCCTTGCCCTCCATCACAAATAAATGATTACCACTGACTTTCTCAAGTCCTCTTCAATTTTTTTGTGTTTCTCTCCCACATGTGAGGGTGTCGTGGTGTAAAATTGAAGCTAAATACTAGATAAGACCGAGGTCACTCTACTACTAATTTTGGCTATAAAAAACCTTTTCCTTCATACACCTCAAAATTTTTTCAAGCTAAGATAAATTCGTAAGAAATATTTAGAGCATTGCATGTCTTGTCCTTACCCTTGATGTGTTTTTTCAGGTGATATTAATCATGTTGATATGATAGTTAGAGCTTCCTTTGGTGGTTATAAATCTTCTAGTGATGATCTTGAAACTGTTATTGTTAATATGTTGGAGTTCTTATTGTTGATAGCTTTGAATATGGAGGTATTCTAGGTTTTCGTTTTTGTTGTTGTTGCTACTTCACATCCCTAGCTAAAATGTTGCTACTGAGATGCTCATTATGTGAGTTTTGTATTTGATGATTGACTTGGTTCTTGCACGAAGCTGTTGGAACATTGATGAAGCTATTGGAATTCTCTTTGAGGTTCAAAATGTCATTTTCATGAATCATTTTTTATTGGATGGAATCGTATCATTTTTCACTGAATTTCCATGATTCATGTGATCAAAACAGAGGTGACACCATGGATCTGAGACTGGTATTGGAGATGAACAATGACATTGCAACAATCTTCAGAGGTCCTGTAGCTTCCCAAAATTGAGGAAATGACTCTCCAATTCCTTTAAGATGATTGGTTCTTCATTCTAGTGCTATAAATTGTGGTCTTCTAAGGTAACTGTAGAATGATATAGGAATGTATTTATTCATGTAACAGCCACAGAAACCCTTCTTTGACAACAATATCCTTTTGATAATGCTTCAAAAAACACTGATAATTCATTATCAATCTATGGAAAAGGATCAAAAACCCTGGTTGTTGTGAAAGTAATGAAAGGAGGGGTGAAAATGGGGGTTTTTCATGGATATAGGTGAAAATGAGGGTGGCAAAGAGGTTTTTATCACATTAATTTTAAATTTTTGATTGTTAGGGTCATTAACCCAGGTTTCATTTTGCCTCATAAAATTGGCACATGAAATTGATGAAAACTCATGAAATGGCAATTATCCAAACTCTAGAATAGTCCATTGGCCATGCCATCATGGTAAAATCAATATAAATCCATAAAAAATCTCCATGCATTTGTTGAAAATTAATTTTTATCCAACTACCTATTTTTTCCTGATTCCCCGTCAAATTCTATGCAAAACACGTGATTTTCGCTATGGAATCACCTCATCATTTCGTAGAAAATCTGTTAGATTTATAGCTAAGAATGTCGTGGAATCATGTTTTTCTGCATAAATTAATGGGATGATGACCTGTCAAGTTTTTAGTGGTTTAGGGTAAAGGTGAGGTCATATAATTGGTTTTCATAATCATCCAATCATGCAAAAGGGTAAAAACCACCCATCATTTATTTTCACTCCCTCATTTGTCATCATTCTCTCCACATTCAAATTCCATTTTTAAAACTTATCTCCAATAATTTATCTATCATATTTCATTCAATATTTTCATGCATCAATCCATTATCACCTCTTAAAAGTCTAGTCCCACAACAGGCATCTTGTTGTTCATTTTTTCTCCTTGCAGTTGTCATAGTTCAAGAAGGTCAGCATAGTGTTAGAAGAGATCTAGCCATGCAGAAGAAGACTAATAAATGGAGATTTAGTGGTCATGTATGAACCTATATACTTATATTTTGTCATGAAAGACCCTAGTGTTGCAGAGGACTTCATTAAAGTTGGTTACATGCATTTCTTCAATAAGAAACAAAGAAATTTATGTGTTTTTTTTACTGTTTGAGAAGTCATCTTCAAAAGTGTTTTCTGGGAAAAAAGAGAAGAATTATAAACATATGATAGATTTAATTGTCAAAAAAATATCAAAGGACATTAACCTCTTTCACTTTTATCACATGTGTTACATATTGGGATATTCAAAGACATCTTCGGGCTCAATTTTCAGAGTTTGATTTTTTCTTGTTTTAGACATGTTTTTCAAATGCAGATTCCCGACACCTGGAGATGTTTTTCAAAAACCAAAGAGAGGTTTTTATTCAGAACACATTGATTTACAAAATCTGCCTCCAATTTTTCAATAGATATCAAGGATCTAGATATAAGACATCATTTCATAGACCTAATTTTCTCAAAAAACAACTCCAATTTATTTTTAGATGAACTTGTTGTGAAGATGAAAATGTTGCTTCTTGAGGAGGGTAAGAAGTATTTTGAACCAATTTTTCCTTTTAATACATCATCTTATCATATTACACATCCATAGTAAAATTTTTGAAGAAAAAAGACAAATTTTCATTTTTCTGCCAATTAGGCCATTTTGTAGCGAATCCTAGGCTTGCAGCCTAGATTTTGCTACGAAATCATTGTAGGTGAATTTTTGCTTAAAATCATGTATAAGGTAAAAATTAAGGTGGGAAAAATTTTGTATTTAGCTCATTTGGTTCAAAAAACATCTCCAAATCAGTAAAGAGGGCTAAAAGATGGCATAGGTGGGTGAAGTAAATTTGCTAGAAAATCACGCTACAAAATTGCCTAGAATCCTTCGTTTTTACAGTGAAAAGGAATTTCAAAAATTTTCAACAATTTAGTGCAGATTTGAAGCAAAAAAATAATATGGATTAATCAAAGAGTATCAGTGAATATTTTTTTGGTCAGACCACTCAGCAAAGAGGTTTGATTAGGCTACCAACTCATCAATCTTGGACACATCATCAATTATGCCAATACATTTCCAAAATTCAAGGAGCAAATCCTTAATGTCAGTTGGTTGTTATTTGGTTTGGTTATGGGCAATTCCACCTTACTAAAAGTGGTTATGTTTGATAATGTCATTATCAATACATTATGTAAAGGTTGTTAGTGTAATAAATAGAGTTTGATTCCTAATACGTTTTGGACTCTTACAAAAAGAAATAGCACTAGATTCCCTCCTAGTAATAGCTTTCCTATTTAGAAAACGTGTCTTGCAGAGTATTCGAAGGTCTAGCTAGCTGGTAGAATTGATGTCAAGATATATAGTTATATTAATAGGTGAATTATGAAAGGAGAGAGAGGTTGGAGGATGTTATTTGACACTACCACTATTGTAAACTTTTGATGAACAGTAATATACAGTGATTGCGTTTTCTTTTTCACTTGAGATTCTTTGAGTATTTCAATGAGCTTATGTCTTATGTCTCTAAATATTTTATTTCCAATATATTGATGTTGAATTACTCATAATTCATGTTCTTCATGCTCTGACTTCCTTTGAAGATTAAGCTATTTAATATTTTTGTGTGTGTATTATCCTTTCATTGAAACATTACAAGTCTCGGGTTCCACAAGGAGAGCCATTGTCATTGAATTTCCTCACGCTAACTCCATAAGGCCAATGGTAGTGAACCCTACACGTTTTTCACCTACAATGAAATGCATTCAAATCAATATCATAGGGTTAGCCATCTGATTGCGTCCTAATTGAACAAATCACAAGTTAATTTGAGAGAACCCTCTCAGGCTGAAGAGGCCAATCCTCAGTCAAAAGTTGGTTTGAAAGAGTTACTCTAAGTTGTCTAGTGGAGAATCCCGTCAATACCAACTTAGAGATAAAAGAGGTCAAGAAGTGTGGAAAATGAATGATGAGGCTCTGGTGGGCCTCTCTCAACATTTCCTAAATGATACATGAATTTTTGGCATCTCTTTCCAATCATATCTACCTCTTGTAGCATTTCAGGCTCCTCTTATAACATTTTAGGACAACCCATTGTAGCATAATTATTTTATCCATACATATCAAACGGTAGAGGGGATCGACCTAAAATTTTTTGATCATGTGTCCATCATCCTTTTGAACCTCCCCATTAAAAATCTCGATCGATGGATGCACGAATCACAAGAAAAATAAAAATGGTTGTAGGTGATGGAGGCCATTTTATCAAACAATGCGCACTAGAATTTGTTGAAATTTCTTGATAATGTTACCATCATCCATATTCATCTCTCCATGAAACCTCTCAGCGAATGGATGCACATTTTATGTTATATAATAAAAACAATTTTCTACTCTTTCTATTTTGGCCTCCTGTATTAAAAAAGAGCCCTCCTGTAGCACTTTAGTAAAAAAGGGAAAATGAATGATAAATTCTTGGAAATGATGGGAATATGGTCAAAAAGGATGAGTATGATGGATTTACATGGCCTTGGTCCTTTTGGAGCATCTTATAAAAGGAAGAGAATGACCAAGTTTTCCTTCCTTTGACTAGATGTTTGACGAACTTTTTCTTTTGGTCCTTACCTGTTTTTGTTGCTTGCAAAGGTTGGAGAGGACCTGCATTCATTAGAGGGAGATACATGGAACAAATATTTTTTTTCTTTTATTTTCATTTTTTTATTTTAGGCATACAAGCTCCCTCATTGAGGTTTTCAACTAGTAGGTCTCCCTAGGCACCTAAAAGTTGTTTTTGCCTAGGATCTTTTCTTTTTCTCTATTTTTTTTGTTTTTCCAACCCATTGAATTTCTGATGGGCATTTTCAATCAATGAGCCAATATATCACGCCTCAAAGGATGTTTTCACCTGAGATTTTTTTTTTCTCTTATTTTTTATTTCTTTTTCTATCCTACTCTACTTAAAAAAAAATAATCTTTCAAGTATACGAATACTTCCAATGGAGCCATGTGCACATCAAGATGACAAATAAACTCATATGTAGGCTATATATATATATGATTTTACCTAACCTAAAGGTTAGAGACCAAATACTTTTACTTTGACGATATCAAGTATTGTTGAAGAAGAGAGTGATGCTCCATCTTGTTGATTTTCTGGAACCAAACCTCAATATAGCTTTGATTCCCCTACTTTTCTTCCTCATATAGATCATTATTCATGTATTATTCTACTATGACATTCAAATATTCCTCTTTTTCTTGATTATTCTCTTGAAGACATGGATGATCTAATAGTAAACATGAGAGAAATTTCTCAATCTATGATTCTTATGTATTCCCTTTATTAGGTGCAATCCATGATTATTTTCTCTCCTCATTTGAATATTCTTATTCTGAATGTTTTCCTTCAATGATATCAAGAGAACATATTTTTTGAATTACTCTCCTTAACATAATATAAGTACAATTTGTATCAAGAGGAGTTGTTAGGAAGTGTTGTAACTTAGCATTGCAAGTGGGATGAACTACTTCCTTGTGTGGGTTTGGAAATGGTTGTATAGGTAGTTGAGTGGGAGTGGATGTTTGAGATGGATGTGGATGTGATTGTGGTTGTGGTGGAGGTGGATGGTAGTCATAACATGGAGTTAGGGATGGAGGATATTGACGAGGATATTGTGGATTTCTCCCATAAGTTTTTTTCTAGCCTTGTTGCCATGATTGGTTTTGGGGTTGAGATATCTAAGATAGCCAAGGAAAGGGTATGTTCCAATTACTTTGAGATGGATGCTTATAACCTTGAAATTATGAATTAGGTTCATGCATCATACTAGGCTGACTAGGATTTAATGGTATTCTTGGAGCTACATAACATATCTACTTTGGTGATTGAATTTCTCCATTGTCCTCTTGGTATAATTCCTTCAACCTTGGTAATGATGGAAAATATTTAATAGCATGAGATTCTTCATAGATAAAAAAAATATCAATATATTATGTTTTCTCATTTTTTATTCTTAACAATTTTACTTGTTCACTTAGATTTGCTAAGAATTTATTTTTAAAGTTATCAGGAAAATTTCAAAGTTCGTCTTTACTTACTAATCTTGATGTTGATTTACTCACCCTTTCCCTTCCTCCTGAGATGCGGTTGCATGTTTCACAAAGTTCTTCAAATGAGTATACATAGCATATACTCATGAGATCAAGGATATAAATCAACTCATCCCTAATTTTTCTAAGTAAGAGGGTTTTTAGTGTGTCAAATCCTAAATGATGCAATTATTCCCTCTTAAAATTATACATAAATATCTATATTAGACCCTCAAGTCTCTCATCTTCATTTTGATTCATTCTAAATATTTCTTCCTTAAGGTCATGATATTTATATTTTTATAGAAATATATTTTTCATCTCATTCCATGATCTTATTTAATTAGTCCCTAAACTCATGAACCATTTAAGATCACTATCCTTCCATATTGCCTGAAACAATCTCAAATTTTTAGTAGTTAATAACTAACCATAATATCTATAAACGATTTCAAATTCAAAGAGAAATGTTTCTAGATCTTATGACCTAATACCATGGAAGTTGGGAAGGAAATATGGAGGGATGTTCTTGATATGCACACTGACATCAATATCTTTAATGTGGAATCGAAGAGGGTCTTCCTCATTGTCATCATCTTCATCCATTTATTTTAACTTATCTGCCACATATTCTTCTTCTACCAGGAAAAGTGGATGGTGATGTGGCATCATGCGATCAAGTCGCGCGGGGGGGGGGGGGGTGTGGTTGATGTTGGAGAAGTATTTTTTGTTTTTTATAAAAAAAAAATGAATCAGAATGCTAATGCAATGAAATTTTTTTTCCTTCGAATGAAAGATGCCTAATGATATTTTTTTTTTCAGAAAGTAAAATAAATGAATAAACTATGGAAGAAAAAAAATCATACTTTGACACCTCCTCGATAATGGAACCAAAAAGTGATGATTCCCAGTATTGCAACAAGAATGTTGCAAATCCCTGGGCTACGAACTTAAATTATTAACCCGGGGTTCATACAAACTTAAGAGGTATGAGCTCTATATGTGCAACATACAATTTTTCCTTCTTTAATTGATCTAATGTAATGTAGTAAATGTCATGAAATCAAATCCTAGAATAATTTCAGAAATGGAAATGTCAGTTTATTTCCAAGAAATGGAATGCTAGTTCTCAAATGTAAACACTAATCGTAATTGTAGGAGGGTAAAGGTTATGTTATTTGCAGGAATGAAAAATGATTTTCTATTTCCAAAATGTAGACCTTTTGCTACTTGCAACAATGTGAATAATTAGTCTAATTTCAGAATGTGAAAAGTTGACTTGAAAAGAAACTAATACTATGCAAGAATAACCATTTGTAATTTAAATCCTAAGAGCACGAATTCAAAGAAATAGACCTATTCTACTTTGTAAAAATGGAATTCATAAGTGGTGTTTATTATTCAATAATCATGAATTTAGAGTCTAGGGGTTATTTTTCAAGCCTAAGAGACAAAAACCAAGGTTTTGGATAAAATATGGTCAATTTTACACACGCTACAGGAGAGCTACAATAGTGCTACATGAGTGCTACATGAGGTGCTACTAAAGGTGCTACAGGAGGCCATGTTTTGCTATAGAAGGAGATAACTTGTCGAATTATGTTATTTTTAGGAATGAAAACTAATTGTCTATTTAAAAAAAGTAGACCTTGTGCTACTTGAAACAATGTGAACCATTAGTCTAATTTCAGAATGTGAAAATTTGACTCGAAAAGAAACTAATCCTATGCAATAATAACCATTTGTAATTGAAATACTAAGAGTATGAATTCAAAGAAATACACCTAATCTACTTTTAAAAAGGGAAAGTCGTAAGTGGTGTTTATTCTTTCCTAATCATGAATTTAGAGCCTAGGGGCTATTTTTTGAAGACCAAGAGAAAAAAACCAAGGTTTTGTACAAAATCTGGTCAATTTTACATGTTTTATAGGAGAGCTACATGTGTGGTACAAGAGGTGCTACAATAGGCCATGTTTTTTCTACAGGAGGCGATAACTCGCCGAATTCCTGAGTAAGTTATATGAAAATGGGATGGGAAATATTTTTTGTTAAGTAGGATTTATTAGGTCTCCAATCCTAGTGGAATCTCTCCAAAATACCCTTGTTAACACGTGCTAAAAAATAACAGAAAATTACTAGTCTAAAAACTAGCAATTCAAGAATTAATGAGCTAGTTAACCTATGAAATTCCTAACATAATAAATTGAAAATTCCATGGGGTAGATTTTGCTATTAACTTGAATTCTTTTAGGACCCAATAAAAGTATAATAAACTCAAATGAAGTTTATTAACAAGTTCTAAAAAATAGGAGAAAATTACTAGTATTTTTCTACAAGAGACTTCTAGAATTTCTAGATTTGTAAACTATTAAACCAATCCAAGTAGCTCAATGATGAAGATGAATTTTCAAATATTTTCTAAGGATGCATAATTCTTGTGAATCTATAAATAACCTGCAAAAATCACACTTAGATCATTTAACCCAATCCTGCAACAAAATAAGCATTAATGATAAATGCATAAATAGGAAAAACAAGAATAAGATATGCATGTGAATAAGAAGTGAAAATAAGAAATAAAATTGTACAAAAAGGGATCTAAGGCTCCTAGGATAGCCAAGCCCAAGGATACTTAGATACCTATGAATTATACCTAGATTTAGAAGCTAAAAATGGCACCAAACTTCATTATTTGAATCAATCCAAGTACATCCCTCCTAGAATTGAAACTCCAGTTGCAAAATACAAGTTTTCTTCACAGGAAGGCTAAAAAATACGTGCCCCTAAAGGCCATTTCGAACTATTAATTTTAAAAAATTATGATGAAGCATTATCCTTGAAAGGAGGAATCTTTCCCCTCCAAAATTCCTCAAATATGGATCTGGTTCCCAACACTATGAATCTGCATTAAATGATAGGGAACACATTCCTAGATTTTCTCAATCACTGGAGTTGCAGAATTTATCAATGATATCATGATATTTTCTTTGATTATTATCCAATATTTATCCTCCTATAGTAGGGATAAAGTCCCTATATTATCTCCTTCTTGAAATATTCATAGTCTTCCCAATATGCTCACAATGTTCTACAAAAATAAATAATATTAGGGACAAATATGAAGTTATCTCTAAACCTTCCTAATGAACATATTAATGTTAAAAACAATTACTAAGTGTATAAGGAGAGATTATTATATCCTTTATGTGCAAAGGAAATGCTTTATGGGCCTTAATTTGTGTCTCATTTGGAGGACCATCAACTGACATGAATTTTCAGCTTATGCCTTAGGTATTGAATCTTGACCTGAGAAATTTAAATGAGAGTATTTATCGTAGTCGTATATTCTAGATTTACTCCAAATTTGACAATCATAGATTTGAATATTTCATTCTATAGATGGAGAGTTCTGTAATTATCTCTTTCTTTCTTAAGCTTGGGGGTTCCCTTCTCTAGTAATCTCTCAAATTTATTGATTGTCATGGTGTTTAGGCTAAGCTCACTATCAAACATTTCTCCTACATGTATATGAAAATTTATTTTTTCTGGCAAAGGGACACTGGGAATGTCAAGTGACACATCCACAGTCCTAATTTTTTTCCCCGAAGGGAGAAAATTTGTTTAGGGATGATGTAATGAGAATCTCATCTGATTCTCTCTAGCTCCATGGAAACTAGAAGTAAGGTCTGATGAGGGACCAAATGTGATGTTGAATCCTATTGCATTTCATCACTCGTTATTTTGTTTCTCTCCTCTATCAAATTCCGTGTTTCCCAACTAAGTATTGTTGTTTTTCAGCTTCCTGCAAAACCCACAATTGCTACCTCTGTAGATATGGAGGTAGTAGCTTGAGGGGGGTTTTTTAGTGTCACTTGAAATCCTAGCTAGTCATGGTTTGTCTTAGTCAACCCGGTCTCAATTTCTTCATCAATCATTTCTTGAATTTTATGAATTTTCCTTTGAGTGTTTTTATTTAATTTTGATGTCTCCAATCTCATCCACATTTCTCTTTTAAGCCTTATCCTTTGAGGTCATGGTTTCAATCTTTGTCTTCATGTTAATAGAACAAGAACCTAAGTTAGCCTTCCATGAAATTTTAGGCCTATAATCATGATGATAAACTAAGGAATTAATACTCTTCCTTCTCTTTTAGATGATTCCATGGAGTTCATTGTGCCAAATTTTTCCCATTTCAAAATTCACTTCCTTCAATAAGTCTTCAACTTGCTGAAATTATTGTCTGATATTAACAATGAAAAGACCTATTGGTTTTCCCAATTTGAACATGTAGCCCTTCTTGGAAGGAATGAATTGGATTTTATAAGCATGGATGATCTCCTAAAAGATCTCTAGCGAAAACATTCTCATGGGAATGGAAACGAGAAAATGGTAAGGGGGAAGATATGACCCATAAACATTAATCTCAATATAATCTTAAAATAAGTACCAATCTCCCTCCCTGGTATCCTTGCTGATCTAGAGGATGATTTTCTAATTGGGAAGAATCCTTGGGGGAGATACATTATTTATGATTTCATAGGAAATATACATATAGGTGGAAATGAAATGGGAATAACCCTCATTGTCAGGTTTTTTCCTAACAGCAACAGTGAGCTCTGGTATTGCACCAAGAGTGCTGCAACTCCAAGAGGCTACTCTAATTTACTTTATCAACCCAAGGTTCATACAAACTTAGAGGTGACAGTTATATATACATAGCAGATGCATTATACTCATCCCATCCTCTTCTCAATTCCACACTGAGGTGACACTGCTAGGGTTACTTCTAGGAAAGGATGTATGTCACACTTTTGAATGAAAGGTAAGACTGAAAATAACTCATGACCATTACTAATGAATCATATAGCTATCTGCAAGAAATTAAATCCACACTTAAGCTAATGCAAGAAATAATATTAAACTAAGTGGCATTGATGATTTCAATTTCTGAATTGAACTTTCAGAAAGGGAAACTAATCTAGGCACACTTGCAACATATGACCATAATGAAATTAAATGTGAGAAAGATAGAATAATAAGGAAAAAAAGGTGACAATTAACCCCTTAAAATGTACATAATGATGGTTCTCATCAAGTAGCATCCTAATTGAAAATATATTTTCTCTATTTTTAGTAATCTATGAGATAGAGGCCCAAATATTCAAATTCATCCACATCGGTATATAGGAAAATGTAAAACCAAATAGAGTAGTATATGAAATATGCAGTAATGGGATAATAGTGCAACTTGAATATGTGATACTTGGATAGGAATGATAGTACGTCAAAAACATGACTTGAATGAATCATTAATCACAAAAACCCTATGGCAGCCTTAGTGGTGTCATCTTCCCCAAAAAATAAAAAAATAATGGTCAAGATAGTTTTGCATCAGTTCGATAAACATGGATACAAAAAAATAATATGAGATGGGTAGGGTTTGGTGGCCAGGGGCCAAGATCATTTGTGGAAAATCTTGTTGTTCCCCACCTGAGAGGGCATTATAAATCTAGAACAAGGTCGTCTTTATAAACTTCTTAGGGTTGGGAGAAACTGGGTAGAAAAGAACATTTTGAATGAGTTTTGGAGTTATTTCCAGAATTTTCACTCCAATAGAGGATATGAAGAAATTTTTCTCTTTGACGTGTGACTTGGTAAGCCAAGAAACAAATTCTTGGAAGTGGTAGACAAAAGGGGTGATTTGAAAAAGGGTTAGAGCCAAAGTGAGCCTTCCTCATATAATTTTGGTAGACTTTTTTGAAACCTGAAATTATTCCCTATAAATTTCTTGAGGCAGGATGCATGGAAGACTGAGTGGATTTTTGAAGTAGTTGGTAGCTCCAATTTGTAAGCAACTTCTCCTATACGTTGTAAGACCTGATAAGGCCCATATAACTTTAGTTCTAGTTTCTGGGAGCCTTTTTCTTTGAGAAAGGCCGTCTTATAAGGTTGGAGTCATAGGAACAACTGTTTACCTATTTGAAATGACCTTACGAATGTCGTTGGTCACCCTATTGTTTCATTGTATTCCAATGTGGATGTAGATTATCCTTGAGATGAGCGATCATGGCGGCATGGTTCTACATGAACTCATCAACTAATTGCACTTTGGAAGATCCTAGGATATAAGAATATGGTGAAGGTGGGAGTATACCATACACTACCTCATATGGTGTCATCTTGGTGGCTCCATGGTAGATAGTATTATACCACCATTAAGCTAAAGGAAACCAGTATACCCATTGATGATTCTTATATGGAGTGAAGCACCTGAGATAGGTGTCCAAGAAAATTTGTACTACTTTTGATTGACCATCAGTTTAGGGATGATAAGTTGTATTACATTGGATTTTTCTACCCTGTAGCTTGAAACATTCCTGAAAAACTTTTTTGGTGAGAGTGGGGTCTTGATTAGACAAAATGGAAGGTGGCATGCCATGCAGTTTGAATATTTGGTATATTAAAATTTGAGGCACCAATGTTTGGGTAAATGGGTGTGGTAGAGCACAGAAATGAGCATATTTGGAAAGTCTATCAACAACCACCATGATGACTGATTTGTTTCCTAAATTTGCGAGGCCTGTAATTAAATCCATGGAAAAATTTGTCCATATGGAAGTGGGGAGTGGAAAGGGATGTAAGGTTCCCAATCATGCTTCTTCAATCCAATCTGGTATGGGTAGAGAGAGTGATATAAGGGTGCCCTCATCCTTAAATTCGCACGATAAGGCATCGACCACCACATTGTCACTCATATTCTTGTAAATTATCTCATAATCATATCCAAACATTTTTGTGAGACATTCATTTTGTTGTGGTGATGATAGATGATGCTCGAGTAAAACTTTTAGGCTATGATTGCTAGTGATGATTTGGAAATAACACCCCAATAATTATGGTTACGAAGTTTCTACTATATGTAATATGGCCATCATTTCTTTCTCATATGTAGATTGACCCAGATGCTTGCCACTGATTTTTTGACACGTGAAAACCAATTGTCTACCTTCATTAATATTGCACCAATTCTTGTACCTGAAGCATCACATTCAATCACAAAAGGTTTTGTAAAGTATTCTAGGTCCAATAATGGAGTGGAGCACATGGCTTGTTTTGAGAGCCAAGAAGGCTTTTTAAGCAGTGTCATTCCAAAGAAATGATTTTTTATTGAGAATATTAGTGAGTGGTTGGGAAATGCGTCCATAATTGCTAAGAAATTTGTGATATTAGCCTATGAATCCCAAGAATCCCCTTGATCTCTTCAAGGTATTTGGTTTGGGCCAATGTCACATTACCTAAATATTTTTCGGATCAATACTTACACCTTCATAACCCATAATGTTTCCAAAATAGTATACATCTTCTATGCCAAAGGAAAACTTGGATAATTTAACAAATAGTTTCTGATGTTGGATCATTTGTAATACCTACTGTTATAGTTCCTAGTGACAACCGTCGGGTTGAGAGAGGTGAGTGCCTAAGACATATTAGAGTTTTTTTTGGACTTCTCCTTAACATTCAACATTTAAACCACATTTTGAATTAGGGTTGGTTCTTATATCTCTTCTAAGGGGAGGATTTTATCACTAGCACATATTAAAAACTATTAAAGAGGACTTAAATTTCATATATGGTGGCCAACATAATTAAACATATAGTTAATTTGGTCATTATAGTATGGAAAAGAGAAGAACGTGAGAAATATAATTTAATACATAGGGTTGATTTCACAATCCCATGCATCAAACTTCAACAAAAAAAATGAAACATATACTGTAATGAAAATTTAGAAGGTATATAGCGCATATTGAGGAAATTAAACCTTTGATGTCACAAACATATTTTATCATAATTTGATAAACATGAATCCATAACTCTGAGATAAAATCCAACAACTACCATTATGTACCATCTGAGACGAAATCAACACAAAATGAAATAAACAAAGGAAATATTATGTACTACAACTTCATGCAATTGGAATAACCATAACTTATTTATTACTTTGCAAATAGAGCATACATCTATAGTTCTTTCAAAATTCACAATTCAAGTCTGCCTTTGGAGCCAAAATCTAGAACCCCTTTAGAAAAAAAATTCAGAACCTTTTCAAAATATCTCATAAGAAGTTTTATAGGTTCTCATGGATTAATATCCCTTACAAAATATTCCTTCTTGATCTTTTCATTAGTTCCTAACGACTAAACTGTTCGAGTTTGTTATTAGAACAACTGTCCTATCAATCACATAGTTAATTTGATTTCATTCTTGAAATATAATATTTACAAAAATATTAAAATCATAAAGCACCATGATTGACACAATCAAAATATATTCACTGTAGTTGATACGATTCTAGTGGTAAGGTTCCCGGATCAATAATTCAGATGTATTGTGGATTGATAAAATGATCACACATTTGCCACAATGTTGGGTTTGGCAGAGGAGAGTGAAATAAATTTTGATAATCTATCTTCGAACTGGTGAGCTTCACATAATTCAGCTTGGTGGTGAATATAATTTCACCAGTGACAATAGCTGGAAGTCCCTCCTCAAGTAATTTATTATAGTTTTTTCTTTGAGGGTGGAGGTCTTCTCGTTCGAGGAATTTTCCTTTCTTCTATCTTCAACCAAAGTTTTATTATATTTCTCCCAAGGGACTTACCCTGCTACGATGTGACAACAACTGGGAGATATATATTTAACCCTCTGATCAAGATTCAAAATCTAAATCAAATATGGCCACTGCTCTTAACACCTTTTCCAGGAATTCCTCATCATTTTTTCCAGTTGTTTCTTTTTGAATCATGTTCTAAAATTCAATGATTGTACTTACTCTATCCACAATATTCGTGATCCTTAACTTGTTCTTTTGATTTTCACTATTGTACCTGATGAATTTTCCTGTTGTCTCTATAGTTTTACAATTTTCTTCCTCGATTGACAGAATAAATAGTTCATAGTCCTTGATAGCAATTTTCTTCTCTGCCATCAGAATTAGATTCTCCAAATTTGTTCTACTTCAGTTATGATTTCATCCCAAATCAACTGATTGGACTAGAGGAGGGACATGTTACCTTTCAACTTACATTTTAGCTAAGTAATCTCCTAGTTTGCAAACTAATTTTTTTTTTGATATTCTCAACATTTCCCCTAGCATTCTCTACATCTTTTTCCTTTTGTGTGAGAGCACACTTGGCGCTTTCCAGATCGACCTGTACTTTCTTGAGTTCACTTTTAGAGATTTCCAACATAGTAAGGTTCGTATCTAGTTGTTCAATGGGATTTGTTGGTCTGTTGGTACTATTACTACACAAATATGTGAATCAATCCTTTTTTAGAGATCTGCCACATGTTTCTTGAGAACCACGACTTTGTTGTTTTTGTCTATTATCTCTTTAGCTAATATTTCTTTCTCACCCTCCACCTAGGCTAGTTCCTTGGATTTCACATGTTCGCTAGCAAGAATTTTCAGCTTATGCCTTAGGTCTTGAATCTCATGCTAAGAAATTTGAATAAGTCTCTCTATCACAGTCTTATCGTCTAGATTTAATACCAATTTGACAATAAACCCTTTGCAGTTTTCATTTTCTAGATGGATAGCTCTAGAATTAGCTCTTTATTGCTTCATATTGGTAGTAGCCTTATCGAGTAACTTCTGAGCTTTATTGTTTGTCATATTGTTTCCGCGTAGTGCATTTTAGAGCATTTATCCTATGAGTCTATGAAAATTTATTTTTCCCGGCAAAGGCACCCTAGTCATGTCAAGTGACACTTCCATGTCCTAAATTGTGGTCTTCAAGTGAAGGACTACGTTGATGGATGATATAATGAGGAATTATTTGTTCGATAAAATTACCCATTTTAATCCACCCTTACCTATTCCTTTTCATCTATTTTATGGCTTTTATGAGGTTGATTCATAACTCAGGACAACAAAGGTATATTAATTGGCATGTCTTCTTGAAATGTTAATTAATGTAGCATAGTCATAGGTTAAAATTGCTTGAATGTCTTGATTAATGCATAATTACGATATGATGTTCAGATAGATGCGATTTATGACAATGTTTTTAATAGTTGGTAGCATTATTCTAGGACGGGACCATTAGAACTGTTCAACCGATGAAGCACTGAGGAACCAATTATGACACCTATATTTGTGTTTTATTTACACTTGAAAAATTATTGTATATTTGTGGGAAGGCATGATTCCCATCATTCCTAAGATTGTATATTTTTATTCATGTAATGATCAATTGCATAAGTAGGGCTTAGTAGAGCAGAATGAGGTATTTTTTCATGGGGGATAGGTAAAAACATCACTTTGATTATAAATACGTTTTGATTAATGCAATTTCTAGTTTCCTGTAATTTCGTGTGATATTCCACTCTTAACCATAGCCCCGATCAAAGAGTTGGGCTCACTCTCCTGATGAGGTGTTCTTAGATTTAACTGCATGAATTGGTATGTCTTTGGGGTTATGTTATTAATGTTCATGATTTCTACTCTTTCGTTACTATTTCATATTTTTGTTGTGACTTCGAATTGTTGCTATTCTAGGTTTCTCTTATTGTTATTTACTTTGCTATTATTTGATTCTTAACATTTTTGGGCCTTGTATTTTGTGAATTCTCAATACAGGGTAGGGAACTTGTGGCCTACATAGACTTTGGGAGATAACCTTGAAATAATTGAAAAACCGTGGATTGAAAATTAATGTGGAAGGAATTGAATCTATAATTCATATCTTCACAACAAAATTTTGGCACCATTGTTGGGGAGGCTATCAAAGCTAAAATAGGATGACCAATATTGACCATAAGACCACTCTCTCATCCTAGTTAGGTTTGGATTTTCATCATCTCTTAGAGGACCCAAGAATTAAGTTTACAGTTGATTATTTTGATTGATTTAATTTAATTTTATTCCTTTGAATTAATCAAAAAATTGACTCCCTCACCCTCGTGAGGCGAAGTTTGCACCGGTCCTTACACCAGGGCCCGAGAATTAGGATTGCTTTGGTTATTTAATTTTCTTCTTTCCTCTTTTTAAATTTTCTATAAAACACAGTCTCTCATCCTAGTGAGGCAAGTTTTTCACCAATCCTTACACCAAGACCTGAGCATTAGAATTGTTTTGGTTATTTTTTATTTAAATTTCTATCTCTTTAGATTGTATGAACAGAGGAAAAAAAACCAAGGGATAGAGGAAGACCCCCAAAACTTGCAGCTAGCAGTGGTAAGCGAAGAAAATACCTGGGAAGAACTACCTGTATTTAGGAAATAATCTCAAAAGTTGAATCAGGAAACTCATCACGAGTAGTTGTTAGGGTGAGATATTAGATAGAATCTACCCTGATAGTTTTGAAACTAGAAGAAACCTTGAAAGGTGGAGCATAGCCTAGAGAAGAGGATGTTGGAAGCTTAAAATATGGGGAACTGAGTGTTGAATTTCCTCAAGGTGAAGAGGAAGTTGGTAGCAGAAAATATAAGGAACTAAGTGTTGAAGGTCCTGAAGGAGAAGATGAATTTGAAAGTAGAAAATAAGAGGAAGTAATTGTTGAATGTCATGAATGAGAAGAGGAAGTTGGAAGCATAATATATGAGGAACTAAGTGTTGAACATCTTGAAGAGGGAATAGGAATTAGAGGGTTTGAATGTACTAAAAGAGAAGAGGTATGAGAATTAATTCTTTTTCCCAATCATGGATGTTTTGTTAAGAAAAATCAAACTCGTATCGTAGTACATTCATAACCTGTTGACATTCCAAGTGAATATTGGAAGATATTCATGGCCGACACAACGTCTACAATTGAATTTCTAGTTGGGGACATTATAGGTGATGCACCTATGAAACTTATTCCTCTGACATTATTACCTAACTTACATGGCCTCTCTTATGAGGATCTAGAAACATTTCTCTTGGAGTTTGACGTTGTCTACAAAGTGTAGGATTACATTTTAGATGCTCTAAAATTAAAAATATTTCATGCTAATCTAAAGGGGACATCATTGCAGTGGTTTAGGGGTTTAGGGGAAAATTATGTCACAACGTGGGAGGCTATTAGGAAAATCTTCCTTGATAAATACCAGGACTACTACAAGTCTTGGGATATTAAGGAAGAGATATTTAAGATAATGCAAAAAGAGGTTGAGAATATGGAGGACTTTGTGGAACACTTTAAGTATAGTTTACAAAGATCATACCATAGTGATGTGGATAAAGATATTTTGAAGATAATCCTGCTTCATGCATTAATATAAGAATCTCTGGAACTTCTCAATGTAGTAGTAAAGGGAGATATATCAAAGGAATAATTTGACACTCTCTGCAAACTGTATCTAATGATCATGAGGAGCTGCCAAGCACAGGGAAGGAACATGAGGTGTTTATAGTAGAACCCACAAACCATCTAGTAGTGGCATCAGAAAATCAGAAATTGGGTATTTGATGGACAATTTAAAGACTAATATCTTAAGCACATTATCTACATAGCTCTATGTTCTACAAAAAAATAGAAGTAAATTGAAGAGGAGAAATAAATGGCTATAATTTTCCTTAAGTTTAGGAAGAAGAACCCACTAAAAGAGTGTCCACTTAATTTTGTTTAAACCTATGCAATATGTGATCAAAATAACTCAATGAGCACGTGTCCATCACTTCCTGGGCTGAATGAAGTTCTTCAAGGGATGAACGAAGAAATATATCAACTTTATCTCATGGTAACAGAGAAGCCATGGCAACAACGACTGCAAAATTTTAATCTAGGTATGAATCAATACCCTTCTCAGTATTTTAATAATTGGAATTATGGGCCTTAGCCTCCATCATTTCCTTCTCCACCATGGCTATAGTATTACCAATACCCCACACCATGGCATTAATGGTCACCTCAACCTGTTCTAGTCCCTTCTTCGTATCAAAATTAGTATGTACTCCCTCTTCCTACAAATCAAACTTCTCATCCTCTTGCACAACAACAATTACAACTCCCACCAAATGCCTTTGCTACCACTCCTCCTCTTCGTCCTCAATTTCCTGTCCAACCTAACCTAAATCCAAATAATAGGGGAGCCCAAGAGGTTGATATTTTCAACCTTCCTACATATGGTATTGCCACTTCGGAATGTAATAAATTGAATATTCAATCTCGACGAGTGGTGAATCCAAATACTTCATGAACAATTGTTGAAAAAACTGACGATTAAGTCTTAGAAAAAGAGCTTAACCATCTCTCTGGGAAAATTGAGGGTAATACATCATAAATAGTTTTGTAAAAACAACCCACCACCAAAACAATTGTCACTCGAGGAAGTAATATGGGCCCACCTTATCCTGAGAGGTTGTCCCCGAGAAAGCAAATTCCTCAACATAAATTTGATATTTTATGGGAATTATAGAATTTATTCGTTAGGATTCCATTACTAAAGGCTATGAAGGATGTGCCAATTTATGCTAAAATGATTAAGGATTTTTTCTCCAAAAATATTGGACGTAAGCCAAAGGACCCACCCACAATTCATGCCATGGGGAATTTTTTAGGCATATGTTGGGAAAAAATATACTCATCAAATATGGTGACCCAAGAAACCCGATTCTCACAATCCAAATAAATGGGGTTGACATTTCAAATGTTTTGGTAGACCATGGGGATGCAATTAGCGATATAAAATAAACTAATCTACTCACCTAGGTTTAATTAATCTTAAACCAACTTTGACGGTTCTAGAACTTGGAGATTGATCTACAGTAAGGCCCGTAGGGAAATTGGAAGATGTAACTATCTCCATGGAATATTGAGATACCATGTTGGTCTCTTAGTACTGCACACTTGGTCTCCAGTTGGAGTGCATATATTGAACTTATGGATACCATGGATCACTATAGTCGATGCCTAACTTGGGTGTTGATCAAGAAAAAATGGTGATATCAAATGGAAAAATTGCAATTTTTTTTTTCTTTGCCCTTCTAGAGAACCAAGTTCGTCGGCCAAACTAGGATTTACCTTAGCACAAAATTCTTCCCTCAAATATGAGTCTAAGCCTTGAGAGGAAAAAATTAGACCATTTCTCACTATTTGGGAAGCTCTTTGTTTCAAAGATGAAATAGAAGACGATGGTATCAGTACATTTCTTAGTAGTCCTAATTTCGTTTCCTCCCTGACCCAATAGTTATTAGAGTTTATTGTGAGTTGTATTACTCAAGAAACTATCCAACCAGAATCTAAATCCATAATTTGTCCTGTCACAACAACCCATAATATTATTCCAGTACAGATCACCCCAGAGAAGACATTAAACATCAATCCCAATCTATTTCCCTCCCAGAATAAACAATTACTAAAAATCATTTAAAATGAAAAGGAGGTTTTTGCGTGGGAATATACATATATGAAAGGGATTCATCTCGATTTATGCAACCATCACACACACACACACACACACACACCGATATATATATATATATATATATATATATATATATATATATATATATATATATATATATATATATATATATATATATATATATATATAATAGAGGAATGTTGACCTATTCACCAACCACAAAGAAGAATGAATTATGCTCTAAAAAACATTGTTAAGGAATAATTGGATATGTTATTGGATGTTGGATTTATTTATCCAATTTCTGAAAACAAATGTGTATCCCCACATGTCATCATTCCAAATAAGAACAGAAAGTGGAGGATTTGTGTTGATTATAGGGATCTAAATAAAGAAACTAAAAAATACCACTTCCCTTTACCCTTCATCGACCAGGTTCTCGATACAATAGCCAGAAATAATTTCTTTTATTTTCTAGACAGATTTGGTGTGTATAACCGGATCCAAATAGCTCCTAAGAATTAGGTTAAGAAAATTTATACTTGCCATTGGGGAAATTTTGCATACATGTTCCCCCCATTTGGACTCTATAATGCACCTATGACTTTCCAACGAGAAATATTGGGATATTTTATGAATTGATTAATGAAAGTGTTGAGTTTATATGGATGATTTTACCCCATATGGTGATTATTTTGAAGATGGCTTGGAAAATTTACAAAAAGTACTTAAACAATGTAAACATACTCATGTTTCTCTTAGCATGGTCAAATTTCATATGATGATGGAAGAAGGAATCATCCTTGACCATTTTCTTTCAGCTGCAGGAATATTGGTTGATCCTCCTAAGGTCAAGGTAATTTTAAATTTTCCCACTCCAAAAACATAGAAAATGGTGCATAGCTTTATTGGTTATGATGGGTATTATCGATGCTTCATTGATTTTTTTTTCTAAAATATAATTTCCCTTTTCCAAATAATGTCTATAGATGTAAAATTTGTGTGGAATGATGATTGTGAAGCGTCTTTTTCAGGGATCAAGAAACTAGTGTGCGAGGCTCTAATATTATGGGGTCTTGATTGGAGAATTTCATTACATATCTCTACAAACACGTCTCATACACTAGTTGGAGTAGTCCTTAGACAACATGAAGATAAGAAATCGTACGTGATCTAGTACGTCAACAAGAATCTATCTCCTGTTTAACTCAATTATACGATAACCGAGAAGGAATTTTTTGCTGTCATTTATGTTGTTAACAAATTTTGGAATTATATTACTAGGTATCCCACCTTTGTGTGCATAGATCATTCATCCATTAGGTATCTGATGAATATACCTATAAGTCTTGGAAAAATTACAACATGGTTACTATTGTTACAAGAATTTGATATCATTATTGTAGACAAACTAGGAAAATATAATGTGGTAGCAGATTTCCTATCTAGATTGAATGTTAATGATGAAGATACACCTATAGAAGATAGTTTTATGAATGATTTTGTTTTTGAAATTTCTACTTACACCCCTTGATATGTAGATATTTCTAGCTATATTTTTACAAGTAAGGTCCCTCATCATTTTCCATACAGGTAATGAGGAAACATTATCCAGAAAATTTCCCATTATAGATGGATAACATGGTACCTCTTCTATTCCGGACCGGATTAGAAAAACTGACATTGTGTAGGTGAGGAATAGGTCTATGATGTTCTAAATGATTCCCATGGTGAACCCTACAGAAGGAAATTTTCTGATAAACAAACCAGTCATAAGGTGTTGCAGATGGGATAATACTGGCCCTCCATATTCTGAGATGCTAGAAAATATTTTTTGGGGTGTGATAACTACCAATGAATAGGTCATCCTGTTCGATTATATGAAGTGCCACTCCAAGCCCAAAAATTCCTTGAGCCCTTTGAGAAATGAGATATTGATTTTGTTGGGTTGTTTAATCCTCCTTGTCATAAAAAATCTCACATATTAGTCTACATAGACTACGTGACGAAATAAGTGGAAGCCAAACCCTTTGCAAAATCCATTGAAAAAATTATTACAAACTTTTTATTTGAAGAAATTTTTTGCTCGATATGGAGCCCCTGGGGAAATAGCTTCAGATGGAGGGGCACAATTTATATCACATTTGATATAAATTCTTATGGAAAAATATGGAATCAAATATCAAGTGACATCTCCATATCACCCACAGGCGAATGGTTAGGTCGAGAGCACAAACAAATTATTGTAAAACATTCTTACAAATATTGTGGCTAACCATTGAAAATATTGATCTAAAAAACATCCTGAAGCACTTTGGGCGTATATTACTACATGGCATAATACAAAAGTGTTTTCACCACATGAACTTTTGTATGGAAAGTCCCCATTATTTTCGATAGAATTTGAGGTGAAAATGCTCATGATAGCATTGGAGGTAGGTTTAGATCTTATAGCAGCCCAAAAACACCGACTGATTCACCTCAATGAATTAGAAAATATCCATCTGGTGGTTATACAGAATACTGCCACAATCGAACAACAACAGACTAAGTGGCATGACAATTTTATTAAGAAAAAGGTGTTTCAAAAAGGTAATTGGGCATTACTCTATGATTCCCGATTCAAGGATTTAATAGGGAAGCTTTGCTCAATATGGATGGGTCCATATAAGGAACTGTTAAACTCATAACAATAGATGATTCACATACTCCTTTACTTGCAAATGGGCATCGTCTCAGGTTGTATCACCGTCCGACGTCGAACAACTTCATTAGAAAATTATTTGATGACTCTGGTTTTGAAATCATTTAAGAAGAAAATTATTCCTCTACACATCATCATAAATAAAAAAATAAATAATAATAATAATAAATAAATAAATAAAATAAAATAGATATTATATATATATATATATATATATATAATACTAATAGTAAATAAAATTGAATTATTTCTTGTTGATATTTCATTAATGTTGATAATCCACTGGTGATGTTACTCCATCCATGATGATAATTCACTCGTGCTGACACTTCACCGACATTGATAATTCACTGGTGTTGTTACTCTATTCGTGATGATACTCCATTGGTGTGACACTTCACTGATGTTGATACTTCACTGGCATTTCTACTCCATCCATGTTGTTACTCCATTGGTCCTGAAACTTCACCGATGTTGATACTTCACTGGTGTTGTTACTCCCTCCATGTTGTTATTCAACAAGTGTTGTTACTTCATCCTTATTGTTACTCCATTAGTGTTGTTACTCCTTCGATGCTAATACTTCACTAAGGTAAGTCGTCAGGTATGCCCCCAAATGACTCCGTGTTTTTAATTGACATTTCATTAATGACATGACCTCTTACGACCAATGAAGGCCATACCTTAGTCGGGGGGGGGGGGGGAGATAATCACATTAATTAACAACGATATTATTTATCGTTATTATTGCACCTCATTCAAATCACCCAATCATATCACTCATATAGTAATTTTATTACCCACTCAAACCATATCTTTATATGTACCCTTCAAAGATACCCATGAACATTGGAAATTGTAGTATGCATAAAATACGTATGCAAGCATTAAACTGTGGTCGTTTCCAAAGTGTTGGAATAATTACCATAACTAGTATCATATTCATTTCCAATTTTACCATACATTTGTTGAGATTCATTTCACTCATCGTCACTCTTGTTACCGAAAATTTTATGGGCCAACTATCCCCTTAACGGCTTATTTGCTACTCGAAGTGCTGCTATAAGGGAATTAACCTGAAATGGGTGGTCAAGCCATTACATATGAACCGAAAAGAATAGAGCGGGTTCAGAATGAACCATAGTTTTGGGAGGTTTTTCAAAATGCAGGGTGGAAACATTATTTTGAGAGGTTGTAGGGGTTTGATGAAGCAGTGACAATTAATTTTGCGCTAAATATGAAAGGTAATTTCTTCAGGGTCCGCAGACTAGAAAAGCATGTAACTAAGGATTTTATTTCAATTTTCAGCAGATTTCTACAACAAGGATATAAATGTTTTAATAGAAGAGCACCTATGCCAGAGTTTCCAAAATTATTCCTACAAGCAAGGGAGAATGTGATTCATAAAGGGAGATGTTATGATCAAAAATCAAAACCACAACCTTGGGAAGTGGTTGCATATTTCCTAATGTGGTATATCACATGTGAAGTCAGTTTTCTACCATAATTAAATATCATTTTAAGCTTTTATCTTGTCTCATATTTCACGAGGTGCATTCCATAAATATTTTGTTCTTCTTTCGTAATAATATATAATTAATGTCCCAGTCTTCACGTCATTCACGCCAGGAATTTGTCATCCTTACGAATCATGGTCCTATTAGATTATTGGTCACTCACACCTTGTTACAAAATTATGTAGGTTGGATGAAATTGGTTTAGATTTTAGAGGAAAAAGTTGCAGCCATGATGCTTGTAAAGCTAGAGGAAGAATTTCTTGAGGAGGAAGTGATGGAGCAAGAATTGGAGGAATCTGAAGAAAGAGGGGATGAAGTAATGATTTGCAAATAGTATGCTTTAGGGAATAGGAAAAAAACTCAGGATATTAAGGCAGAGGACTTCAGTAGAATGGAAGCTAAAAATTTTACCCCTCGTTCTCCACTCATGACCTCCCTGTTGAGAGGGGCAATGAAATTCCACTCCCCTATCTGCACGGTGAAAGAAAGAACCTTTCCTCCAAATTTAAAGTTTGTAGGGGGGATTTCAGAAGGAGAGGAGCTTTCACTGACACTACTCCATAAGAACCAGTGTCAGCCTCTAAACCAATGGAAGAAGAATTGGTTGCTGATACTGTCCCACAATTTCTAGTATCATCTCCTAATAAAATGGAAGGAGAACTCACTGTTGACACTACTCCACAAGAACCAGTGTTAACCTATAAAAAAATAGAAGAAGAAGTGAATGTTGATAATTTCCCACAAGAACCAGTATCAATGCCTGATAAAATAAGCGAAGGAGTTGTGACTCACATTGTCCCACAAGAACCAGTGTCTAATTCATAACAATTAGAAGAAGAAATTGTTGTCAACATTGTTCATCAAGAATCAGCGTCAGCCTCAGAACAATTTTAAGAAGGAAGTATTATCATCACTGTCACATAAGAACCAATATCAAATTGTGACCAAATTGAAGGAAATAAAGTAGTGTTAGATTCTATGAATGATATGTCAATGCCACCCCAAAGGTACAGAAATTTGAGCAAGTAGAGGAAGCCATGGTAAAACAGGAACTGATTGATGAGTTCACTGATACTGCTCCACAAGGATTAGTACCTTCCTCGAGAGAGATGGAAGAAGTCATGGTGAAATAGTAATTTGTCAAATAACTTGCAGAGAGGAAAGCCCCTATTGAGCGCCGATATCGAATATAGTTCAAAGAAAAAATTAAGCTAAAGATAGAAATTTCCAAGCTGAAGAAATGGGTGATGTGGCTAGGGAAACGGGAAATAAGGTGAAAATATAATTATGATCAAGAAACTACAACCCCTGGAGTTGTTAGGACACATTTGGTGGTAGTACAAACAAAAGATAAGAAGATGGCCTCAACATCTACGCAAACCGTGACACTCCTCCATCTTGAAGAATCTCAAGAATTTATTCTGGTGGCTGAAATCTAGAAATGGGAGGCTGCTACTTTCAGTTACTAGTGAGGTTAAATTCCCACAGAGATCCATCAAAAGGAAGTTAAGGAGAACTAAGAGAATGTGGAAGTGAAATCTGTCAAATAATTAACTCAATTTGAAAAGGTGACGCAATGACAAGAGAAGCTACATAAGAAGATCGAGGAGTTGTAGGGACAAGTTCAGTTATTGAAATCTGATAAGGACGAGATTTTCACATTAATGCAACAAATAATGGCGTGTAGGCCCCCTTCTAACTGTTATGCATTATTTATTCATTAACAATATCTATTTTTTTTGTATATAAAGTACCCATCAAGATATAAATCACAACATAGAATATCCCATGTAATTGTTGAGGATTATGAGAATCCACAATCATGTCAACCAACATTTATTATATGAATTGTACATGCATGAATATATTTTTGGGACTGATTAGTAATTTAATCTAGTACCATTTATGCGGGATATTAAGTTGATATCTTCACATATTTTATAATTAATCAGTTCAAGTGGAAAAAGGCCGTCGATACATTCGAGGAAAATGAATAAAATCACCCATTGATGATCAGGACGG
Organism: Pinus albicaulis; assembly: GCA_034641835.2. Classification (NCBI taxonomy): domain Eukaryota; kingdom Viridiplantae; phylum Streptophyta; class Pinopsida; order Pinales; family Pinaceae; genus Pinus; species Pinus albicaulis. Next base: position 820,105,407 of record CM076578.1, on the reverse strand, counting down.
ATAATTTTCAATCTGAGGTTATTTTTATTGAACATCATTGGTTCTTTGAGATAGAAGGACAAAAATACTGAATTTTCAGGACACAATGATGGTATATTGATATGTGTAAAGAATATATCCATAATTTTCAAGAAGAAGCCACGAACACTTGTTAGAAGTGTTGGATGATCTCATCATCAACAATATAGGCACAAGAGGCCCTTTGAGCACTCAAATTTGTTAGATCATTGGAGAGAGTTCCATGCTAAAATGCATGCATACAACAATGTGGAGTTCATTGGATGGGGTTAAGGCTCCAAATTCCCATTATTTGAGTGCCTTCTCATCAGTACATAACACCCTATAATGTGGATGAATAATTGTGGGAGGATATTTTTTAGTCAAGTGGATTTAAACTTCCCAGGACCGACATGGTGAAGCAATATGATATTTCTCAACTTCACGATAGTAGTAGTCAGTCTAATCTTAATCTACACAGAAAGAGAGTTGCATTAGAACATGTAACCAAGCCAGTTGGGGGGAGATTTTGGTTGATAAAATTACCCATTTTAATTCAACCTTACCTATTCCTTTTCATCCATTTCATAGATTTTATGAGGCTGATTCATAAATCAAGACAACAAAGGTATATTAATTAGCATGTCTTATTGAAATGTTAATTAATGAAGTTAGTCCTAGGGGAGTGTTTCTTGAATGACTTATTGACTAAATTATCTTGCAGAATTATGATATGATGTTCAGCTAGATGAAAGTTAGCACAATGTTTTTTATATATAACATCGTTATTCCAGGAAAGGGCCATTAGAACTATTCAACCGGCGAAGAGTTAAGGAACCAATTCTGACGATTATCTTTTCATTATGTTTACACCTGAAAAAATAGGGTATATTTGTGCGAAGGAATGATTTCCATAATTTCTGAGATCCTTAGTTGTTATTAATTTAATGATAAATCATATAAGTAGGTCTCAACAGAGCACAAAGAGGTTCATTTTCCTTTGGAATATGTAGCAACATCATTTTGATTATAACTCTCTTTTGATTAATGTAATTTCCAGTTTCCTGTAAGTTCATGTTATCTTCCACTCTTAACCACAACCCTGATCAGAGAGTTGGTTCCACTCTCGTGATCAATTTTTATGTGAATAGGTATATGTTTTGTTTATGTTGTTAATCTTCAATATTGTTTCTCTTTCATTACTACTTCATAGTTTTCTTGTGACTTTGAATTGTTTCTATTGTAGGTTATTTTTACTGTTATTTGATTCTTAACATTATTAGGCCTTGTATGTTCTGAATGCTCAATACTGGGTAGGCAACCTTTGGCCTGCATAGAATTTTCACAATAAACTTGAAATAATTAAAGAACCTCGAATTAACAATTAACGTGGAAGGGATTGAATCCATAATTCATATCTTCACACCAACAAAATTCATTTGATTTCTCTCCATGTCCATGGAAGATAGAATTTTTCTCTAATAAGGGACTGAATTTGATGCTAACTTCCATTTAATTTCATCCCTGACTCTTTTGTTTATTTCCTCTATAAAATGCCTTATTTCCCAACTAGGGCTTCCTATTATTGAGCTTCCTACAAAACCTAGAATTTATACCTATGTAGATGTGGAGATAGTAGCTTGAGGAGGGTTTTCTAGTGTCACTTCAAATCATGTCTGGTCCAATTTTATCTCGGTCAGCCTGGTCTCAATTTATTCTTCAGTTTATTCTTGAATTTTGGCCTTTTTTATCGACTGTGCTTCTTCCATTTTGATGTCTCCAATATCATCCACATTTCTCTTCTGAGTCTTATCCATTGTGGTCAGGGTTTCAATCTCCATCTCTATGTTAATAGGCTAGTAATCCAAGTTATAATTCCATTAAAGTTTAGGCCTGTAATCATGATAATAAGATAAGGCATTAATATTCTTCCTTCTATTTGAGATGGTTCCCTGTGGGTCATAGTTCCAAATTTCTCCCATTTCAAAATCCAGTTCCTTCAATAAGTATTCAACTTGCTAAAAGGCTTGTACGGTATTTACAATGAAAGGAACTATTGGTTTTTCCAATTTTACCATATAGCTCTTCTTTGCAGGAATGAAGTGGATGTGATTAACATGTAGGCTCTCCTAAATGAACCTTAGGGAAAATAATATCATGGGCATGAAAATGGTCAAACGGTAAGGGGGAAGATATGACCCATAAACCCTAATTTTAGAATAACCTCCAAATAAGTACCAATATCCCACTTAGGTATCCTTGCTGATTTGGAGGATTATTTTTGTCAGGGAAAAATCCTTGGGCAAAGACATTATTTATGATTTTGTAACTAGTAGACATATAGGTGGAAATGAAATGGGAATAACCTTCCTTTTTTGGATTTTTCTTGACAGTAGCATCCCAATAAAAAATATATTTACTCTGTTTATAGGAATCCATGTGACTTAGGCAAAAATATTTAAATTCATCCACATGTGTATATAGGAAAAGTTAAAACATAATATATTTGTATGTAAAATAGGAAGTAATGGGAAAATGTAGCAACTATAATTTAATAGACTCGACTAAGAATGAGAGTATGTCAAAAACATGACCTGGTCGTATCATTACTTGTAAAAAATCCTATGGTGGCCTTACTGATGTGGTGGTGTCATATCCCTAAAATGTAGATAAATAATGGTCAGGATAGGTTTTTCTGTATTCGAGATGGGCAGGGTTTTTTGGCTAGGGGCCACGATCATTTGCAGAAAATATTGTTTTTCCCCAGCTATGAGGGAAATATAACTATAGAAAAATTTTGTGTCTATAAAATTCTCAGGGTTGGGACAAACTAGGTTGAAAAGAGGCTTTTGAATTATTTTTGGAGTTATTTCCATAACTTTCACTCCAGCAGAGGATATGAAGCGATTTTTCTCATCGAAGTATGACATAAAAGGGAAAGAAACAAATTATGGGAAGTGGTAGATGGAGGGAGAAATTCCGTAATACAATCTTGATAGTACTACCCTAAAGGGATCATCTCCCTTAAAATGTCGGTCATACATTTCTAACCTGATTTCTAACAAGTGATATGGTCAGGTTGAGTCATGAATCTCAACTTATTTGTTCATGAAGGGCTCAATATTTGAACAGGGTGTAACCTTTTGTAGTTTGGATGTTTTAGTCATAGTTTCTTTCATTTTAATCATATGGAAGAAAAATTGTGAGTTGAGGTTTGCGGGTTCCCTAACTATAGAGAGGAATTGGATGGAATGACATTGAGGTGATTCTACACTGGCTGATAGTGGGATGGCGTGGTGGACCGGTAGAGAAGTAGGAGAGCTCGACTATAAAAATATTTTTTGAAATTCAAATTGACAACTAGTCATCGTCTTATAGGCAGGAAAAAATGTTAAAATGACATCATATGGGATTGTGAGGTGAGTGAGAAGTGTCACTACGAGAATTTTAGGACGAATCGATAGAGGGGAAGGGAGATATGTTTGACCTTGGATGCATCACTTGCGTGTTGATGTTGATAGTGCATCGGTGCATGGTGTGGCGAGTGTGGTCCCCCCTTCTCTAACACAGTGGTAAACTTGGAGTTGGTGGTTAGCCTAGACCCCCCGGAGTAGATCTAGACCATTGATCAGCCTACCTATCCCCTTTGAATTTTCTCCTTCAGGGGTTGGTGCCGACGTATCTTTCATTCTACTTCCCCCCCCCCCCCACCCCCACCCACCATATTGTTTCTCTGGGTTGGCTGAGCTGCAATAGTCGACAATCCATCAGGTAACTTCTCGGATTTTAACCGTATATGTTCACATCAGTATAAACGAGGCTCCCCTTCTTACAATATTTTATTTAACCATTGTGTTTGTTCCCAAGAAGACATTCAATGCTTGTTTTTTTCCTGCGTGCATGAAGTGTGCCATAGGAACCTATTTTCTTTGTCATTTTCTTATCATTTTTTGTGTCATCGTAAAATAAAAATTTGACCATATGAAAAAAATATGAAAGGGAATGAGGGGGTAAAACATTGGCTCCAACTATGGACAGTGCATTGCAAGCAAGGAATTGAGAACTGTTTCCATTATAGTGTTCGAATTCATGTCAACAAGCTCTTGGTGCTGCTGGTCATATCCATGAGTGATGAGTGTTTGGCAATAGATGATTCGTTTATGGTCTTGTTAGTTTCCATTGATGTCAACATACCTATCACTATACCTAGTAGAGATGTTGTTTTGGTTGTTCAGGAGATGGATTCTAGACATGTTGAGTTGGTTGGAGATGCTACTATTGCAGGTGATTAGATTGTTGCTCTAGGTGTTTCATATCCCTATTTATGTCTTGGGGGCATTTCATATGTTGCTACATGTGTGAGATGTGGTTGCTTGTGTTGGAGGCTCTTCTACGAGTGATGGAGGAATTTGTATGACTTTATGCTACTACTACAAGAGTAATTGATGCTACTATAGGTTTTGGAGATGCTACTTCAGATGTTAGAGATGTTTTCATTGTTTCTTGAGGAGCTGGAGGTGTTGGTCTTGGTCCTAATGGTGGAAGAATAGGACATGAATTTAGTAAAATATATCCTTGTTTATTCATCAGTTTCATACTTATCGTAGTGTCTTGGAGGAGTCATCATATGCTGAAGAAGGTAATACAACAAGTGGCACCGGTTCTATAATAAAGAACTGATGATTTTACTGAGTTTTAGCTCCAGTCGCATGCATGTTGAGTCAAGGGAGTAGCTGAAAACCAATATTCGCATGGAGATAGGCTCAATAGAGCATTTATATCCCTAGTCAGATGTAGGACAGTGCTAAGAGAGCGACCAAGGATTTTTAGGATAATTTTTTTGCATTCTTCGTCTTGTTGAGCTATTTTTTGTGTTTTGACGACATACTTGATCATAAGTGTTTGGTTTATGATCATAAAAGTTAGTGGGACCTCCACAATATGATTAATGTTGAAAATATCAACAATTCTAATGTAGCTAGTGCTTAATTTATTTAATGAGTTGAATCCGAATCAAAACAAGTATATGAACAGAGTTGTGATGCATAGTAGTTCTGAGTAATTATTTCATTGCACATTTGAGTTAATCTACATATTGAAGAAAGATCATTATAAGTCTGGTTTAATTTTCGAGTGGTGTTGTGAGAGTGTGCATGCAGAGAAGAGTGTACAAGCTACATGTGTTGTCTAATGAAAAATTTATAAAGAAAATTGTAGTTGTAGTAGCAATGAGCTGAAGTATGTTTCAACAATGATATTGGTGTAGTGAGTGATAATATAATTTAATTAATTGGAGAAAAATTGTATAAGTTACCACACTACTGATTCACCCACCTCCTGACACCCCCCCCCCCCACTTGTGATCTAGTTCCAAAAATTGGTATCAGAGAAGGGCTCTCTATTGCATTTTGATCGTTGGAGAGTGGATCTTGGATTTTTTGGCATAATTTTTGCAAATTTATAGAAATGGATCAGCAAGGTATTCCAATACTTCACGAATGTAAATTTTCAACTTGGAGAGTAAATTTGGATTTTTATTTTTATTCGTTGATGAAGATATTTTTCTACGAGTTGAATATGGTGTTAAAGATAAATAAAATGATTCATCTAAAATATAATTTTGAATGGTATTTCAAAATATAATAGCATGCTTGTGAATCATTGTGAGACTGCAAAAGAGATGTTGAATAGGTTGCAAAATTTGTATCTTGGAGGAAAATTACGATTTTTAGAAATGGAGAAAAGAGAAAAGGATTCTAATTTCATTGCAGTAAAAAATCAATCCTCCTCACAAGAAGATGATGGCACTAGCGATTATAGAAATATATTGAGCATCAATTCCTAGAATGATGAGAAATCCAAGACCATGGAACTAGAGGTAGAGATTCAAAGGCTCATGGCTGAAAACAAATATTTGGAGGATAAATGCCATAAATTTAAGGGTGAAGTAGTTTCCGCAAGAAGATAAGTACAGAGGCTAAAAAATAATGCTCAAGCGTCTATAAAAAAATCTAAAATTGTTGGAGCACCTATTTGCAGCAAAAATAACGAGATCCATGAGACATGAAAACAAAATAATAATAAGAGAAGGCCAAAGAAGAAGAATATAATGGGAAAATGTTACAAGTCTATATGGAGACAAATATGCATTTTTAAAGATGCATGTGTTCAGGGGGTGTCCTTGATGTTTGAAACGTTATTTTTATTTTTTCTCTATTTCTATTCTAGTATGTTTTTAGTTGGAGCAACCATGTGCATCCGTTCATTACTTTGCAGTTATATGTTTTGGTTTTATTGATGTTGATGGTATTATGGCAGCCATATAGTTATTCTTATGTGCATTGACTAGATTTGATGAGGGATCACACATTCATGAAGAGCATTTGTGCTTCCAAATGGCTTTGGAATGTGTTAGCATTGTGTCTAGGAAGATTTTTGTTGCTACTTCCACACATTGCATGTTGGATGAGATAATATGGTTTGCATGACATATTTGGTATTTTTATGATGATTATACTACTAGATGATATTTATTTCATGCTTGTGTAGCTTCCACGGATACCATATAATATGATACATCTATATTATATGTGTAATTTCTTATGTCTACTACTTCTAGATGCATGATACATGTTGTTGTTACCATGTATTTTTGGATCCATAAGTTATGATGATTGCTTCTCATATGTGGATTATACATGTTTTGTTGCTCATTGATTTATTTATTATGCCTCATTGATGATATATTGTTCTGATCAGGATATATATACTTTTTCTTCTGATGATGTTTTGGCATAATGGATGTTTTTGCATGGTATTTTCACTCATGGAGAGATTGCGCACATTACTAGTGTTGGTGCTACTACCCTTTGATATGTTGGTCATGATTTCAGTTGATGATGAATTATCATGATTGTTATGGGATCAATGAAGATGTGGATGTATCTGCTACTTCTATGACATATTCATGTGTTGTTGCTATCATTTGATTTTATTGTTGACGAACTTGTGGATTATGGTGATGGTTGTTACTGCGAATTATGATCTTGCTGCATAATATTCATTGTTTGGATGATGATGGCCAAGGTGTTGAGTGGCCATGAACTACCATATCGTTTGTGTAGTTCTCCTTTTGTTGCTTCTACACATTTACCAAGTATATCATTTCTCATGGTAGCCTTATATTGATGCACATGCTATGTACTGCATTTTTATTTATGCTACCATATGGAGCATAGGTTGATGCTTATTATTTCCATGTACTCATGTTATTTCATGTTTTGGGCATGTATTCATGAGAGAACCATTGTGTGCAGATGTAAAATCCATGTACTATCACTGTTTCATCTTTTGGGTGAATTTCTCCTAGACTGACCCATGGTGTCTAGCATGTATTGTCACTATCTATGTATGGGTCAATGGATTCCAAGTCATGTATTATGATGTATGTCTTTGATGTAGCACCGCTTTATTGGGTCCATGATGTAAACTTGGGTCCATATTTTCATTGATCCAGATTTGTGCAGGAACACAATAAAATACATAATTAAACATATATGCAGAGATGCAGTAGAAATAAGACTTCATTTCATTAATATCAAATAATTGAAGTATGATTACAGACAAAATGGACATAGACTAGCTAGGGTGATGGTAGCTTATCTCTGATAAGAGACGTGGCGGCTACGTTCTTTTGAACTATGTTACAATGAGGCTTGAAGGCCTATTTATTATTGAGAAATAATGGAAAACCCTAAACATCCAAAAACCTAACCCTAGGAGATGAAATGCCAAAATATGGGCCCAGTTGGGCTAAATTGGTACATCAATTTCCTAGGGTCATAACTTTGGCATATGATCTCCATTTGACGCACACAATACATTGTTAGAAATATCTATCTGAGGACTATAACTGATGATAGCAAATGTCAAGTTGAAGACTCATAGTTAGCGAATGTGAGTATTCAACTCAACATTCGTTCTCAAAAGTTCTAGTCCTTAGATAAATATTTCTAACGAGGTATCGTGTACATGAAATGAAGATCGTATGCCAAAGTTATGAACCAAGGATAATTATGTACCAATTTACCTCGATGGGGCCCATATTTTGCTGTTTCATCTACTAGGGTTAGGTTTTTGGATGTTTAGGGTTTTCCATTATTTCTCAATAATAAATATCCCTTCCAGCCTCATTGTAACATAGTTCGGAGGCATGTAGCTGCCACATCTCTTCTTAGAGATAAGATACCATAACCCTAGCTATTTCAGGTCCATATTGTCTATAAGGATACTTCAATTATATGATATTAATGAAATGAAGTTTGATTTCTGCTGCACCTCTGCCTTTATGTTTATTTCTCTATTTTATTGTGTTCTTGCATAAATCCAGATCAGTGGTATCATAGTGTTCTGTTATTTCTCAATCATTCTTTGCATGTCCCCAATGAGGTCAGACTATAAGGAGTTAGGGCTTCATCTGGTTAAACCTTTGGAAAATTAGTCTCACGAACATCGATGACCACCCATGGGGGAAGAAAAAAAAGATGAGGGAGAAAGATATCCTATCAAAATATTGGTCGAGAAGGCCCTCGAGAAACAAAGGAAAGAAACGATGGATAACGTTTCCCAAATCCTTCAATTACTACCCACCAGTGACGCATCTTCATCTAGTAGCCACACTGTAGGTGCCACTCCTTTCAAGGTACAAGTCAACTTCGACATTCTTTTAATTGAATTCTAGATAGATGTAGACTCCATAGATAGATGGTTAAATTTTCTAGAAGCGTATTTCTGGGTCTATTTTTTCTCTGACCGAGAAAATATTACTTTTGCACTCCTGAAAGCTGCCCCCCATGTCAAACACTAGTGGGTAACCTACTATGATCAAAAGGACGAGAGGGGACCCTCTCTATTCTTAGTTGCACCCACTTGGAATTTGCTCTGAGACAGAATCAAGGAATAATATTATCCCATGGGGAGATATGAGGGCCAAGTACATCCAGTGGAACACGTTGTGGCAGCAAAGGCATCAAGATGCTCACAAGTTGACAGATTTGTTCCATACCCTATACAAAAATTTTGGTATTAAAGGTTCGAGGAAACATTTGGTGCTCAATTACCACATATGTTTACATAGATACATTCACAAGGAAATGTAGTTCCTCGACATTACCTTGCTTGGCATGGCATATCGATATGTTGCCAAGATCGAGAATAAATTTAAGCAGAAGAAGTGAGACTTTGGATCGGCGAACCTGAAGCTAAGGAAAGGTGCCCCTAAACCACAGAACAAGGGGAAAATCCAAAACATGGAAACTCAGAAAAACACCAAAAAGACAAAGCACATGGGGAAGTGATGTGAATTTCATAACAAATCAACTCACAACAAAAGCGAGTGTTGGGCCAAATAGTTGATGGTGGTTGAACTGAAGGCATCTGAATCAGATGCATGCGTTGATTATGAGTCAGAACTAGACAAGAGGAATGAAAAAGGGAACAATATCATTGATGTAGAACTGAGTGCCACAATTGCTACCACCAATCTCCAAAGGGAGGAGCCTGAGGATCCAGAGGAGGGGGAGCACCTCTTCCATTCCTAGATGTGGGTGAAGGGTTCTCCAATGAAATTCCTTGTCGATATTGGAAGCCAAAACAATGTCATTTTAGCAGAGGTTGTGAAGAGGCTCAACCTACCGACCATATCACACCTGCAGCAGTATAGTATTGGGTGGCTTCACCGAGGAATATGTCTTTGCATTAGCCAACAGTGCCTCCTTCCATCCAACATAAAGCCTTTCATGGATGAGGCACTATGTGATTTTTCTCCTCTTAATGTCTCTGATGTATTATTAGGCCAACCATACTTCTAGAATAGACATGTTGTGTATGAGTCTAGGCCTAATTTTATTATTATTACTTTGGGAAATAAGTTTTATATGATACTGAAGGTCAGACAACGTTCCGTCATCTCTTTGAGTACTGCAAAGAAATGTAGTAACATTATTTCCCAAACCAGCAATTTATTTTTCACTACGATTCGCCCACACAGCGAGAAGAATATTGTGGCTGTAGCTTCCAAACATGGCTCCCCTGCATGGCAACAAAAAATGGACAAATTCGTGGAGGAATACAAGGAAATTTTCTCCTCATCCACAAGGGTTCCTCTACAATCTAAATTGAAGCACTCCAATGATCTCACCCTAGGCGTGTCACTGCCTAATGGGTTGATCTATCGACGTTTTGTTCTAGAGAATGATGAAATCAAGAGGAAGATCGAATAGTTGTAGCAGAAAGGGAGCATCGGGCCAAGCTCCTCACATGCACTGTCTGAGGCTGATAAAAGAACCAAATTTATTGAATGCATCTAGAAAGTCTGCTAGTAGGTCCATGATATCTTGGATAAATCCAATGCCAAGTACAAACAACTAAATGACCAACATCTGGTGCCGCAAAAGTTCTAGGAGGGTGACAAAGTTTGACTACATTTGCATAAGGAGCACCTTGTTAGGCCCCACCGCAAGCTTAACCCACTCTGATATGGGCCATACACCATCACCAAGTCAGTAGGGGAAAATGACTTCGAGCTCAGTATTCCATCATTCCTTGGTTTGCACCCAGTGTTCAATGTGGATCGCCTCCGACCCTACTTTCCACCATTGTTGGACACATCCAACATTGCAGAACAAATCACACCAACATATTTAAACCCAAACTCCATGGAACAAGCCACAAATGATTATATCATGTACACATAGATAAATAAAACCCATCAACAAAGGCTCCAACTATATCTAGTTGTCCAAGCAGGTCAATGCCTTCACTAGGGAAAGTGGCTCACCAGGGACGAAAGTCAGTATAAGTTTCCTCATCTCATGGAGGAAATCAACGCAATGGGGACCATTGATTCATAAGGGGGGATGAATAATCCAGGTGGATATTGGTGGCCACCCACCTATTCCACTAGCACCCCCACCATTGTTTCTTCCATTTTTTCAATTTCTTTAATTTTACCACAATTTACTATTTTTGGCATTTTTTCGGGTTCTGAACTACCAGGCCCGATTTGAGGCCTTAAACGATTTTTTTTTTTTTTAAATAAGTGTTGGAAAATTTGACTCTTCAAGTTTCCATTCAATTGTGATTTAAAAAAAAAATGTCGTTTAGGGCCTCAAAACGGCTCTGGAAGTTCAGGACCTGAAAAACTGCCAAAAATAGTAAATTGTGCTATAATTAAGGAAGCTGAAAAACTGAAAGAAACAATGGTGGGTGTTGTGGTGGATTAGTCACACAGGTGTACGAAATTTCACCAGCTTAAAGAGTGTGGTCTACTCTTTAAACTATTGGTAATAGGCATAAAGTGGGGGAGCTCAAAAGCATAAAACTTAATGGAAATAGTATGCTAAAGTATGCTCTGATTAAACTAAAAACTAAAACACAAATATATAGAAGCTATATAGAGATTCAACACGATAATAATTCAAATGATGTCTCGATGGACTCTTCTTATTAAAAATTTGAATGGAGAAGAAATTTTACCCACTTGCCAAAGGGCCCCTAGGCAATGGCTCTAGGTCCCGATGCAAGGATGTTACCTTCCAAGCTCTGCCTCTGATGCAGTCTCCCTCTCTCTCTGTTGTGGTGGACTAATATGTTGGGTGGCCAAATATTGAGTCCTATTTAGCTCCAGCTTCGGGCCACACACAATGCTGGTGATGCTTGGGCACCTTTGGCCAGCATAACAATGTGATCACCCTTTCTTCATCTCTTGGTGGGTTTATATAGGTGAGTTTCAAATTCTCCTTCCCTCCCTTGGTACATCATGGATAGTGACCCAAGGGAGAGGTATGATTCCATTGTGTGCTCAAATTTTCTTTTGTGTGCTCACATGTTGTCTAAGTAGGTGTTGGTGGCTGTCCTTAGGTGGCTTTCACACAAGGAGTAACTGTCCTTTGCTTGGTATGGTCCCGGAAAGAGACTTTTTTCCATTTCCAGGAATGCGTGCTTATCGGGCCAAAAGCACACAGAAGGCTCTCTTCTCGAAGGATAAAGCACACAATTCAGCATTGATGACTAGTGCAAATATGATTTTCTCAAAACCTTAGAGATTTTAAATAATTCTTGATTCCATAATGTGTTCCTACCCTGTAAATCCTTAGGCTCGACATTAATTGATGTCGTCTTTTGCTGTATGATTTTCCAGTGTTAATAGTTGTCCCCTAATGTATGAGGTCTAGGAATAAATGTATAGCTGAAATACATAATAATTTCTTTTTTGTATCATACACAAAGAGAGAGAGAGAGAGAGAGAGAGAGAGAGAGAGGTCTGCGTGTTTTTTGCAATTGACAACACCTTGCACCGTTTTCGAGATAACCATCGCCTAAGGGGACCCCTCCAAGCAGACACAAATATACAACATATTTATAAAATTTCAATGAGGTAGGAATGTCCCATGCTTGTGATGTTATGGCTAGTTAAACAATATTGAAAGATACATGTGCTGTCTATGCCACTACTGTGGTAGTGGTGCTGGTGGTTGTTGACGACGGCTACTGACGCCCTTAGGGGCATTTTTTCTTTGACGATAGGTGGAATGTGATACCCATATGTGTAATCTTGGTATGTCATATCACTGCGTAATGTACACATATGTACTGGTGGGGACCTTCCCGTGTAAGCATTGTTGTCAGAGACGCTTATGGAGGCATGGGTCTTCGACGGATCTGATCAAAGTGCAATGGTTGCAAGGTATGGTACCATCGTGACATGTTAGATTTTGCTGTGGTCGAATTTCAGGAGGATCGATGACATCTGTGGACAATTATGTCTCCCACATTGCCACCTGAGGATACCCCTTTGCATGGGGAGGGGTCATCCAAGGTACTGCTTCCTTCTTGGAAAAGAGGCGTTGAGGTCGACAAAAAGGAAGCCTTAACCGAACCATGGGTCGTCAACCTGAGGGGTCAGGGACCTCGATGTGATGAGTTCGATCTAGGCATGTTGGTGAGAGCTGACTAAAAAAAGATGATGGGGATTCAGTGGCCCAAGGTCGAAGTATACTTGAGAAACTTGGCGGCAGTCATAGTTATTTCTGGAGGGAAAATCCCTGGAGTCGATAAGACTTCCAGGGCGGGTGTGAACCGGCTATGAATGTCGTGATGGTGCGTGCATGGGGGTAAAATAATTCGACTAAGGGAAATGGGGGACTGCTTCTAGAGGGGAAAAGATGAAGTATGAGGGCGAAGTTGCGAAGGGCATCATTTGCGGTGTTTGTACACTTACCAAAAGAATAAAATAATGGGGTTTGGTCTGTACAAAAAACAGAGACGGGTACCCCAAAACATGAAAGAGGGTCGCTCACTGAAGGTGTGAGGATGGTGTTTTGCTGGGGGTAGGGGTCCCATTGGTTGGTCTCATGTGTGGATTTGATGAAGCGGAAGATGTCACAGATGGGATTATGCTGATGGAGGTATGGTGGGCCAAATGCGATGCGCGGAGGTGCGCTTTCAATCTGCTTGTACAACCCAGTCGTCCGAGAAGGGGGGGTTTGAGTTTGAATGGTAAACTGGAACGTATGCATGATAGATGGATGGGCATGAGGTGATTCCCAAACTGAATTGGTATGGCCATGGAATCACTTATGTGGTGATATAAGGTCTACTTTGGGTGATGATTTCCATGGAGGGGAGCCTTTACCGACCAACACGGACGTTTATCATATGCAGGGTGAGGTGATGATAAATGTGGTTAGGTATGAGGACCCTATGGTTTATTTCTGATGAAAAAATGATGTCAGGATATGCAAATTTATCTGGGACTCTATCATGCTGAGGGTAGAATGATACGTGCTCCGAAACTTTCAGTGAATGGTGTTGCGAACGGTTTGTGGTTTTACCTGCAAAAACAACTACCTCAAGTGAAGGAATCTTCTTTTCATCAAATATTATTGAAAGACATGAAATTTGGAAAGGAATATGGGAGGGTGCATACCTGCCGATGCCGAAAAAACTATTTTTCCAAAAAGAGAATGTGTGGTATCACTTTCGTTCGTCATGGCATACTGATAATGGTGCAACTTACGGTTTGTGTAATGGACCTTCTGATCTCCTGTTATGGACGTCCGAAGTTTTGGAAAAGGGCGATAAATATGGGATTATGGCCCTAATCCTTTTCATTTGTACTTGCTGAGTTTTGGGAGATCAGAGGTGATTGTAGAGCCTTTCTTGTCATTGCGGTTAGCATGTGTACCAGGGATTAGCGATATTATGCTGAGGTAATTTTCATGACATCCTGCATTTGAATTTTTTCAGTCTGATGGTGTTAGGGGTCGAATAAATTCAGTTTGTACGGAAATTTTTGTCCTAAATTGCATGGGTTATCTAGGCAAAGAGGAGCCCCTATTGCACATGTTTCTGAGGGATAGACACGCGAGGGCGCGATATTCCCTCCTTTTTTCACGCAAGGGCACACCTGTCTGAGAGACAGGCGCGCAAAGGGCAGGGTGACATAAAACTTGGGTTTTTGTCTGTTTTGGTGTTTTTATCTATACTGATGGGTGCCTATTGCTTGGTAGGTTAGTGTGCAGAGAGAGAGATTGGCCCGAAATCCAGATTTCTCTGGCTACTGATGGTGGGGCGCGTCGTCAGTTGGTTGCATGGGGCCTTCTGAAATTTGCTAAGAATGAGTTCCTTCGGTCACAGGACCGACTGTTACGTTAAATTATACAACATTTGAGCATGAGGCACAACATTTTTGTATTGAGGGGGATGAACTTGTTTATCCGTCTGGAGACGGATATATACTTCGTGACCGAGTTAGTGCCTCAGGGTGAGGCACTGAGATATCCACTCCCTACTGGGAGAGTGAACCTAGCTAGGTTCTAGAGGAGGCATTCCGGTGGTGTGCCTCTTATTGAGGGGAGAATCAATATTGCATCAATGAAAAATGTGGCGTAGTGGTGTGCTCTGGCCATTATTGTGCGACTAGCGGGGTCATTTGCTCCACATTAGGCATCGGGCCCATAGGTGGTGGTTTTACGTCGTTTGAGGAATGGGAAATTTTTCAATTTTTCCCATTTCTGTTTTGATGGTATGGTATCACAATTGAACAGGGTCCAACGTGGATCCAATTCACTTGTGTACGCTAGCATCTTATGCAACATTATGTACAAGAGGGTGGTGCTGCTGAGGCCCATTGTGGCAGTGCCTATTGGGGGGCCGCGGGAGCCATGCATGAGGAGGTGGGCTCCAATGATGTCGCGCAGTGGTGGTGGCATGGTGGGTCATTATTTCCAATTGGAATGACACGAAAGAGGCCTGGTTTGAGGCCAACCTACAGATTTTTTTTCCATACCCGTTTGTGGGGATGGACTTTCAGGGTGATCCAGATATCGATATCCATTTTGGTTATGTTTGGGGTC
This sequence comes from Pinus albicaulis, assembly GCA_034641835.2. NCBI lineage: Eukaryota > Viridiplantae > Streptophyta > Pinopsida > Pinales > Pinaceae > Pinus > Pinus albicaulis. Next base: position 820,089,994 of record CM076578.1, on the reverse strand, counting down.
CTACAAGTATGTGCTATATTCTTCTACATTTGTTCGAGTCTTTATGTACTTATGTGTTTTCGTTTTTTGACATTAACATTGTTTTGGTTACTCATGCAGATGTTGGCGAGGTAGGTCACCCAGTGGCTTGTTTGGTGGGTCACAATCCTCCAGTATGACCTCGAGGTGGTCAGGGGGGAGGTGGCGCAGGTGGACCAGGTGGTGGTGCCGGTGGACCTGGCGGGATGGTTCTAGCCCTTTTTATGAGGGTAGCAGCTCGGCTGCAGCTGAGGTTGTGGCCGAGCGAGCTTTGTAGATGCGGCTGAGGTGCACATTGCAGTACTTACAGCTCAGGTGGCCAGTCTATAGGACTTCCGGGGTCGAGTGGACCGCTTGACCCAGGGGATGCCTGCTCATGGTTTCATGGAAGAATTCGAGGAGGCTTGGCTAGAGACAGTGATGGCCTCTGAGAGGGATTATCGGCCCACTCTATGATGGGTGGCTATTGCAGTGGCGATAGAAACTCCAGTGGTGGCACCAGGAGCAGTGGTGGGCCCAGGTGCTCATCTTGAGGGGGCACCCCCCCTAGAGTAGTTTTGTACACAGGGAAAGCACTCATTATGAGGATGCTTCCTTTATTTTTGATGACCTTTGTATCTTTGGGCTGGCCAATGGGCCAACGATACTATTTTTATACTTGAATACACATATTTTTTGTTATATATATGAGAGATATTTTTGCGGCTCTACATGGTGTGCTTATCTGTTTAGGTTTATGTATTTTTTGTTATGGTGATGGTTATCTATGTTTTTGGTTTTTTATGGATGATGGTTGTTGGCTCGAGGGGTCCTCACCCAGGTTCGGTGTGCAAGGTTTGCCAACAAACCCCTATACTATTGGCCCTTTCGGTAGTGACTCACTTGCGCAGGTCAAAATCTCACCCGAAGTAGTATGGGTAGGTGTTGGAACCATGTTTCCACACAATGAGAAAGGATGGGTAAGGTAAGCAGAGTTGTGCTAAGCCCTGTAATTCCTGAACTACCTTGCTCTGTAGAGGGTTGAATAAATCTCTATTCGCATCCACGTGCACTAGATCTACAATTATATGCCCTTATGACAGTAACACATCATTACATAAATAGACTAGAATAGATCCACATCCAAAAACACTCTTACACAGATATTCACAGCTTAAAGATAGAAATGCACAATGCAGTAATTACCAACAATTCACACAATAGTACTCACAGATTTAGTTCTCTATCAATATTTCTATTCATTCATTCATCAATTCTTCCTCACAATTCCCTTCCAAACCTGCGCACACACCAGTAGGGTCTGCACACAGCTGGACTTGGATCTCTACGCACATAGCCAGCAGGATTCCTTTCCATAAGAACCCAAATAGATAGCTTAAAAACCACAATTTTCATCAATAGCTCATCATTCTTATCCCTTACAATACAAAATGTCCCTGTATTTATAACAATCTAGCATAGACTTTCCTATGGTCTGCAAACCATGGTTTTTGGACCCCTGGTTTACCCTTTTACCCATTAAAATGCTTTTGGGGCTTTGACCCGCCCTAAAACCCCTGTGCTAGACTAAATCTAATCACAAATATTCAAAATGGACCAGTTTCACAGCTTGTAGGAGACCCTGTTCCAACAGTCCCCAAACACAATCTTGTGACTTGTCCCGAGTCACTGCGGTGGTGCGTCTTCGATCTGCACACGCAAGGTATCAAGAGAACTGTTGAGCCGACGGAGGATTTCCTGAATTTGAGCCACAACATTCTGTGCAAGATAGACCATCTCCTGGGAGGGCAGTCTGTCAGTGGCCGAGGTAACGCTTTCAAGAAGCTGATTAAGTCGCTTGGTCGCCCCATCAATGTCTTGTGATAATCGGAGGGCTATGGTAGTCCAAGGCTTCAGACGTTTTTCCATGATGTGTTGTTTATGCCGGAGTTTCTCAATATCGTCCTGGAGATCATTGATAGCTTTTAACCATGCCAATCTCTAGGTAGGCACCAAAGTAGGCAACGTAGCGTTGATCTGTTCAAAGACTTCTTCCTTTTGTCATAAGTCCTGATTAATTTGTTGGAGGACTGGATCGCGCTGGACCCTAGTCCAGAGTTGGATGAATGACTCCATCATCTTGGTAACTTGAGCAATTTTCCTTGAAATAATAGTGGTCATGTCAGTGACTAGGGTGGTACGCTGGGCGTAGACTTCTAGTGGTGATTCGGGCTGTAGTTTGGCTTGTAAGTCAGAGATTTGTTGCTCCAGCTATGCCTTGACAGTGTGTACTTACATCCAAGATTTTTTCAGAGTAGCGGCCAGTTTTTCCACCTTATCCCGAGGAATATCCGCAGCCGAGATTTCATCAGTAACCTCTATGCAGAGCTGGTGGATCACATTTTCAAGCTCCGCCTGTTGTGACTCGACCAGGAGCAGATCAGTAGCCTGTTGCGCAATGGTGTGCTCAGTTGTACTAAGCTTTTCATGCACTTGCTAATCGTGGGAGTGAAACTCCTCGAAGACAACGTGATGAAGGCCGTGTAAGGATCTATTTGGCAGTGTAGCCATATCTAGCTGAGTTCCTACCAAGGCACCAGTAGGGATATCCCAGAGACGATGGGCCTCCCCGAGTGGCACTGAACTACTGTCAACTGACAGGGGGTGTGCCTAGCCCACGTGGGTTGGTGTGTTATCAATTTTGATCTGGAGAGCGGGGAGTTTGGCCTGGAGAGAGTCAATCCCGGCCTACCACTGGCCCGCGAAAAGTGCCCACTTATCCTCCATGACCATGGTAACTGTGTCTACAATCTGCTCTAGGTCACCATCTGTTAGTGTGACTGTCACATCGTACTGTGAGTGGTGGGCATGCTATTTATTTCTAGGTCCTGAGGTCGATTCCCCTGTCCTCTTAGTGCCTGGGGGAGGGGTGGTAGCTTTGTCGGAGCCTACCTGGGCTGGAGCTGTAGCGGGTTGTTGTGGCGGGTTACCTCTGGGCTCAGCTATAACTAATGCTGGCTGGTGGGGTACTGCGGTCTCCCCAGGAGTGTTGGTGAGGCATTTTTTCTAGGAAGTGGGCCACAGTGATATCATTAGGTCAATTTATTCATCAAATACCATATAAGGGAGTTATGTCCATGTCTGATTGGTGAGGCTGCAAATTCGGACATGGTGCATGGTAATTTGGAATGCAGCAACATGCTTGTATTTTTCATATATGGTGGGGGATAACCATGGTCGGGAGTTTATGGTAGCTTCAACACTGCTTTGGAAGAGGATCCAAAAGACCTTGTTATCCTCAATGCGGTGCTTATTCTTGTAGTCCCACAAGTGAGCATACTGAACGCCTTCGCACATCCCATGAGGGAGCTCCAGAATGATCGACTCCTCTTGTTTGTCCCAGGCGACTAGTGCTATTAGGAATAATAACCATGAATAGAAGAAAGATGTCCCTTGATCCTGAGATTCACGGACATTAGCCATAAATTTTTCGGACAAGTATTGAGCCCAATTGAAAAAAACACCCTTCGCACACTGTCTGGCTAGCTGGACTACATAAGCGGGGACATTCGCAACCTGGCACTTCCTCATTAGTTTGCAAGCTAAAAGCCGAGTACCCATCTGCGTAGCAGGGTCGTTGATAGTCTAGATCACAAACCCACGATGATTTCGTTGCACCACATAGGTCTCCTAGACAAATGAAGTGGTGGTGGCTTCGTACTTCTTCCTGACCTGTGCTAGCGGGTGCGGCCCTTGCATCAGGAGGCCTGTAATATTTTGGATGAACACAACATCAATAGGGACCCTCTCGCAGATCCATAAGAAGCCATCATGAATGAGGGTGAGTAACTGGCAAGCCAACCAATCTGTTACGTTGTAATGGCCAAAGTGGGGCATTCAGAGCAAATTCAGAAGTCCGAATCCTGCCAAGACGCATACCCAGCGCTGAGGTACTACCATGATTCCATCATCCTTATGGATTGTACCAAAGTATAATGTAGGGGCCAATCCAGGGAGGGTTTCATGGTCCGCCAGATTGTGATCATCAAACTTGACCTCATGGAAGCATCCACAGGGATCACTAAGGATGGGGACCTCTCCTAGGGTCAGTGGGGTTTGCAGGTAGGTGACCAAGCCATCCAAGTTTTTCAGCATTCGTGTAGACGGCCTTCGTGGTCGAACAAAGGGGGGTAACCAATTGATCATGTTAGTTGGAAAAGCACCCTCTTGTTCATCTTTTTCTGAGGGTGGGGGCCTGGCATGTCTTGGGGAGCTTCGAGGCCTTCTCGCCACTTTTGGGGTTTTCCCCAAGCTTTGTGCTTTCTCCTTGCCTTTCCTTGTGACCATCAGGGGGGGGGGACTTCTTCTAATTCGTGCTCAACCTCCAGGGCTTCTTCAACATCAGGCTCGGTCGGGGCGGATGTTTCGGCAGGGGTAGTAGCCAGCATCCTTGCGCGAAAAATGAATCCTAGCTCTGGGTGACTACTATCTGACAGAGGAGGTTTACCAGACATGAAAGGGATACTGCAGTTATGAAGAAGCTTGTTGCTCAAACGATTCCTCAAGACGCTTGAGGCAGGCCAGTTGTATAAATGAGGCAATACCGCTAACTGGACTATCCTACCCCCTTTTAAGCACTTCCAATCGTATGATGGAGAGGGATATTTTACTCGGGGCGGGTTTCCTAAGGAATGGTAAAAATTTTCCATAACTCATCCTACCAAAGTCTCGGAAGCTACTTCTCTCAATGGTAACTTCTGCTTTTTATCGGTAGGTACAGTTCCAACAGCTAGTTTTCACATCCCCAATGATCTTGACGTACTTGTCATGCTAGGGTTACCTATTTGTGATAGCTGCATGTCTTCCCCCAACACAGGCTTGCTTCCTAGGCAACACTTGACCCAAGACCACGAGAATTTTATTACCTGTTCTACTAAGGCCCTGAGGGTGGCTGTTGGCGAAACATACCGTTTGACTCTTAGCTGCTCTATTGCCGTAGATGTGGGGTCACTACCTACTGAGCCCCCAGCTGTCGTAGGGAGCCTATTGCTTGTTCATGGGTCAGCCTGACCCTCTCCCAGGGTGGGTTCACAGTAATTGATCAAGCCTAGCTCCGTCCAGGGCTTTTCCTTTGGAACCATAGAGAGGAAGTCCTTTGTGATGTGAAGACAATGCGGCGTAGAGGCTTCACCTAATCGGTTCTACCAAGCTTCTAGTTCCTGACTGGGATCCTCAATATCCCCCACGTAGCACCATACTGCATCCTAGGTTGGGTTGTCCTTATTCAACACCGTCAACTTATATATATAATCCACATCTCCCTCCATGGGTATAGGTTCTGTATAACGTTTTCCTTCCGCAGGGTCTAATGGCATGACTACCCTTATGCCATTATTTTCAAATACAGTGCTTTGTGTTTTTAAGTTAATGATACCGCCCATGTTGATAGCCCAATCCAATCCTAGTAGCATAGGATAGGGGTTTGCATCCCCGACGATTTGAATGACTTCGAAGTCAGCCCGAACTCTTACCCCTGTGACATCCACGATAATCCTAGAGAGCCTTCCTAGAGGTACTTTTTTCTGGTTATTGGCCATTCAAAGCTGGATGGTGCACCTTTCCAGCTTTGGTTCCCCCATGCTTTTCCTAGTTTTCTTAGGTAATACATTAGCGTTCGACCCAAGGTCTAAAATAACCCAATCCATCTCGTAGTTTCCGATCTGGACTGTTAGCCACATCTCCCTGCCAGTGTACCTTTGATACTTGTATAAATTATGCACATCCTTAACGTCGGGTGACAAGGCAGTGTGTGCTGCGCAACTCTCTAGTAAAGCCTGGAGATTCCATACTGCCTGGGGGTTGCGCAACAGTCTCATACATGCCTGCAGGAAAGCTTTAACCTCCTCAGCTACCTTCAAGTCCCCAGAGTAGTTAGATGTAGATGCTTGAGTCTCAGGGAAGTCCTTTCGATCTTGCATAAACGTTTCCCTTACTTTGTCCAGGTCCAGCCCTTCTTGGTTGCTAACTGCTCTGTGGATCAGTGTTTCAGTTTCACTTTTGTCCTCAATTCCCCTAGTTTCCAATCCACTGTGTGTTACCACATTTACCCTCAGGTCCTTACCCCTTAGCTCAGTTTGGACCCTTCGCACCTTCTACGTAGATGGGAGCTGCTTTTCTGGTATATTTTCTTTCAGGAGTGGACAGTCTTCCATCGTATGGTCCCACTGTCTACAATGCCTGTAGGATTTTTGTGTGGGGTCTAGGAAATCCCTCAAAAAATGTCCCATGTTTCCACAGTTATAGCATATCAACTAGCCTCGGCCCCAACCTGCACTTCCACTTCGGCTCCTGTCCCTTCCTTCGAAGGGGGAGTCATTCCTGCCCGTGAGAGTTTTTGATGAGGCAGGGTCTGACTGTACTTCCGACCGCTTTCTCCAGTCTATTACTAAATTATGGATTCGGCAGTCCCACTCCTCGTGGCCAACTGACCGGTAGAACCGGCACCAGTGTTGCTTTGGTTCTAAAATGTTGGCGCCCAGACAGGGGCAACAACTAGTATTACACAACCCTTCTATGCGGCCATCCCCATACCAGAACGTAGATTCACTTCAACTCCGTTGTTCTGGGCTAGGCTCCCCTGATCCCATGTGCCCTGGAATGGGTTCTCGTATTCGTAGGTGGCCTGGTGGTTGCCATAGTTCCATGCCAGATTTTATTCCTTTTTCCCTTTGTAGATCCTGAATATCTTGGTGCATAGCCCCAAGCTGCACCTGGATCTGTTGTACCTTCAATGCAGCATCTTTTCCGAGCATAGCTTCTAGTTTCATGGAAGCCTCCAAAGCTTTATCTTGTGAGTCAAAATTCTGGTGACTCATAGGTATGCATAGGTGAGGGAGTAGCATGGTGATGAACCATTCCTTAATTTTTCTATCATCATACTGAAATTATCCTTCTCTGATATATTTTTTTAGGCATTGATCCCCTTCCCACACGAACTTAGTTGCTCCCTGCTAGAAATCTTTTACATCTGCTACAAACTGAGAGTAGGGTTTAGGTTTCTGAAACTGTTTTTTTAGGGAATCCTTAACGTTTTGAATAGATGCGCCCCCATTTTGAGATACGTACCCCATATACGAGTCCAATGCTCTTTCTTTGAAGGCTATGGATAGCTGCGATTTTTTCACAGTATCGCTCACCACACTCTGCGCAACCCATACCGAGTCTGCCAGAAACCAGAATCGATCCATGTCTTCATCGGTCATGCCTTTAAAGGTATGTAATTTCAAGTGCACCGCCATGTATCCTTCTTGATAGGTTTCCCGTATTCGCTTTTTAGTGCCTAAACCCTTTCTAAAAAATGCTCGGTCACGACAAAAGAACCATTTGTGGGCTTGAGGGGTCCTGACCCAGGTTCGGTGTGCAAGGTTTGCCAACAAACCCCTATACTACTGGCCCTTTCAGCAGTGACTTGCTTGTGCATGTCAAAGTCTCACCCGAAGTAGTATGGGTGGGTGCTGGAACCAAGTTTCTGCACCCTGAGAAAGTATGGGTAAGGCAAGAAGAGTTGCGCTAAGCCATGTAATTCCCGAACTACCTTGCTCTGCGTAGGGCTAAATAAGTCTCTATTCGCATCCACATGCACTATATCTACAATTATATGCCTTTATGATAGTAACACAGCATTACATAAATAGTCTAGAATAGATCCAGATCCAGAAACACTCTTACACATGTCTTCACAGCTTAAAGAGATAAATGCACAATGCAGTAACTACCAACAATTCGCACAAGAGTACTCATAGATTCAGTTCTCTATCAATCTTTCTTATTCATTTATTCATAAATTCTTCCTTACAATTCCCTTCCCAACCTGTGCACACAGCAGCAAGGTCTGCACACAGCTGGACTTGGATCTCTGCACACACAGCCAGTAGGAGTCCTTTCCCCAAAAACCCAAATAGATAGCTTAAAAACCATAATTCGCATCAATAGCTCATCATTCTTGTCCCTTACAATACAAAATGTCCCTCTATTTATAACAATGTAGCCTAGACTTTCCTATGGTCCGCAAACTATGGTTTTCAGACCCCTCGTTTACCCTTTTACCCATTACAATGCTTTTGGGGCTTTGACCCACCCTAAAACCCCTGCGCTAGACTAAATCTAATCACAAATATTCAAAATGGACCAGTTTTGCAACTTGTAGGGTACCCTATTCCAACAATGGTTTCTTTTTGATGTATTCCAGTCTAGGATATTTTTATCTATGCGATCAACTGCTTGGTTTTGATTCCTTGATACATGTGAAAATGTAATGTAATCAAACTGTTTGCTTAATATTTTGGCACACAAATATTTTCTAAATAGGTTTGCGTCTCTGGTTTCAAATGTTTGGTTTAGCTGCGATACTACTAACTGGGAATCAAGGTAGACATGCATATGGCGGATGCCCTGATGGAGGGCCTCGCACATAAGTCCGATAAAGACATCATATTCAACTTGATTTTTGGTTTCTGATCTGATGCACACGCCGTTTGAACACAGTGGTGACCGGTCATGTGGTAGATGACATAGGTGTCTACAGCTAAGTTTTGAGACCATCGTGATGCTCCATCAGCAAATCCGAAATAGGGTTCAGGTAGGTGATCCATGATGGCACATAGGTCTTTGGGTCAAAAATATTTTGGTGTTGAGATTTTTGTGTACACTAACCCTAGGGGATAAGGGCTACTAGGGCCCTTATGGGTAGAACTTCTTGAGGTATAGGCCATTGACAGGGTTAGTGAGGTAGGTCTCATCCGGTTCTGCCAAGATGTATGCCCCCTCTTGGAGACAATGTTTGATGATATAAGGTCCTTTCCACAAGGTTTCAAACTTTTGTGGCCCTAAGGCCTCTTTTCCGATATCGTAGCGAAGGACTAACTCGCCCTCGGAAAATGAGCGAGGGGTGATGTTGCGGTCGAATGATGATTTCACCCTTTTCTTATGGGCCTCATTGTGTTGTAGCGATTGTCGCTAACTTTTGTCAACTAGCTCTAGTTGGACTAGGCATTGTTCTGGAGGCTGGGTGTCATCAACGAGTTCGATGGCGGCGTGCAAGTTTGGGATCTTGTGGAAATCAATGCAAAAGTGTAAGGTACCTTGGTATTTTGTGACAAGAATAAAGTGGAAATCCTGGGATGAGGGGGTGGTTGGAATCCTATCTTGGGCGTGCGATGATACAAGTCGTATGTGGTGAATTGCGTCACTGGAATGCAGCGGGGGAAGGATCTCGGTAATGGAGTCCTGTGTGAACATAAGGTCTGGTTTCCCGCTAGGATAGCCAATTTTTGATCGGTGGAATTTGTTCTTATCATAGAGGTGCCTGAATGCTTTCATTAGCGAGAATGCCTTTGGTGTGTGACTTGGCTAGTGCTAATGGTGCACGGTATCACTGTGTTGACAGAGTAGATAGTGTGAGATTCTACGCTACTCGATGTCCCTGATGTGCATGCTTGGAAAGGGTCGGTCGTAGAAGAGGTCGCTTTCTGCTTCCATTTTCGCGTCGTTGGTTTAGAATTGTCTTCCTCTTTGGTGGTTGGTAGGCTTAATGTCGCTCGAGCTGCTCTCAGCTTGGGGATATGTGTACACTTAAACGTATGATGGAAGTGTGAGAAAATTTGGCAATAAGTATGTGTGATCCTCTCTTGATTAGAGAGAAGTTTTTGAGGGAGAGATGAGACTATGCGGAGACCGTTTTCAAGCGGCTTGAGTTCTCTAAATTGGTTGACTCGGTGATCGTTTAGATCACATAGGCTGCATGTTATCCTAGGATTTTCCTGGGGCGCACGTGGTGGGTGTGTGGTCTTATCAGGCTTGACACAACATTGTGGTGGTGGGGACGTTGAGCCGGTGATGTATCTTTTATGCCACTTCTGGAGATTGTTCGTTCTCTTTTCTACCACATTAATCATGTCGATAGTGGGGCAGATCCACGAGACGTAAGTATAATGTTGGTCATAATTATTACCCTGCCATATTAGGAAAAACATCCGTGATATGGGGGTCTCATCATGCTTGGTCTGAGGCTGGGTGGGGAACCAATGTCACAATGCTACTAAGTCAGGTCAGTGGATGAATATATGGTCCATATTTTTGCATAATGTACATGCGGGTGTGTTTCGTGAAGTGTCGTTAGGGGTAACTAGGGGTTCCCTACTCGACTGTTCTTCGACTGACAAGAACATGATAAACCCACTCATCTCCTCTGCTTGGGTCATGGAGCTACCTATGGACTCAGCATCCATATCGTCTTCATGCTAAAGAAGAACTATGGCTGAGCGAAGGCTAGCCGGAAGCAAGGTATGTAGTGACAATCCTCCAAAAGTTGATTGTCGGTGCATAGCAGGCATGTGAATTCTGCTGCTCGTAGCACCACGTAGTAAACCCTTTCGATTGGATACCATCCATGAATGAGTTCCAATGTGGCACACTCTTCGAGGTAGTGGCTGCGTTCATCGCATAGCATACAACTTATAATGGGAATTATTGGGGGTCTTTCTATGAATCTATGCTCCTCTTATAAATATAGTATGGTGCACGGCTCGTCATTGATGGACTGGATGGAGGGATCCTCTTGATATGATCGCTCGACTGCATGTAAGGCATCCTTATATCGTGGTATTTCTAGACAATGCTGGGTATAATTCCCATAGGTGTCATAGAGAGCGCATGCGTGATTGGTACACAATAGTTTTCCTGTCCTTTTGGTGGCTGGTTCCTTTTTACGGGAATGCAGCGTCGAGGTGCCTCCTTCAGATCCAAGGAGTGGTTTTAACTCATCCAACTCCCAAAATACATGGGTAGGATGGCCTATGACATCACATATAGCGCAGGCTGATGACTCCCTTTACATGGTGGGGGTCACCGCTTTCTTTCCTCTCTTGGCGATTTTCTTGGCCATGCTAACCAGTTTCGCAATGGAAACTTCCCTTGCGGGGGCAGTTCCAACCATTTCTTGGGTGGGTAGGAGCTCCTCATTTTTGGGGGGCTTTAACCCTATGGCAGTAACCTTTGTGGTTCCTGTTCCGGGAGGGGGAACAAGGTACCAAACTGGGAATGCCAATGATATGTTGGGTAATACCAGCGTCGCCGAAACCTACTGGGAGATGAAGCTAGGAGGTGGGTAGAGGAAAGGGGTTTGGGATACAACGTAGGCTAGGGAGGCTGATGTGGCCAATACCTCAGTGTCGTTATTGATTGATTACATGTCCTGACTAGCCTTGGCGCTTGATGTGGACATCATGCACACTGGGGCCCCTGTGGCATTGGGTGACACCTTAGGGATAATGGGAGGATCTCCTAGGAATGACCCTAGGATGGGCGATGGTTTGAATTGGCCAGGACCATATTCTTGATACCGTGAAAGACCATCTGTGGTTGTATCTACGTAGGGTAGAATTAAATCCGTGTTGGTTAGGGGATTCTTTTCACTATGCGTTAACTGGTCTACTGTAATGATTCGATCCTCATGGGGGAACATCATGATGCAGAAGATGGAGGATGCTATGGAAGACATGGCATACATGTAACTCCACCCAAGGATTATATTGTAATCCAAGTGAGCATCCAAGACTTCGATGTCTATGTGGATGGTATTACCGGCTAAGCAGAACGATACATTTTGGAAGAGGCCGACGGGGGTCGAGGGACGATCGTCGTACGTTCTGAGAGTGATGACGGAAGGTTTGAGTTCGAGGGATCCTAAATTCTACCACACATTTTTTGACATGATGAATGTATACACACCCTCGTCTATGGCACATCGGTGAATAGTCATATTCTATACCAATACTGGTATCTGGAAGGCAACCATGGAGGGAATCTTAGGGGTAGCTTTTTCTAATTCAAAATCCATCATGCACGTATCGGCAGGGTCAAAAGCACCTAATGCAGAAAGTAGGGCTTTTCGTTGTTTTGGGCAAGACTACAGTGCTTCCAACATGGACATAGCAGCAGGTGACTGAGCTAAGTTGTCTACGATGCTATAATTGTGGGCCACTTTGGAGTAGTTACTTGCTCGCCTATTAGGACCTTTTACCATTTTTGGCAATGGTTCTATAGGGATCTTTGGAATGGTTAAAGGTGCAGTTGACACACTTGTACTAGCCCCTAATGTATTGGTGTCTATTGGGGTGTCGTAGCTGTGATTCCAAGTCTAGAAAAACATTTCTTCCCCAACCATGTAGATTTCATGGTTTTTTCATGTAATTGTTGGGGTTTTGCTGCTGAGTGCTGACCATCCCTTGATGTGGGAAGGGTTCTTGCATCACAGAAGTTTTTTGGGAAGATCCTCCTTGTCCTCGGTTACTCTGTAGCTTTTTAAGCTCAGGGAGTTTGGGACACTGGTGAGTATAGTTCCTGTACTCACCACATATTGAACAAGAATGATTTGTTCGTAGAGGTGGCCTTTTTCCTTCCTTTGGGCATTGCTTGGCTCCATCTTCTGATTTCTATTGGAGTTACCTCTATCCTGGGATTGCAGTGGGTGCTATTGGTTGCTGCCCCCCAATCCAGGGTTCCCTTTGGGCTTGATTTTTTTCCTTTTCTTAACCACGTTAGGAGGGTAGTTCTCCTGATCATACTGGTGTGGTTGATTTTGGGACGGTTGCATAAAGTTCTCCTGTGCATTGTTTTGCATAGGTGGGTTATGTGCATGGGACTGAGCATAATTTTTTCCTATGTTTGCACCTAGTCATTGGCGGGGATCTCTTTCATCAGTATTTCTTCCTGTGTATTGGGTCACCTCAGATGGAGGAAAAGGTCCTCCTTGGTGACAATTTTGCGCCCTATTAGTCAAATTTTGTTGCGGCATGTGATGAATTTGAAATCTGGGTTGAGACATGTTCTAGGTAGAACCATGTGTGTAACCAAGATCCTGACTATTGCTGCCTAGGTACCCTTTGGTCATTGACCCAATAAGTCCATCTACAGAGTTAGATGCGCCTAGAAATTCTTGATAAGACTATAGGTGCAGGGTGTTAGGCAGGATGTTGTAGATGTATCCTGACTGTGTATAAATCAGTTCAAGCTACAGGGCTTTACTGATCGCATCCTTTTCAGATGTGGGGTTGCGCTACGACACATCCTTTGAAATATTTGGTGTCAGAGTCTTCAAAACTAAATCTAAAAGGACTGGGTCGTTGAGTTTAGCTTTGCATAAACTACGACACCGCCTCCATTCATGGAGATGCTCTGAGATATGGATGGAGGTGGATTGTCTGAAATGAGTTAGTAATTCCATTCCTGAATTGTGGTGAATGGGAAACTGAAATTATGTGAGGAATGCGGTAGCGAGGGCGCTAAAGGTTCCATGTGAAGCAGGAGGTTGCTCCACGTACCATTTCGCAGCCACTCCGATAAGAGTGCATTGAAATAGCCTCAACCAAATAGCATCATGAATGATGCTATTCGATGAGCACCATAGGTGAAAGGTCATTATATGATTACTTGGGTCTTCCACTTGCTTGCCTTCAAACTTTGGTATGTAAGAAGGGAGCTTTGTGGGCATGGGAGGCCAATTGGGGTCATGTGTGATGGGGTCATTGGTGATCTTGGTTAAATCGGGTAGATTCAATGCCGCTAAAAAGGGTGATTGGAAGTTTGATGCCATGGAAATGTGTGAAGACACGATGTTCTGGTTAGAACAAGGGTTAGTCGGTGACGTACCTTATTGTGAATTCAGCTGGCTTCCCTTATGGGAAGCACTCCTCTACCCCCGAGGGGACAAGGGTGGAGTGGTGTGCGGTGTGGTGTTGGGAGACCAACTAGGGTTCCCAACTAAGGTTTCTCCAAGAAAGGATGAACCAACAATTGTGGCAGTGTTCCGTCTTTGGTGCCTAAACGGCGAAAGACCTGGAACCCATCCAGATAATGGGGGAGGTCCAAAAGATTCCTGGACCGAGGAGGTTTCGTTGGAACTGTTTGGGTGTCGACCAGGTTAGGTTTGGAAAACTTTTGAGGGGATCGAGTCTATGATCACAACAAATCTATGGCCACATACATAAAACAAAGTGAAAATGAAATGAATTTTCCCTTTAACTTAATCTATGTGATAAATCAAGCAAAAAAAAAAAAAAAGGTTTTGTTTGTTTGCATGTGATACTAAAAATCCTAGAAGACCTATGATGTCCTCACACACTAAAAGTAACTGGGCCTTGAGAATATTTCTTTCGAGTGCTAGCACAACGTCCCGTAAGAGCTGGCGATGCCCACAGTCAGCCAAAGAGAATCCACCAAGGTAAGGGTAGAGGGTCTGGCACTTGCCTGCACCATCACTTAGAGGGTAAAGGATGCCCTAGTTTCTGGCCACTAAGAACCACCGTCCCACATGAGCGTTAGAGTCTTGGGCTTCTTGGTAGTCAGCTAACAGTACCGAGTATCAGCCGGGTCAGGTAGCCCTAACTGATACCGCATGCACTGCGCCTAAGCCTAACCCCCTCTGAATCGGGTCTCTGCTGCACTTGGGGTTTCTTTTCCATGGGCTGAGAGGTGGATTTTAAAGCTCCCTAGATACACAACTTCTATGTTTCAATGTGAATTTTGATCAATGCAACTTATTGGATGCCTACCCCCTTGATCCTAACTTAATCTATAAATTCTTTTATGGCCCCTGTGGGGAGATTTAGTGAGTTGGTTTAAGTTATTTTTAGCTGGCTTCCTTTGCTTAGTGGGTGAGTGTGTGTGAGCGTATGGTGAAAAATCTCATAATTTTAACACATGGATATCGTTGATCCTTTACAAAAGTCCCCTAGTTAAACTATGTGACGTTGTTCCTTGCTCAAATGGAAAACATTTGTAGATAACGGGCCGCTTCCAAATCTTCCTAGTTAGTCTATGTGCGTAACTAAAGGGAGATGGTGAATCATAAATGTAGAGCATTCATATCCTTGTCTAGGGTCACCAAATGGTGCAAAGACAGTAGAGATTACTTGCTCTAATTGGTGATTAAATCCTACTCCCGCAATTTCCTAGATGCAAAAATTGAATTTAAACTAAACAATTTCTACATTATCTTATGCATGTGTGGTCTTGAGCCACTTACTTGGACTATTTAAACTAATTTTTCATACCAAAATTTGCAAAAACATAAATTGTTTGGAAAGAAATAGTTAATTCACCACCTACTTAAACTATGTGAACAATTTTTCAAAAACCAACTTAAATGAAAACTAACTAAATGCCTACAGAAAGAAGCAAGAAGTGGGTGCTTAGAAGCTGTGGGGTATCAACATAGGTGTTGGAAGATACATTAGGGGCTGCCCAGCACACTTACAAGTAGAAAAATGTAGAATATAGAGAAAAAATATTATTCTATAATTTGCATAGAAAAGGGTCTGATAGGTGCGCTCTCCTGCATGCGAGTCAGTCCTAAATGAGCACACTACGCCTCTGTGAGGAAAAAATGTGTGAAAAAATCATACAAGTAAAAATATTAGGAGTTGCCTTCTTCAGTCTGCACTTCAGTGAGTCTATGGACTGGAAGATGGGTCAGAGGACTATCAGCTCCACTCCAGCATACACAAAGGGTCTCCTGCAAAAGATGGCACAACCACATAAACTTGGAACATGTAAGTGGAGTCGCAAATATTGTTGTGGTGGGTTAGTCGCACGGGTGTACGAAATTGCACCAGCTTAAAGAGTGTGTTCTACTCTTTAAACTATTGGTAACAGGTAGAAAGTGGGGAAGCTCAAAAGCATAAAACTTAACGGAAATAGTATGCTAAAGTATGCTCTGATTAAACTAAAAACTAAAACATAAATATACAGAAGCTATATAGAGAGTCAACACAATAATAATGCAAACGATTGCTTGATGGCCTCTTCTTACTAAACATTTAAATGGAGAATAAATTTTACCCACTTGCCAAAGGGCCCCTAGGTAATGGCTCTAGGTCTCGATGCAAGGATGTTTCCTTCAAAGCTCTGCCTCTGATGTAGTATCCCTCTCTCTCTCTGTTGCGGTGGACTAAGATGTTGGGTGGCCAACTATCGTGTCCTCTTTAGATCCAGCTCTAGGTCACACATAATGCTGGTGATGCTTGGGAAAATTTGGCCAACATAACAATGTGATCACCCTTTCTTCATCTATTGGTGGGTTTATATAGGCGAGTTTCAAATCCTCCTTCCCTCCCTTGGTAAATGATGGATAGTGACCCAAGGGAGAGGTGTGATTCCATTGTGTGCTCAAATATTCTTTTTTGTGCTTACATGTTGTCTAAGGAGGCGTTGGTGCCTGTCCTTACGCGGTTTTCACACAAGGAGTAATTTTCCTTTGCTTGGTTTGGTCTCGGAAAGCAACTTTTTTCCATTTCTAGGAATGCGCGCTTATCGGGCCAAAAGGCACGCAAAAGGAACTCTTCTCAAAGGATAAAGCGCAAAATTCAATATTTATGACTAGTTCAAATATGATTTTCTCAAATCCTTATACATTTTAAATAGTTCTTGATTCCATAATGTGTTCCTGCCCTATAAATCCTTAGGCTCGACATTAATTGATGTCGTCTTCTGCTGTATGATTTTCCATGTTAAAAGTGGGGGTCCAAGTGGAATAGGTGGGTGGCCACCAATATCCACCTGAATCAGTCATAGTTGGTGATATGTGTAGAAGAGTCATATGTCAGTCCTATGTAATTATCACAACTATGCACTTGATCCATGGAGCATTATATTGTATTGTAATGTATTGTATATCATTTCCAAAGTTAGGTTGGATTCAGGGTCCATGGGGAGTAGTATCTTGAACTTATAAAGGAGGCTCATTATAGAAGGTAGATGTGTTACTTCAGCAAGAAGAGTGCATGATTGCAACTCCATTACATGCTTGGGGGAGCCTATTCAATTTGCAGAGTTAGTAGGCCACTGGATAGTGGTGTTGGGAGTCGATTTCCTTTTCTTCATGCTTATCTTCTAGGAGACGCTTCTTTCGGTTACATTAGTTATGGTATTGATTATGATAGGAGGATCCATCTTCCCTTATGACACATTATTGGAATAGTACTTTAGATTTTGTATCTCTCTTTTCCATTGATGTCAAAGGGGGAGAGATTTTGGATTGATGAGTCATCATCACATGTTCTATTGAGGTTAAGATCAATGCTAAAGGGGGAGTTTGGTGGAATTCTAGTCTTGGAATTGATGTCAACAAGCTCTTGGTGTCGTTGGTTGTATGCATGAGTGATGAGTGTTTGGTGATGGATGATTGTTTGATGGTATTGTTAGTTGAAATTAATGTCAACATACTAGTGGAGATGATGCCATGTCTATTAAGGAGATGGAGTCCAGACATGTTTAGTTTTTTGGAGATTTTGTTGTTGCAGGTGGTTGGAGTGTCGCTATAGGTGAAATGTTGTTTCTTGTGTTGGAGGTGCTTCCATTAGTGAAGGAGGTAGTTGTATGACTTTATGTTGCTGCTAAATCTGTGAGATGTGGTTTCTTGTGTTGGAGGTGCTTCTATTAGTGAAGGAGGTAGCTGTATGACTTTATGTTGCTGCTGCAAGAGTTGCTGATGTTGTTACATGTGTTGGAGATGATGCTTTAGATGTTATAGATGTTCTAGTTACTGCTTGAGGAGATGAAAGTGTGTATATTGGTCCTAAGGTTTGAATAATAGGTCTTGCATGTCATATAATTTTTCCTTCGCTATTCATCAATTGCATACTTATCGTAGTGACATGGAGGAGTTATTAGATGCTGAAGAAGTTGATCCAATAGGTGGAAGAGGTCCAGTATTGAAGAACTGATGCTCTTACTGAGTTTTAGTCACAACCGCATGCATGTTCAATCAAGGGAGTAGTTGAAAATCCATAGCCACATGTAGATAGGCTCAAGGGAGAAATATAGCTCTAGTCACATTTAGGATAGTGCTAAGGGAGCGACCAAGGATTTTCATGAGAATTTCTCTGCATTCCTCACACTGTTGAGCTCTTTCTTTTGTGACATACTTGATCAGAAATTTTTGGTTTATGATCATAAAAGTTTGTGGGACTTCTAGAAGCTCATTAAAGTTGAAAATTTCATTAAGGCTAATGGAGTTAGTGGTTCATTAAGTCAATGAGCTAAATCTAGATCAAGTCAAGCATATGAACAAGGTTGTGATGATTAGTAGTTCTGAGTAATTATTGAGTTGAGCACTTGAGTTCATCTACATATTGAAGAGATCTCATTGTGAGTATAGTTGATTGTTGAGTGGTGTTGTGAGAGTGTGTATGCAGAGAAATTCCTGCAAGCTAAATGTGTTGTAAAATGCATTAATTTTGAAGCAGTTTGCAGTTGTAGAAATAATGAGTTTAAGTATGTTTCAGGCATGTTATAGGTGTAACGAGTGAGATGATAGTTTAATTAATTGGAGATAAATTTTTTAAGTGTTGAAACTAATAATTCACCCCAAACCCCCCCCCCCCCCCCCCACCCCCTTTTATTAGTGATCTATTTTACAAAAATAACTTGCAGATTAGTTCCTTAAAATTGGTCATGGAGTCAACTCATTCAAGCATATAAAAGAAAAACATAAGAAATAAAGAGAAAATGGACACATCGGGTACGTACAATGTCTCGTCAATATTTACAATGGATTAGGGTGAGATTATTTAATGCTAGAAAAAGAGTTTGAGGAACTTCCAATTTACAAGAAGTTTGAGAATTTCACCGTCCAAATTCTCCAGTAAGAAGCTATTTTCCCCCTTATTTTCAGCTATCTTGAAAGGTCCAAACCACAAAGGACACTAGATCCAAACCACCTGGGCAGTAGATATCCTAGCTAAAAAGACATGTCATTTTTCTTATTGTCAAAAAGGGAGTTCATCTTTTCCTGATACTTTATCAGGCTCTAAGCTACGGGTCTTATGCATTCTTAAAGTTCCAACAACTTATTTATTCTCTTAGTTAGAGAATTTGGATCCTCCTTAGCATCATGTAGGATTTTCGCATAGCCAATTGGAAAAGGAAAAATATAGTTGTTCCATATACCAACTCAAAGGGGGACTTCCTGGTTGACCTCTTAGTAGTAACACTATTGAGCCATAATGAAAATTTAAGTTGTGAGTCCCATTTTTTCTGACTTTTTTCTATGGTATTTTTAAGAATTCTAACTAAGGTCTTGTTGGACAATTCTCCTAATTTTTTCCCTTGTGGGTCGTAAGTGGTGGAATTCCTAAAAATAATATTGTAATTCTAAAAAAAGTTGAAAAAATTAGTTGATTTAAATACCTCAACATTATCAGTGACAATATTTCTCAGAGAAACCAATATAGAGAGAATGTTCTCCTCCATAAATTTAATGGCCATTGCATCAATAGTGTTCATGGAAAGGATGGAATCCACCCATTTAGTGAAATAATATGTTTTTGTGAGTATCCACTTGTATTCTCCAATGGATGGTGGATGGATTTACCCAATAAAATATAGACCCCATTTCCTGAAGGGCTCTTCTACAAAAATAGGGATCAAAGGGAGGTGTGCTATCTTCTAAGTTTTAGAAAAAACCTAACACTTTTGAAATTCCTAACATATGCATGAACCTCACAAAATAACTTGAGACAATAGAAGACAAATTTGAGGATATTATGGGTTGTGGCCTTCCATCTAGAATTTCCCCCAAAATACAGCTATGAAACTCATTTATTACCTTGGTAATCTAATATTCCACCAAACATAAGTACAATTTTCCATTTGATATGATGAAATTTTCAGCTTGTAGCTGTAGAGCTCTATATTTTACTTTCCTGAAGTTCAATAGACATTTCAGAAATAATAAGTAGTGAAAAATAAATTTGTGCCAATCTGAAACTAGATACTTCATTTGTATTTTTTGTGTTGATTTTTTAATGTTTCCCTCTTCTCCTTTCCCCTTTTCATCTACTTGGTTTTCTAGCAGGTTCATTCCAAAGGCTTGATAGTTAGCTTCAGAAAATAATCTAGCCAATCCTTGATCCTTAATCAATTTGGTAGGATTGATATCCATGTCATATTCTTGAACCTTGGCAATCCATTTTCCTCTCTTTCCTTCACTGTAGACCTGTATGAATATATGTTTTACAACGGTCGTAGGGACATAAGAAATTACCCTGGATAAAAGAACATAAATTCGGAAGGATTTTAGATACTTGACGAGGGAGTAGGAATATTTTTACAGAATATTATATTTTAGTTCCACGTCCCTTAACACCTGACTGAAAAACATAGATGACTTCTCCTTCCCTTCATCACTCTTTTTCAACAAAACAATTTCCACTGTGTTAGGAGAGGAAAAAGAGAAAATGAGGAAATAAATTTGATAATCCATGCTAGATAGAACCTAGGATTCTATAAAGGCCTTCTTGATCCTAGATAATGATTCCCTAGCTTCAACAATCCAATTGACTTCCCTGCTCTTTTTTACCACATCTGTGATGTTTTTGACAATTTTGGCAAAGTTTGGTAAAAAAATTATTAGGAAATTTATTCTACCCAAGAAATCTTGAATTTCCTTTTTATTCCCTAGTAATTATATACTATTGATATCCTACAGCCTCTTAGGGCAAATATTTTCTCCTTTTCCCACCACTATATGACCCAACAACTTACCTTCACTCAATGAAAATTATTATTTCTTGGGGTTTAAAGATAAGGCATATTTCCTACACTTTTTGAAAGAGAGCTACAAGTGTTGGATATGTTCCTAATCTAATTTTGAAAAAATAGTTAAGTCATCCATGCGAATTACTACCAATTTTTCCTTTTCCCCAATGAATGCTATATCCATTTCCCTTGGGAAAGTGGCTCCCACATTTATGAGGCCAAAAGGAATCCTGGAATACACAAACATTCTCCATGGTGTGGTAAAAGTTATTTTCTTCTAATCCTGGGGTGTAGACAAACCTGGTTGTATCTAGGAAATCTATCCATCATGGAAATTCTGGTTGATCCTACTACTTTCTGGAGAATATGTTAGGTCCCTATATCACTAGTATAGTCCCTTATTATTGTTAGTGTAAACCCCTTATTGTTATTATTGTACCCTTGTAACCCCCATTTTTTTATTATTGTGCCCTTAAATTATTATTGTTAGGTCGGCTAGGATTACATTGTGGCCCACTAGGATTACAATATGGCTCCATGGACTCCTATATATAGAAAGGAGGTTTTGTAAATTGTATCATCCAAGAATTGTTCATTAATGTAATGTATTGGAGGTTTCCCCCTCGAAGTGGCTTATTTCTAAGGCGTTGATATCTCTTTTCTTCTCTTTTTGGAGCTGGTTTCCCAACATTTGGTATAAGAGCTTTGGATTCTAGGGTTTCGCTGCTCCAAGCAGGTCATCGTGGCATTTGCGCTATAAAGTTTTTTCTACGAAGTTTCAGAAGCTAAAGCTTTTAGGGTGCGAAGAAGAATTCCTAAGGAAGATTGTCTAAAAATTTCAGAGCTTGGTTCGCAATATTTTCAGATATATGATCTGTGGAAGTTAGGTCTTTTTTCAGGCTCCTAAACAGGTCATCGTGGCATTTGCACTATAAGTTTGTTTCTACTGAGGTTCAGAATCTGAAATTTTTATGGTGCGAAGCTGAAATCCTAAGGAAATGCATAAAAAAATTTCAGATCTTGGTTCACAATATTTTTGGATATATGATCTGTGGAAGGTAGTGCTTTTTCAGTCTCCCAAATTTCATCTCAAAAAGGTGATCGTGGGAAAATTTCAATAACTCTCTCTCTGAGCATCGGATTGGAGTTCTGTAAAAGTTGGTCACAAGTAAATAGACTTTAGTTTCTTGGCTATCAATTTTAGAAGCGAAGGAAGAAACAGGGACATGTGGCAAGTCGTACAAGTTCGCTATACTGAACCAGTCCATAATTAGGTCATTGTGGGAGATTGAACATAACTTTTTCTTGGAGAATCCAAATCAAGTCAGACCTGTGGCATTCAAAAGGGAATTTTGAGGGATACTTCAGTGCTAAATTTTAGATATTGAAGAGCTGCAATCACAAAGATAATACAATTTCAATATCGAGCTCCTCAAAAGCAAGTAAAAGGTGTGTATTTTTTTTCTGAATTGCATAAGTCTTGTTTGAAGAATCAAGTTGAATTTATTGCAAGGGCATATTTTAGAATAGATATCAATATTGGATTATAAAATGGCCCCTAAAAAGAATTCAACACCCATTAAGCCTTTGGAAAGCTCTACTATGACTCATGAAGATGAATAATGGCAACATGACATATCAAAATTACAAGAGCAAGTGCAACAAATTTCGCTCTCACAAAGAGCAACAAAAAATGACATGGAAGGTTTGAAGAAAGGCGTGGAATCTAATATAGATGGCGTGGAATCTAATATTGATGGCATGGAGGTTGGCATGGAATCTAAGATGGATGACATGGAAGCTAAGATCGATGAGAAAATGGAAAACATGAAGAATGTTCTAAACGCAAACATGGAAGGTTTGACAAAGTTGATACAAGAAATGTTTCCTAATGGTGAAAAGATAGTAGAAGAACCTCATGATGAGAACAAAATAAATTTTAATCGTGATTTCATAAAATCTAATGTTGGCGGGAAGAACCACCATATTCCAAAAATGGATATGAGGAAGTTTGATGGAAAGGATCCTATAACATGGATACTACAGATGGAGCAATATTTTGATCTCCATAATGTGCAAAACACACACAAATTACGCATTGCAACTTTACACTTAGAACAAAATACATTTGTATGGTATCGATGGCTTGGTCCCGTAAAAAAATTGTCATTTGGTCAATATTTATGGAGGAAATGATAGCACATTATGAGGATACAAAGAGCAACACCTTCTTTAGCCAATTGATAAATATCAAACAAAAGGGTTTAATGGAAAGTGACACGGACTTAAGGAGTGAATATGAGGTAAGCTGATATTCGAGAAGAACATGATTGATCTCTTCGCAGAGCACTCTAAAGGATAACATCCAACATGAAGTTGTGTTTTGGAGACACAGTTTCGTGGAGAGGCATTCAAGTTGGCAAAAGTTGAATGCAAAATTATGCAGCGAAACCAAGGAAATACCACTCAATTCTATAAAAAGAAGGAAGTGTTGCTACATACCAATTTCCACAACCTACAAAGGTTGTACCACAAAATTGAAGAAAAAAAAAGAGCAAGAACTTTATACTGGTTTGAGGTAAAAAAGCACTAAAGGTCATAAGTGTGCTAAAAGAAATTATTTTACTGGAGTTGTGAAGAAGAAGAAAGAAAATGAACAAGAAACTTCAAAAGAAGAGGATATACACCAGGAAGCAACCCTGGAAGAAGAAGAAATGAGTTCGACCATATCATTTAATGCATTGGTAGGAATTACCACTTCTCAAACTCTCAAGATAGAAGGACATATCAAGAAGAAAAAGATAATAGTGTTGATTGATTCAGGTTGTAGCCATAATTTTATTCATTGTAAGGTAGCCAAGGAATTAAATTGTTTCCTATACCCAACACCATAATTTCAAGTGATGGTTGCAAATGGAGGAACTATAAATTGCTCTAGAAAATGCCATAATATCAAGCTAACCATGGGGGAATATGTATTGAATATTCCAATGCTTTCCATTCCTATGGGAGGTGCTGATGTTGTACTAGGAGCTCTGATAGTTGCAATCTTCAAGGGCATTGGCACAATTTCAAGAACTTCTCTTATAGTTTTTCGAAGGAAAGGAAGTTGAATTACAGTGTGGAGGGAAGCCAGGAGAGGATAATAAGCTCTAATGTCATGACAAAGCTTCTAAAGAAAGAACAACGAGGTGTAATTGCACAATTATGCTCACTAGAAGTTCCAACATCAAAATCATCTATTTCTGTAGATCTCCAACAATTCTTGGACAATCATTCCAAGGTTTTTGAAACTCCCAAAGGACTCCCACCTGTTCGTGATCATGATCATGCTATTCATTTGATTCCAGGAAGTGTTCCTCCAAACATCGAGCCTTATAGATATCCTTACATCCAAAAGAGCGAAATTGAATGTATGATTGCAGAAATGTTAGAGTCGGGTACAATTCAACCTAGTCAAAGTTCTTTCTCTACTCCTGTAGTATTGGTACACAAGAAGGATGGATCATGGAGAATGTGTTCAGATTATAGGGAGCTCAATAAGCTCACCATTAAAGATAAATTTCCCATTCCTGTGATTGATGAATTATTGGATGAATTACATGGAGCAATTTCAATCTACCTTAAGTTGGATCTTGGGTCAAGATATGATAAATTCCCATTAATTTGAAGATATTCCAGCAATTTCGAACTCATGAGGTCTATTTTAGAATTTTTGTCCTTGCACTGTAGCCTTACCAATGCACCTTATACATTTCAAGGGTTGATGAATTCCATTTTCAAACCATTCCTTAGAAAATTTGTGTTAGCATTTTTTGATGATATACTAATCTATAGTAGGTCTTGGAAGGATCATGTTCAACATGTTGACAGTGTCCTCAAACTATTGGAGGAGAAAAAATTATATGAAAAAACATCCAAATGTTTCTTTGGAGTACAAGAGGTGGATTATCTGGGTCATATTGTATCTCAAGAGGGTTTTAAGGTAGACTCTAACAAAATTAACGCCATTAAGGAATGGAAAGTCCCCACAACCATAAAGCAGTTGCGAGGATTTCTCGGGTTAACGGGGTATTATCGCAAGTTTGTTAAGAATTATGGGAGAATAGAAGCACCTCTAACAACATTATTGAAGAAATATGCATTTTCATGGACTCCTGAAGCAACTAAGGCCTTTGAACATCTTAAAGAGGAAATGTGCCTAGCACTGGTCTTAGCTACGCCAGACTTCACAAAAACCTTTATTGTGGAATGTGATGCCTCTAGAAATGGAATTGGTGTTTTTTTAATGCAAGAAGGAAGACCCATTACTTTTGAAAGTTGTCCAATCAAAGGAAAGTATTTACCGAAACCTATTTATGAGAAGGAAATGTTAGCAATATTGCATGCACTAAAGAAATGGAGAACTTACATAATGGGAAGACACTTCAAGGAAAAAATTGATCATGATAGTCTTAAACACTTTTTAGAACAAAGACTATCTTCAGAAGAAAATAAAAAATAAGTTATATAAAGAGTATTTGGGTTATGACTTAAAATAATCACAAAGAGAGAGAAGCAATGTTGTCACTGGATGCACTCTCAAGAAAGGGTGAAGAGGTGGAAACATTGCTTTGTGCCATTTCTATTATCCAACTTGATTGGATAACCGAAGCAAGGGATGAATGGAGGAAGGACGAAGAAGTATGGACACTCATTCAAAAGTTGCATCAAGATATTAGTACATCTAATACATTAAGTTGGAAAAATGATTCCCTATGGTACAAATATTGCTTATATATTTGTAAGAATTCCCAACTAAAACAAAATATTCTTTTGTAATTGCACACTTCTCCTTTAGGAGGACACTCGGGATTTTTAAAAACTTACCACAGGGTGAAGAAAGAATTTTTTTGGGATGGCCTTAAATCTGATATTCAAAAGTTTGTGACGGAATGTTTGGTTTTCCAGCAGAATAAAGTTGACACAATTGAGACCCCGGGACTTCTACAACCTTTATCCATTCCAAGTCAACATTTGGAGGAGATTTCAATGGATTTTATCACAGGTTTACCTAAGTCCAAAGGAAAGAGTGTCATTATGGTCGTAGTTGATATACTTACCAAGTATGCACACTTTTGTGCATTATCTCATCCATTTAAAGCAAATATAGTTGCTGCTACATTTATGGACACAATTAAAAATCTACATGGAAACCTAAAGATTATTATGAATGACAGAGATCCCATTTTTACTGGAAATTTTTGGACGAAGTTATTTTTTTGTTTGGGTACTCAATTAGCTCATAGCTCATCTTATCATCGTCAATATGATGGTCAAACTGAGATAGTAAATAAATGTTTGGAAGGATATCTTCGTTGTTTTGTATCTAATAAACAAGCACAATGGGTCAAGTGGTTACCTCTCGCTGAATGGTGGTATAACACTTCCTTCCATACTGCAGCAAAGATGACCCCATTTATGGCACTTTACGGATATCATCCACCATCTATCACATCACATTTAAGGGAAAATTCAAAGGTTCAAGCAGTGGAAGATCACCTCGAGCATCAGTAAGAAGTTCTCCAACTCTTAAAGGATAACTTGAATTTGGCACAAAATCGGAATGAAGATAAAAAGAGATCAACATGACGAGAGAAAGATTGATGTAGGAGATTGGGTATTTTTACGGCTACAACCATACAAACAAATGTCCCTCGAGCAATCTAAGAAGGATAAAAAATTATCACCAAAGTACTATGGTCCTTACAAGGTGTGCAAAAGATTGGTTCTATGGCATACAAATTGGAGCTTCCTGCTTCTTCACGAGTGCAATCAGTTTTCCATGTTTCATGCTTAAAGAAGGTTATAGGTGAAAATATTCCAGTTCAAACAATATTTCCAGAACTTGATGAGGAAGGAAAAATCATATTGGAACTGAAGCGGTCATGGAAACAAGAACTCGAAAGCTACGAAGATGATCAATTTCAGAGTATCTCAGCAAGTGGAAGAACTTTCCTATAGAAGATTCCACATGGGAGGATGAGAATTTTATACAGAAGCATCAAGAAATAATCAAGCGTTGAGGACAACACTTGTTTGAAGGAGAGGGCATGTTAAGTCCCTATATTAATAGTGTAGTCCCTTATTATGTTAGTGTAGCCCCCCTTATTGTTATTGTTGTACCCCTGTAACCCCCATATTGTTATTATTGTGCCCTTACATTATTATTGTTAAGTCGGCTAGGATTACATTGTGGCCCACTATGATTACATTGTGGTCGAATGGACTCTTATATATAGAAAGGAGGTTTTGTAAATTGTATCATCCAAGAATTGTTCATTCATGTAATGTATTGGAGGTTGCCCCCTCGAAGTGGCTTATTTCTAAGGCGTTGATATCTCTTTTCTTCTCTTTTTGGAGTTGGTTTCCCAACAGAATATAATCCATTTTAGGCAAAGGGTAATTGTCTTTCAGCAAAGTCGTATTAAAATTTCTAAAGTCCACACATAACCTAATCTCTCCATTTTTATTTCTATGAGGGACTAAATTTTCCACTCAATCTAAATATCTCGGCAGTACGATAATATTATCATGTAGCAACTTACTCACTTCTTTCTCAATTGAAGGGAGAAATAAGGGTTTGATTGTCCCGAGCTTCTGCTTGTAGGGCTTCATTCCAGTTTGCAAAATAATTTTGTGCTGTATGAAACTAGGGTCAAAAGTATATAAATCACCATATAAACATGCAAAAATGTCCATATAATTCCTAAAAGAATCAAGATATCTTTGTTTTTATTATTTTGGAACTCCTTTAGCCCATTTAGTAACTTTAGGTTCTTTTTCTTTGCCAATATTATAGTCCTCTACATCCTCCTCAAGCTCCTTCTTAGTTGGCGTATAAACCACATCATTTACATTAAACAAACTCTCTTGTAGAACAAACCCTCTAGGGATTTTATTTCCCCTCAATTTCAAAATTTTATGACAACAAATTGATTCCTCCCAATCTTCTTGATGTTCTTCTATTATATTCTCACATTCTTAATAAATCACTAAGTTAGATAATTCTCCAATAAATCCATAAAGTGCTTGATCTTCTCCTCATCCTCAAAATCCTACCAATATTTCACATTGTCTGATACTGAAGGCTTGTATTTGATATTAACTTCTTACCCAAATAAGGGGTTTTGAGGAGGTTTAGAATTTCTAGTAGTGATTTCTAAGGAGTCATCCATCCTATTCTATTAGCTGGGTATACTTTGGATATTAAATGCAAAGAAAAAATTTCATTTAGGTCCCATATTTCATTTTTTTAGGACTTAAATCTTGGGTGCTTGGCTTGAAACTAATTTTTAACCTATTTTACCACCAACTCGTAATCCCCGAACATGGCCAGTCACTCTATATTAAGGTTTTTCGCATCCTACAGCCCTAAAAACAACACTTCATATTCAACAACACTATTTTTTGATCAGGAGAATCTTGAAAATGCTCCAAGTTCAAAGGTCTCAGATGCTATTGGAAATAGTGCCAAATTGAAGGGCTTGTTGTGTTGAATCCGACAGTATCTTCGGTTTCACAATTGGCCTCTACATTAAGGAGAAACTATTCGTTGAATTTTATGGAAAACAGGTGAAAATGGGGCCTTGCTGACCATGTGGCATTCATGAAACTCAAAACGTGGCAGTGGTCAAGTTAACAGGCATAAGTTAATTTGGGTTTGAATGGATAATGAGTGCATGGTGAGATTTTTATATCAAAGGTCATGGTTTACAAACCATATATTAAACTATATATTAAACCAAGTGATAAGGTATTAATACATGGCACAAGGGTTAAATTATTATGGTGCATAAATATATTTGGGGTGCATCTCAATGTCAAAACATATGGTTTAAAAACCATAAAACAAAATCATTGTAAACAAACTATGGCGGAGTTTATAAAGTCAAACTATATGATTTCACAGCTAGAGCAGACATCAAACATTGTATTAAACCTATGGTGCAAATGGATTAAATGGTGGAGCGGATGTCAACTATTGGTTAAAAATAATTACATGCGACAACATTGTTATAATGCTATGTTTTGTGGCACCGGGATAAACCATTTGCCAAATATGACATGTAGAAGTGTTTTGGCTAACCGTTAGAACACATCATATGCCACGGGTCCGATTTGTGCCCACGACCACCGGGGAACAGGTCATCACCAAAGAATTGGATTAGTCACATTGCCACATGTTTCCATGTCATTCCACTAAAATGGTTTCGATTGGGTTATGCATATTGTGTCGGTTCAATTATGGAGTTTACCATATGCTAAACACTAATTTATATGCCATCGGTCCAATAATCAAAGTAGGTATTAAATAAAATTTTCCATATTTATATGGTTGCATTTATATTACATCGTAGGTAAATCATAATGTTCCATGACTTAAGTTTGTTAAAACTATATACAACGATACGCAATTTTTTCCAAAAAGGTTTGGGAGGTTTGCAAGTTTGACCCTGTGACCTACCCATGAATTTATAAAACTATTTACAAATGTACTAGAGAGAAGTAGTTGGATAGTGAGCCTAAGCAGCTAGTTTTATGTGTGCCTGTAAATGCTCTTTTGAGCATAAGTTTGCCATCCTTGGGTCTTTTTTGAGAAGAGAGAGTGGTGTTGGAGAGCATACTTAATTTTTATAGTAACCATAAGTTCCTACGTGCACAGTTTAGGTGATGAAATTTTATGTAAAGAGACTCTTTGGAGAATTCCTAATATAATGGATGCCCACTTAGAAACAGACCGAGAGATGTAGTCTAGGAGGGACGAACTATGTCATCAATTTTATGTGTTTGATTCTCTTCTTTATATTGTTTATGGTTATTTGTTGTTCTCAACTTTATGTTTAAGTAATATTAATATATAAATTTCATTCATTCATTCCCTTAAATGAAACCTTAGTTAACTCCACAAATAATCAATCATGTAGATTTCATATCATTTGTGGCCTCAAACTATAGTTTGAAGGAGAAATGGATAAGTTTTCCCTCTGAGGATAGAAAAAACACAGATTATCCATTACCTTGTATAAATTATACAAAAAGAATGTATATATTGGATTCACCTGATCTAAAAATGTACTAAAGTTAAATACTGAATCACTTCTACAAATCTTTTGCGTAATTAAAAACACAATCACTAATCACATGAACATGAAGAAAGATCAATCACACACAATATAGAAAATTTCCAGGGGAAAGCTTATAGCTAATAAACCCACTATATTCTATTGTATATTAAGCATGCATCATGAAACAATGACACATAAAACTCTTCTCACAAGATTCCCTCCAGTACTTAGCTAATTGTCTCACTGTAATGTTCCTTTTTCGGGAATTTCTGAAATGTGGTCCTCAAGGACGCTGTATAAGAGAGGCAGTGTAAACATAAGATGAAAGGGGGCTTGGATCCCCTTTTTACCTCACTAAAAACCTCTCTTCCAGAATTTGAGCTCAAAGAAATAATCCTAGAGGGCTTATACAGATCTACCCAGAATAGATATCTAAGAGAAATGCTCAATGAGAGAGCTTACAGTAATACATGAACATAACCATGAGCTTTGCAAATTTGAATGCAACATAAGATGTAATATATTACATCCATCATGTAAATTAGTGTAGAAGCAACAATATATAGAAATATAATGAGGAATAAACCCCTCATTCAATGAGAATCCACCTCCAATGAGTAAGCAATGAAATACAAGAGATGCAGCAACTGCATAAAATGTCGAAGAGTAGTGACAACGCTGTCTCTAGGAGTGTAGTTGCTACTATAGATGTACATACATAGTATCCTCCTCCTCATCAAATATGTGGAGCAGTCATCCTTCATCATGAAGATGCAATCCTTCATCCCTACAGCAAACTCTGTCAGCGCAGTATAACTGGTGAGAGTGGGTGATAGTGAAAATGAGAGAGTGTCTCTCTCCTCCTTGGGTCTATCCCAAACTCTCTGCACTGTGCTGGACTCCTCCCATGTCTTCACCTCTCCAGAATCCACGATTGGTGAACTAACTGACAAGATGCCTCTCATCAACTCTAGATAAGGTGGCCTCCCAGGTGGAATGCCTCCATATAGTGAGACATCAAGCTCAGAAGTGGACTGTATGTATAAGAGGACTGATTTGTCCCTCTCTTCACTGTGTTGTACAGTCTCTCTCCCATGTGCAAAGACTTTCTGGAATAAATAAGGGTGTATCAACCCTTGCTATTGATCCTTCTCTTCCTCCTCCATCTCACAATCCCCAATAGCTGCTACAGATCATTCCAGAATTGTGCCATGGTTCCCACATGTGAAAATATTTGGAATCCCTTGCATAGAAACAAGGACTCCTCTTATGGAAGAAATGACTCCCCTTTCACCTCCATGTGGTGATGGATCCCCTCCCAACATGACAATGTTTTTGGTCCTCTTGTGCTCATACTCTTCATCAATATGTGAGTATGCCTCCCCTTCATTGAGAGACCATGGATTTCGATCTTCCTCTGAAAGAGGTATCTCCATGTTATCACAAATGGAAGAGTGCCCTTCATACAATGGGGGTCTTGCCTCTAGCAAGTCATCATTCCAGTTTTCTTCCCCTCTAGAAATGTGGAGTGGAGTTTGTTTCATGTTTCCTTCCAATGCATGCAAAGTGTTTGAAAATATGATGCATGATGATTCACATTGACTCCCATCAAATTTCTTCACCAAACCCTTAGTGAATTCATCATAAGTTTTTACATTTGCATGATAACATGAAACATAAATTTTAAACCACCAATCATGGGCCATACCTCTGAGATTTAGCGATGCTATAGTGATGGCCTCCTTGGCTGCAACTTGGTGTAGCTGAAAATATGCATCAAGCTCCTCCACCCAAGCTTTGGCTTTGCACCTTGTTGATCCATCGAAAATGGATAGAAAGAATGTATCTTCCTTTATCTCTACTAGACCTTGCTCCTTTGAGTCTGCAAAACTCTTGGAAGTCCAAGTGCACTTCGAATCTCCATGATTGAGATTCATACTCCTAAAGAAAATCACTCAAGGTCTCCTCCCTTGGTGACTCATCTTCCTCCATTCTCCCTGTAGTAGATATGGGCAATGTACTGCGTTGTGGATCTTCACGTGTGGCTGAATACTCACACCCATCATAAGAATAGCTAGGGATTTCTTCATCTTCAGACTCTCTTAGAAATTATTTCCAATTTTCCCTTTCTTTCTCCTCAAGGTCTTCAATGATACCTTCCAGGGTCTGGAAAAGAAGAAGGGAAACCTCCTCTTCCTTCATTCCTCTTTTTTTGTTTTTTCTGTACATATCCTCTTCCAAATGAGGAACTTCTCCTTCTAATGTAATTTTATCTTGGGCTGCAAAGCTGTAAAGTTCCCTTCTTACGAATATCAAAATTCTATTCCAGAGATTGACTGCAGGGTCATTTACTAGATATGTCACCTTTGAACAAAGAATGAGATCTAGAGGCTACCTGGCCATCTGCAGAATTTGTATATATATTTTGAAATATTCCTCCTTCAGGGATCCAGCACTTTGGCTTGAAGCCATAGGCTGAGCCAAAGATCATGCTCTAATACCACTGTAATGTTCCTTTTTCGGGAATTTATGAAA
Source organism: Pinus albicaulis (assembly GCA_034641835.2). Taxonomy (NCBI): domain Eukaryota; kingdom Viridiplantae; phylum Streptophyta; class Pinopsida; order Pinales; family Pinaceae; genus Pinus; species Pinus albicaulis. The sequence goes on along the minus strand of CM076578.1, from coordinate 820,057,760 downwards.
TGTGGTCCTCAAGGACGTTGTATAAGAGAGGCGGTGTAAAAATAAGCTGAAAGGGGGCTTGGATCCCCTTTTTAACTCACTAAAAACTTCTCTTCCAGATGTTGAGCTCAAATAAATAAGCCTAGTGGGCTTATAAAAATCTCCCCATAATAGTCTCTTAGAAAAATGCTCAATGAGAGAGCTTACAGTAATACATGAACATAACCATGAACGTTGCAAAACTGAATGCAACATAAGATGTAATATGTTACAGCCATCATGTACATTAGTGTGTCAGGAACAATATACAAAAATATAATGAGGAATAAACCCCTCATTCAATGAGAATCCACCTCCAATGAGTAAGCAACTGCATAAAATGCTAGAGAGCAGTGACAGCGCTGTCTCTAGGAGTGTAGCTACTGCTATAGATGTACATACCTGAAATATGACTGAAGTATACAAATAAATGCCCAAGAAAAGAATATTGGGCTCCAATACAATATTTCTATCCAATCTAGGAGAGATTGCTAGAAATGCCAGAAAATGTACAAATGTGGAAAATAATTGACACTGCAACTGAATAAAAATAATAATGAGGCTATGGCAGATCTGAAATACTCATGCCCTCCTCTGATAATGTTCTCAAGCAAAGGGCTGATACCTTTCACTCAAAAACACTCCTCCTGCTAAGCACAAATGGATCTCCCAGCTACTGCCTCTGAAAATAACACAATTTCTGCCCTTTACTGCACTGTGAGAGATGGTGAGTGTTTGGCCTAATGCCAAAGATCTGAAAATAAGCTCGAGAGTCCTCCTCACTGATCCTACAATGAATAGCTGAGCCCTCCACTGGAAAACAAGCCAAGAATGACTCAATGAGTTCCTCTATTGCTGCACCCAACAACACAACGTTTTATGCTGTAGAAATAACGTTGTAGCTGTAGAGATAAGCTTGGAAAAATGCCAGAATGAGGAAATGAAGTCCAACCCCTATCCTTCCTTGAGGATGGGGTAGGGATTCGCGACCAGGAACACCCTTGGGTGAAGAACACTACAAACCCTACTAAATAGCTCGGGGATGCAAGTCTTTGTAGACCCAACGAAAATGATAAGCTAATGCATAATGAAAATGGGCTGCCATCTCCTCCTTATAAATCAAAGGAACCTTTCTCACCATGGGTCCCATTCACACTTGCTTCTAGCTCAAGCAAGTGGAGCCTCCACTAAAACTGCGCTGTCCAAGTAGGTGCAATGTATCTGGACAGTTTTAGTTGACTTGGTCAAAATGACTAGATCAAGCTTGATCTAATCCTGTTCACACCATGTGGTGCTCAATCCAGCTGCTTTATTATTCCTCCTTTCACACAAGAAGTGTTATTTCTTCATCAAAAGGGTTTAAGGTGTCTCCTTACCCATTTTATTCAAAAAAATAAAAATCTGCTAACTATAATGTTCCTTTTAGCTTGAGGCTAAAAATTGGGAACATTACACTCACACTATCATATGCAAAACTGACTAGCACATAGCCAATTCTCAGCCTCTAGATGCCCTGCATTGCTTGCACAATCCGTGATGGTAAAGATCACTAAAATATAGGAAATATTTCCTTCCTTGACTACGCAACTATCATAGGCACTCCAATGGGCGTTTTCCTGCTTGTGTGCAAGCAAGTAATCCCAGAACTGATAATAAACTTCCCCTTCACCTAGAACTTAATTGGGTATCCACTGGATATGACATGCATGCAGCTAACAATAGTCAATCCTCAGTTGCATGTGAGATCACTGATTGTGAATTAATTAATATTTATTTTACTAGATCTCTCACTACTGTATCTTTAGTTACAGATAGCACAACTGAGTTTAACTCACTTAGATGAGTTAAATTGATTTACAACTTGCACCAACTCATGCACCTCTCCACTTCGAACTCTGTTACAACTAGAATTACTCGGCATGCCTCACCAACAACCTATAACTCTAAATCCACTAGCTAACTAAATTTATCACTTTCAATTAACTCATTCAAGTCTACATTGAGAATAGATTACAATTTAATGTCCATCTTAATTAAGGGATAATAAAGGTAGACATGCACCCAAAAATAGCATTGTGGGCCCCACCCTAGTTTGGGTGCTTAATGAAACTAGGTGTTGAATGCAACCAGGTGCTTAATGCACTAGGCATGGGTGTTGAACCTTTTTTTTGAATCTCAACACTCCCTCTCAAAAAAAAAAGGATTATCCTTCACCCTGATCGTGTCTCTATGATATTTTAATTTTCTCCCGGTGAGCACCTTCATTAGAATATCTGCATCCTGATCTTCGGTGGGAATGTATTGAAGAAATATGATCCTTCTCTGCACATGATCTCTAAGTTGATGGTACCAGATATCTATATGCTTGGACCTATCATGAAACACATGATTAATCGAGAGTTTAATGCAACTTTGATTATCAAAATGAATCACTATCGGATCCATCTGAGAACCAAACAAACCAACCAAGATATTTATCATCTAGATATCCTCACATGCAGCTTGACTTGCTGTCATGTATTTTTCTTCCTCTGAACTGAGTACCACGGATTTTTGTTTTCTATTGTACCAGGAAACTATTGTCGTTCCAATGCCAAAAATATCCCCCTGATGTGCTCTTTCTATCCAATGGTCTGCCAACCCAATCTGCATCCATGAAGCCATGCAACTTCACTCCATCCATTCGTCTGTACCATATACCATACTCTGATGTGCCCCTCAGGTATATCAGGACATGCTTCCCCGCCTTCCAAAAGATCTTGTTATGCTTAACCATAGCTTGAATTAGTTGGTTAACTACGTATCAAATGTCTGGTCTCATGCTCACTAGATACATTAGCGAACCCACTAACTATTGATAGACAGTAGTATCCACTACCTCTCTAGAAGTAGCATCCTCTTTCCTCCAATTTCCTGGAAGAGGAGTATCCATGGGTTTGCAGCTCTCCATGTTAAACTAACCTAGAATCTCCTTTGCATACATTCCTTGAGACACAAAAAGTTCACCATCCCGCTACCATTTTTCCAATCCAATGAAATAATGAAGGATTCCCTTGTCCTTCATTTCAAACTCCATCGGAAGATCCTCCTTGCATGAGTGTATCAGTTTCTCATCACCAATCAAAATTAGATCATCAACATAAATAACAATGATCAATAGCTTACCATCAACCACAATCTGATACAAGTTTGCATCTACTTCACTTTTGGTGAAGCCTAGTCCGGTGAAATAGTTTTCTATCCTAGTGTACCAAGCAGGGGGTGCTTGCTTCATCCCATACAACGATCTTTTGAGCCTGCACACATGTGACTTACTATTGAATATTTCAAAACCTTCAGGCTGCTCTATGTAGACCTCTTCCCCAATGATCCCATTGAGAAACATAGTTTTCACATCCATCTGATGAATGTGCCCTCCCATATGCACTTAGAGTGCAAGGATGGATCTTTTGGAAGAGTACCTTGCGACAGGCGCAAAAGTATCCTCATAATCTATCCCCTCGATTTGTGAGAATCTTAAAGCCACAAATTTGGCCTTGTATTTCTCCACACTCCCATGAGCAGCTTACTTTACCTTGTAGATCCATCTCGATCCAACCACTGATTTTTTGACTGGCCTTAGGACTATCTCCCATGCACTATTTTTGACAATGGAGTCATAATCCTCCAACATTGCATCAACCCAGGTAGGCTGTTGCATTTCTTCCTGAAAGGAATATGGTTCAGTAATAATACATTTTCTCATAAGAGCCATGTATCTGGTAAATCGGTCAGGAGATTGTCCTTGTCTGCGCTATGAAGTAGGCGCTCCTACATTACGTGCAACATCAAGTCTCAACCTATCATCTTCCATGGTGCGCCTTGTGACATTTCTGATAGATCGATCTACATGACTGATTTTCTCCTTTCCATGAAACTCCTGATGTGGTTGATCCACATCTTGAGACTCATCCTTGGGAACCAACAATTCCTCCTCTGCATGCAAGTCCAGCTGACTCTCAAGGGACAACTGCATGGCTTTCTTCGCATAAAATTTGATATCCCATCACACAACAATAATTCTGATGTTTCCCAAATACACAAGATAATTATGGGGTGTTTCAGTGTACCCCACAAAACTCCCAACCTCAGCAGTTGATTCTATCTTCTTCCTGGCATCCTTGGTCACACGCACATAAACAGATGAGCCAAAAATCCTAAAGTGTGAAACATCAGGTTTCTTACCACTGAAAGCATCTTCAGGAGTACTCATGCCAAGTACTCTATGAAGACAATAGTTTTTCATATGTACCAAAGTTATTGCATGCTTCCGCCCACAGATGGATTGGTAGTCCTTGATCATGAAACATCGCTCGTGTTGCACCCACAATAGTTCTGTTCTTCCTCTTCACAACCCCATTATATTGTGGGTTATGAAGTGCTATGAGCTTTCTTCGAATTCCTTCTCTGATGTAGAAGTTATTGTATTTTTTAGAGATGCATTCTCCACCATTATCGCTCGTAAGAGCCTTCACTTGATTCCCCGACTCTTTCAACACCAGTGCCTTAAACTCGCAGAACTTAGAGAATGTTTGATCATTCTTCTACATGAAGAAGATCCAGCACTTACAAGAAAATTCATCAAAAAATATTACATAATACTTATGTTTTTTTGTTGAAGCAACAGAGAAAGAACCACACACGTCTATGTGAACTCTCTCAAGGATCCCCAAAGCTTGGTTTTCCTTCTCATGAAAGGTGGCCTTTACATATTTTCCCATAATAAATCCCTTGCATGTATCTCACTGTGCAAGTGTACCACTGGGATGACCAGTAGATATCTATTGCATGACTTTCAAGGCTCCATGGTGAAGATGGCTCAATCGCTTGTGCCATAATTCATCATCATCTCGGCTCACCACTTGATCTGTCTTGCCCATCATTTTTACACAACCATATACCTCCAAATTGTAGATATTCTTAACTCGAATCCCTATCCTCTTAGCTTGACCCATTTTTTTATGTCGTAGGAAATATTTTTCATCACTAAAAGCCATGCCATAGCCTCTATTGTCCAAAATTACGATTCAGACCAAATTTTTCTTTAGACCTAGTACATGCATTACATATTTTAATTGAAATGGTTTACCTGACTACCTATGAAAGGTAATTTTATCAATCCCAATAGCTCTATATTGTACATCGTCTCCCATCTCAATATGCATCTAGAGGTCTTTCTCCTCCAAGTCACTGAAAAGTTCGTTATCTCTCGTTGTGTGAAAGGAAGTGCAACTATCCAAATACCACACAGATCCAAATGCAATGGGTACCATGCATACAATAAATGAGAAGTAAAGCCCAAATTGTGAGGCAAGGGCCTGACTAGCTGCAAATCCATAAATCCTTCTTGTTCTTCTTCTTTTGTGGACAGTTAGTAGAAAAATGCCCATGTTTGTGACTGTGAAAACACTTCACCTTGGACATGTCCTTCTTCTTTCCATTCTTGGAATGGGATTTAGAATAGAATTTCTTCCCCTTATGCTTCCTCACCTTGGCATCCAAAGCACAATCCTCTTCATCCTCATTCTTAGATGAATATCGATCTCTGGTGTTCCGTCTGAACTCCTTCTGCACCAAATCCGACCACAGTCGTTCAGAAAATGGAAATTTTCCCTTCCATTGACATAGTCTTGATAACTGTTCAAACTCTTCAGAAGTCCTAGGAGAGCCATGCTCACCAAATCATCATGAGCAACTATTATTACAATTCTCCCCAATTCATCCCGACATTGGACAAACATTTTTATATATTTTAGAATGGTGTCGCCCTTTTCCATCTTGATCTTCCTGAGTTTATCTTTGAGCGCCAATTTCCTATGGTCGCTACTGCTTTCGAATATATCCTTCAAAGCCTTCCACATTGCATATGGTTTGGTTTTCCCATGGAGGCTTGAGACAATATGGTCTCGTAATCCCTCCAATAGGATCCTCCTCGCCTTTTCCACTTTCTTTTTCCATGCATCAAGATTAGCAGAATCTGCAGAATCAGGTTTAGGAACATCTTTGTCAATGAATTCCTTCAACCCATTGTCTTCAATTACTTCCTCCATCCTATCCTTTCAAGAAATATAGTTTGAGATGCCCTCAAGTGCATACTCTAACCTCAAGCCATGTAAAGCCACTTTGATCTTGAATCAGTTGTAGCACTAAGAAGGTCTTTCTACAAATTTGAATTCTATCCAGTCACAAACTCATCACCTGCTTCACTTCTATAATTTCATATGCTATGATACCATGTATAAATTATACAAAAAGCATGTATATCTTGGATTCACCCAATCTAACAATGTGAAAATTTTAAATACTGAATCTCTTCTACAAATATTTTGCGGAATTAAAAACAAAATCGCGAATCACATGAAAATGATGAAAGATCAATCACACACAACACATAATTTTCTGGTGAAATGTTACAGCTAAAACCCCCACTATATTCTATTCTATATTAAGAATAGATCATGAAAAAATTACATAAAAAACTCTTCTCACAAGATCCCCTCTAGTACTCAGCTAATTTTCTCACACTGTCATATGAAAAATTGACCAACACATCACCAATTCTGAGCCTCCAGATAGCCTGCCTTGCTTGCACAATCCCTGATGGTAAAGATCCCTAAGAGATAAGGAAATATTGCCTGCCTTGACTATGCAAGTATCATGGGCACTCCAATGGTTGCTTTCCTAGATGCGTGCAAGAACATAATCCTCCAAATGATAGTCAACTTCCCTTTCACCTAGAACTCAACCGAGTCTCCACTACATCTGACAAGCATGCAACTAATAATAGTAAATCCTCAGTTGCATGTGAGATCACTGATTGTAAATTAATTAATATTTAATTCACTATATCTCTCACTAGTGTATCTTCAGTTATAACTACCACAACTGAGTTTAACTCACTTAACTGAGTTAGAATGATTTATACCTTGCACCAACTCATGCACCACTGCACTTCGAACTCTGTTACAACTAGAATTACTCTGCATGCCTCACCAACAACCTCTAACTCGAAATCCACTGGCCAACTGAATTTATCACTTTCATTTAACTCATTCAAGTCTACACTAAGAATAGATTACAATTTAATGTCCATCTTAATTAAGGGATAATAAAAATATACATGCACCCAAAAATTTCACTGTGGGCCCCACCCTAGTCTGGGTGCTTAATGAAAACAGGTGTTGAATGCAACCAGGTGCTTAATGCACTAGACATGGGTGCCGAATCTTCTTGTTGAATCTCAACATACCTTCCCTAGAATAAGAACTATTAAAATAGAAATTCTAAACATAAACACACCCTAGTTATTTCTTACCAAGCTGAGCCAAAATTCCCACCTCAACATTTTCCATGATTTGTTCATCTTCTTCCAACTAAAGACACGAAAAATATTTTTCCTAACCATATACAGGAGTATTGTTTGAACAATCATCTTTTGTAACTATATTTAAAAATCTACACTCTCTGTATAATTTGCATTCTTCTACACCAAACAATGGAATGGTAGAATATGTTAGATCAAGCTTAATATACCCCCCAAGTTTCATCCCCCATGACCTAGATAGGAGCATAGAAAATCTTGCAGGGATGTCGGCAACTCCGATATCCATTACCATACTTTTCATTGGGATTTGAGCCAAATTGACCACTAGATATTTGATCATACCTAGGCATGTTACTCTTTTAGAATCAAAATAATATAAATATATATATGGTTTTGATATCTGCATACCTAATTGTTCCATTACAGATAGTGGCATAAAATTGTGTGAATCTCCTTAGTTGAGCATATACTTATGAAACAACAAATCATTGATCAATAGGGTGATGTAAAATGGGGGAGTGGAAGGATCTTGATCCTCTACATGTGGACCAAAGACAACCATAGGCCTTTATTTCTGCAAATTAAGGTTGTATTTAAAGGGGGTAATGGTGGGTGAACTCATGAATTGAGAAACTTGTGCTTTGTAACTAGGTTTTTGCAATAACACGATCAAAGGAACACATATCTTGAATTTCTCTAATTAGTTTTGTAGGCTCGAAACAAAGGGTTTCCTATCAAATTTAACTGACTCAAATGGTTCATTACTTTTTTTGCATGTTTTCTTAATTTTCAGATTCAATATAGAAGGGATGGAAGGACTCTCCTTTGGTCAGTGGAACCAAGTTGACTAGTTTGTTCCCTTTGTCTACTAGTTTTGGGGAAATAGGTTTAGCATTTTATTCATCCTAATCCTACATCCTAGGCCTCTTCCTGGATGATCTCAAATAATACTTCCGATGCAACTGTACTTGCATGAAATCGACAAATTTTTTGTAGTATATATCTATCTTGCCATCGTCCAAAGGGATATTCAAATCCCCCCCTTCTCCTTCTTGTGCTTCTCTCTCATTTTCTCCTTCTAAGAGAGAAGAGAATTGGTTTTCCTACACTTCTATAGTATCTTCAACATTTTCCTCATGATCATCTTCTAAATAAAAAGGAGGTTGTATATGCTCTTGTTGATGCTTTCTTCCCCTTTTCCAGAGTTGCAAAGGTGGCCTCCTATACTGGGGGTAAATTTCCTAGTGGGACCTGTTAGCCATCAGTATTTTTTACATGTTAGTGATGACTATATCTACAGCTGAGTTTTCTAGAAACTGATTTCCTTATGTCAATATGTCGTCTAGAAAACCCTCCTAAAACTTTTTTCACCCTTCTACTTTTCAGTCCACCCATGTCAAAATCAAAACCTCATTATCACTATCCTATCTAGCTTCAGCCCTATTGGTCTGCCCATCGGCTCCAAAAGGAAAATTCCAAGTCTGTTTCAAAAGCCTCCCCTATGTTAGGAAGTGGTGCTTTAAGACATTTCACCCTTGGCAATCGCCAAAAAGCCAAAAAGCCTCCATCTGCTACAGACCTATCCATCTGCTACAGACCTACCATGACTGACCTCCCACTCTACAAATAAAATTGACAAACAACTCTAAGTCGCGCCACTTACACCCCTAGGTCTCAGCACTGCACAAACCACAGTCTCAAGCTGACTATTAGGTGTTTCACAGTGTTTTATGGATTCTACAGAGGCAAGAAATATAACTTCATCTCAGGAGGAAATGCTTGAATATAAAGTTAGAAGAACAGCTGCTTCTAAATGTAACATGAGCCTAAGATATATCTGCAAAATAGAGAGCCACTCATCAAGACCTTACAGCTCTTTCCAGCATGAAAATCACAGTAAGAGAAAGACACCACTGTCACAGCAAACTGGTAATTTTTCATGGCTCAGAACCTCCTTCATTTACAAGCAGAGGGTTTAGGGCGCCTCCTTCATCTACAAGCAGAGGGCGCTGGCCAGTATTGACTTAAAGGAAATGCAAAAACCCAGGTTTGCTTTTGACTGAACAAGTGAAAGGATAACTCTAGGTTTTCTGAATATGAGTAATGGTCATAACAAGGATAGAGTCTGAAGTATTCAAATTCAAAGGAAAACAGAGTTTGGTCTTGTAAAGGAAGTCATGAGAAGTTTTCAAATCATGTGAAATGATGAAACTTTAGAGAGGCATATCATTGGTAAAAACCATTCTGATCATACGGAACCTGCTTTTCCACAAGACTAAATTGAAGAGATGCTGGAAAATCATGTCATCACACAGGCAGAAGAAAGGGTGTTTTGTTTTTCAAAGAGCGTTGACCTACATATTCACAGAGAATTTCTTTCAAATAATTTGTCATGAGATGACCAAAGCAAATAATGACATCTCAGTTCCCCTCAAAGCAGTACAGTGAGACAGTGACACTTTGACTAGGGTTTTTCTGAAGCACAGTGATGGTTGCAAGCAGAGGTGCCAGTACTGATGTTTTTCAAGTTGGTTGCTTACCATCATAATCCAGCGAAACCCTTGTCATGCAGCCTTATCAAATAATCTTCAGATACTTTGCCAAGTGAAGGGTCTCCTCCATTTGTGAGCAGATGGCCAAGGCATTAAGTGTTGTTAAAAACTGATTGGTCAAAAGGTGCAGTGGAAAGAAACAAAGAAAGAAAGAAAAAGTCTGTACACAGGTAAAAGATAGTGTTTATGATTCAAAAGTATTGGTTTTCCTATTCAAATGGAAATGTTTGTCAAACTATACCTATAGTGGACAGGAGACAATATTAAATATATGCAGGTCATTGATACAAAAAGGGTAGTTTCCTTAGGAGAAGTGGCCACACAGTCACTTTACTGTCACATGCCAAGAAGTCTAAAAGTGCTCCTTTTTGAGTAAACAGAGAATTATGGTATGACTGGATGCAACCAAAATAGAGCACTTACAATCAAAGAAGAAACTTATGGATCACCTGGAAGCGGAGACTGTCAACCCAGTTGGGAAAAGACAGACCACCTCCCTTTTAAGAATGAAAAAATAGCCTTCAAAGCTCTTCAACAGATCTTGAGTGATTTTTCTTTAAAATATCACCTAAAATGTAAAACAATGGACAGAGTTGAGCTTTGGAATGGTTCTATTACAAAGAAAGATCACTACACTCTTAAAAGGAACTGATAACTGTGTTTCAAAGAAGTCTTGTTTTTTCCTGCTTCATAAGTTTCCCTTTCAGAATATACATCACAAATGATGGGAAGCATTTCTGAAGTTTTGTTCCCAAAAGGGACATTATAAATACATCCTACTATGAATAGACAAAGAAGCGGTTTGATAGATTGTCACTGTTTGGGAGTTTGAAACAAATGCAGCTTTCTCATTATTCAAAAAGGACAGAGATCTCATAAATGATATAAGCAAAGAAGTATGTTGAAAGGAGGCGCTTTTCTCAAAACAGAGGACCATGATCAAGTCCAAGAAGACCAGCAAGTTTGACACCTGCATTAGAGAAAAGGTTGAAGAAGCTGTTAAAGACTGAGACTGTCAAAACAGGTTAACAAAACAAACCTGTCCTTTCAGAAACAAGTCAGTCTTCATGTATTTTCTTGACAGTTTTAAAGAGGGGTTTCTTTGCATCATAAATATCACCAGCACCATTAAACACAGTGGCAAAGATGGTCGAAAGGTTATTGAATGATAAGGTCAATATTACTAAAGAAGGTAGTTTCCCCATGAAACAATTCGAAACACCCTGCCATTTCATTTTCAATAAAGAAAAAAGTATTGGAAGGATATACCACTGTTTGAAAAAGAGACTTTGCTGTGTTAAAAGGCCAACCGTGACTTCTTTTTGCATTGCAAGTAAACGATGAAAGTGACCGTTGAAGATTTTTGAAATGACATAAGAGTGAAGTAGGAGAGTGAATGTTTCGTTTTCAAATTTCAAACAAAGCTCCATGCCTCCCTAGCATCGAAACAAGGAAGTTCGGGTCGAAATTGTAGAAGATTGCACTGTTTGTGACCGCGCGCCGCGCCTGGAAACCCGCGCGACGCGCCTGGCGCACTTTTTCAACGAGTGGTCAGTGTAGGCGCGACGCGCCTGTACAGTTGCGCGACGCGCCTGTACACGGCGCCCGACCCCGACCCGACAGGCCACCCGGGTGGTGTTTTTGCGCGCCGTTCTTTCCCTGAAGAGTGTCGCGCAGGTTTGAAGGACCTCCGGTGCTACTCCAGTCCTCCCCAAGGATTTTTTCATCAAAATTGAAGGTATTCTTATATATTTTCCCCCTCGGTTTGAAAGAATTGCTGAGTGACATGTAGGTTTTAAAAAACCCTGTTTTCAAACTCTGGTGTGAAATGAAAGGGTTGGGACAAAACTGTTGAGGTTGACCTTGTTTATGCATTAACATATATGTTAAGGAGCTGTCTAGCAAGGTCAAGGTCAAATCAAAGAGCGGCTTGTCCTAGTTTTTTGATATATCACCATATCCGGCAAATGTTTTTACTATGAAAATGCCCATAGTTTGAAGCAATGTTTGAAAGATAAATTCACTGCTGAGGGTGCCTATAGAAAGAACCGAGTGTTAAAATTCTCCAGATTTCTCATACCACACCATACAGAACTCTCGAACCCTGTCACCTCTTCAGAAAAACGGTGTTTTGACTGTATGATAAATCGAAGTATGAGACTGTGATAAGATGCTAGTAATGTTATTTAGGGCACCTACAGGAAAAGGTTGGTGTTGAAACTAAGAGCAGCTTGTTTCATCTTCAAAACAATCAAAGGACAGGGGTTAAACCTATAAAATATAGAAAGGGCAGTTTATTCCTGAGTTTTTCAACTTGACTGTTTTGTTCTTCAAACTTATTTTTTTTTTTACACAAGTTGATGTTCAGATAGGGCAGAGGTTTTTCCTACAAAGAACTGTGTTTTGATTAAAGGGAGTTTTTTGGTTACAAGATCTTTGACTGCCACCTCAAAAGAAACCTCTAAAGAGGTAAAAGGAAAGTTTGTTATAAAGAGACAGGGTTTCTGTCTAGAGAAAAGCATTTTACACTATCTTCAGAACATTGCCACATCAGAGAACAGTGAATTTTAGTAGGAGAAAGGGTTCTTGATCAAACAAGAATTTATAGGTTGAAAACTGCAGAGGAAGGTTGCTCACACTTCTCACAAAGGGACAGTATTCACTATGTTTGTTGGTTGACTGCCTTGTGTTTTTTCAAGCTTATTGATAAGCTGGTATCCATCCAAAGTAAAGGTTTTTCCAACATAACCAGAGGTGTTACATTGATAGGAGGTCTTGCTTATTTTGCAAAGTAAAAACCCTTGCAAGCCTTGTTGAAACTTTTTGAGGCATTTTCCAAACTCTGTCACCTTGTTCAGAACAGTAAATTTGACTGTATACCTACACAGAAGTTTGACTGCATATCCATAAGTCTATTGATTTATTTTGGACTCCAAGAAGAGAAGGTTGTGGATGTTTGAAATTCTACCTTGAGGCAGAGATACATATGTATTGATTGACATCTAAAAATTCACAGAACAGGGTGATTTTAGCACTTCTCACAGCAAACTCCTCCTAGCAGTCTGCCCTTCTATTCACTATATTATTTCTTACTAAGAAGTTTTTGACTGAGATATTTTCAAGGTGTAGGGCCACTTTTTGAAGAGCAGGGTTTTAATGATTGAATTTCACCTTGGAGATACAGACATAGATGTGTTGATTGATCTCTTGAAAATTCACAAGAAAAAGTGATTTCTTAACACTGTGCACAGGAAATTTACACAACAGTCTGTCTCCTCTTTACTATATGATATCCTATTAAGAAATCTGCCTGGCTGAGGTACATTCAAAGGTAGAAGGCTAGTTTTAAGAGAGCAGAGGTTGTGTATTATAAGGATCTTGTTGCAAACCATCCAAATCACATTGTTTCTCTGTCAAAGCAGTACATTGACACAGTTTGACTCTAACAGGGCAGTTTACACACAGTGAAGCAGTTTGTCTCTTCCAAAGCATATTCAGGTCAAAATGCCTCCAAGGCAAGACAACAGGAGCAGCATGACAGTGATAAATATGAGCAGCAGCAGGAAAAAGAGGGGAAGAATGCTGAACAGCAGTAACTCAGTAGCGATAAACAGCAGTTTCAAGAAGTGCCCGGCACGAAAAGAAGGGAAAAGCATATCAGCCCTTGATATTTTGGCCTTAGATTAGGATCATGTTTCTATGGACCCCTGAGGGTCATGCATGCCAATTTTGGGCCTATTTCAGCAACTTTTTGTTTTTTGGCATTTTTTGGGTTTTTGGTCGAAAACTCATAATTTCGCCATTTCAGTTTGAGGTTTTTCCAAGGGAGAGGGATGATACCGATGGATGCCATAATTCTATGAGTAGGTCCCCAGTGATTTTCAGAGCATTTGGAGATCATTCGCCCCCTCAAATTGGCGAAAAATGCTCACAGGTACAGTTTTGGGAAACTTCCAGGCATCAGATTGAGATGATTTCAGTTGCGCCGGAAAGTAGACACAGAGAGCTTTCCAACGAGCTATCATGAGCCTCGTTTCAACATCGGAAAGGCTGCCAATTGCCTCCAGCAAGTCAGGGGACCTTTTTCAGATATAAATATGAAGTATTTTTGTAATTTTTGAACCTCAAAAATCTGCTTTTCCCAAATGTGCGTTTAGCTATTTTTACACTTGGGAAATGATGTAAAGTCAATATAATTTCCGTTTTTAGCAGTTTTTTAGATATTTTATGGGATATTTTGTGCCTTGGGCTTTGCAAAGCCTCAAGGACAAGTTTAGATATTTTGACTTGGCCAATGGGATAGCTAGTTGCTCCATGAGGTTTTCCTCACTCAAGCCTATTTATTCCACAAGGCTTCATTGTAAACAAGAGGCTGAACTTGAGAGAAGAATTAATACATTGGTCATATGAGCTTTGAAGAATACACTTGTGTTATGATTTTTGGACTGCCTCTTGGATGCTTTTGAGGAATGATGAAGGATTGTTGATGGATTCCATGACATGGTAGAATGGTATAGTTTTTCTTGCTTTGTTGTTGTCTTCTAGTTTTCATTCATGATACATGCTTCTTGCTGCTATAGATCAGTATAGATTAGTTTTGAGATATGCCCATGGAGGCACCTCAAAATTCCTGAATCTTCATAGCTTTATGTTTTCTTCTTCCTTAGTTATGCTAAAGAATTCTTAACTGCTCTTTAGTAACTTAAGGATACTGTTTGCTAGTTTTATTTACAAGTTCTATGCATGTTGAGTAGGATGTATGGTGTGCCCTGCTTACCTATAAGCTATCCGTAGTTCTGTCCATGAAGCTATCTCTTTGACTGATTAGTTTATCATCTTGTTGAACCAAGGAGGCCTAGTCCCGATCTAGCCCTTTGCCTAAAACTATGAAAGCTTGTTTTTCCAAGTGCCCAATAACTTAGAGACTGTGTTTAGGCGTTCTGGCATAGTTTTATGAGTTGTTAGTCCTCCTTATGTGTTTTCCCCAAAGTCCGATAGCCATTTCCCGAAGTTAGAAGGTCTTATACTTCTATGTATGGCTGGAATGTTTGATTTCTATGTATTAATTAGATCATAGTTACATTTAGCATGATTAATGGCTTGCTATAACATGTTTATGTCTTCTATCAACTAGTTACACTTGAAATCCCTCGTCTTTCACAAACTTGATGTCCATTTACTCCATTTTGCCCAAAGGTCCTTTCTACCTTGAATCAAATCGGCCCTACAGTAGCCTTACATCATCATCTCATAGCTTCCTTGACCTGTTTGACCCCATAGCCCAATTGATCTGACTTCTTGTGATCCATTTTTATATCTTTGATCAGTTTTATCCCTCACAAACTAAAAACCAAAAATAAAAAAACTCACTTCATAACTAGCCTAATATCAGAACACCATAAGCAAACACACCGATATCCTTTACACAAATAGAGAGAGCCCTCTCTGAGTCCAGGAAGGCTAGGTCCTTGGGCTCCAAAGCTTGGTTTGATGTTACATCGTCATTTGGCTTACCAATCGGCCAAATCACGGGACCCTAACATAATGGCGATCACGGTGGGACCTATTGAGTTCATGATAGTCTAGAAAACTTTTATAGATTCCTTAGTCCTTCAAATTTTAACTTAAACCATCGGCCTTTAGAATCATTTAGTGTAAACTCTCTGCTTCACCATCTTAGCAAAGTGATGAATCAGTTTTATAACACTCTTACATCCTAGGCTGCACATAAAACTCAGAAAAAACCCCAAAATACTCCTATTAGATTGGCTTTTGACAGTACTGGTGGTGGACCATACAAGTATACCTCAAAACAACTGACATTACACCTGGCGACTCCACTAACTTCTAGTAGACCTTACTATTTTACCAAACTCTAGGCTACTATTCGATAGACCTATCCCATCACTCCCTAACATAGCGGGAGATGGTGGGACACTGAGTACATAATAGTCCAGCAAACTCTTATAGACTCTCTTGGTCTTTTAGATACCATAAACAAGCAAGCAGTCCATAGACCCATTTTTTAGAGTAAACTCTTTTTGTTCTCATCACCCTAGCAAAGTGTTGAAACAAGTCTAGGATACTTTAACAAATCATAGGCTACACATAAAACTCAGAAAATCCAAAAACATTTCCATATTAGTTACCGGTGGTGGACCATAGCTATCTTCACAAAAACAACCCAGTTCCACCTGGTGACTCCACTAATCCATCCCTTTTATTTTTGACCATCCTTCACCTTAGTAAAGCTTTAGAAAAACCATTCATCCAGAACATTCACCAATACCATTCTCTCTAAACTCTAGATCTAAAATCTGGCTTCACGAAGAATCAACACCAGATCCCATCCAGACCCAAATCCCCCTATCATAGTAGATGACCCAGAGAAGATTTTGTGGCAAGCTTCCGAAAATGACCATCTAGCTACTGGTAGATCCATCCGTAGAACAAGATCAGTTCCTAAACATCGCACTATCCTACTAGATTCACCTTTTGAACTAGAGTCATCACAAACTCTTCCCAGAAGAAAATCATATAGTAAGATAAACTTTGACGATCTTGAACCCCTAAGCCCACCATAGAGTCCTATTAGAGAAGCTCCACCTACCACTCCTCCTGAATTCCAGCTTCTCTATCAGTTTGGCTCCTACCATCCCAGTTCTTCTCAAAACCAGATCACTAGTCCAAGTTCATCCGCCACACCTGGTCAAACCACCATTGTTCAAAACACCTCATCTCAGCCTACTAGTCCTCATCTTGTACATCATCCATTAGCTCCCGTCATGGCAGCCTGGTACGAACCTTTGGTGTTGCCACCGCCCTTGTCTCCTCTCCCAAATAAATATCAAGACAAGATCCCACACTTTACCGGAGAAGACACCACCACACCTCAACAACATATAAGTAGGATGACTGATGCTTATGAATATCTGGAGGTACAAGATGAAACTGTTAGAATGAGAATATTTGCCCAAAGTCTTGGTGGTGAACCCAAAGCATGGTTCAAAAGCTTAACTCCAAACAGTATCCATGATATCCCAGAACTACATTAAGTCTTCAGAAATAGGTGGGAAATCCAAAGAAACCCCATTCAAATCCTGTCAGAATATAACAACCTAAAACGGGAAAATGGGGAAAGTGTCCAAGCTTACTGTACTAGGTTCAACAGTGTATATAACTCCCTCCCACCTCATTTCAAACCCCCACTTGGTTTAGCCTTGGAAAAATTCCCTGAGGGTTTCGATCCGGACATGAAATATCATCTGAGAGACAAGGATCCCCCTACCTTAGAGGAAATGCAACAAATAGCCATAAAAGCAGATGCCAACTTAGCTGAAAAAAGAGCTAAGACTAGAGCGGAAAGAAAGGTCACATATAAAGATGAGGTCTCCACTTCATCACCTTCCCTAGATCCCAGAATAGATGACTTAGTCAAATCCATTGCCAAAATGTGGGAAAAGATAAATGAAAAGGCTCCCATTAGGGACAACCAGCCAAACCCTCCAAACAGAAACCGAAACCAAAACTTTAGGAGGGAGCAGCCCCAAAACAGACCAAGGGATAATGACCAACAGATCAAGCCACCATTCAATGAAAATTATGTGGAAGAAGATGACAGGGATTCAGAACCTCTTGATGAACATCATTTAAACCTCATAGGATCTGATAATGAGAGTGAGGTGTACCTCACAGAAGAAGAACAAGTGTTCTTTTCTCCTAATCAGGATGAGACCAACTATGAAGATCTCAATGACCCTGCCATAGATTTTCAGAATGCCATTATGAAAGCCCACAGGCAATATGACCTTAGAAGCAAAAGAAACCAAGATAGTTCCAAGAAAGGTAACTCAGATACTGCTAAAGCTCCAGATACCATCCTCAAGAAAGCATCAAGCAGTGACAAAATTAAGGTTGAGAAAACTGACCAAAACAAAGCTAAAGTTACCCAAGCTAGGCCTCTCTCAGATACTCCTGGTACTTCTACTAAGGTCACCGAAGCAACTATGGCCAACAAAATCCCGAAACAAGGTCAACAAACTCAGAACATAGAGAGGTTCGTGGTTGAAAAAGCTGAAACAAACATATCTAAACTTCAGATGCCTTTTAGCTTTGAAGGCGAAATCGCCAAGATCAAGATCACCATGCCTCTTACTGAACTCATTGCCCAAAACTCTTATAAATCCCAAGTACTAAAAGTCTTAAATCTAGAGAATGATGCAAACACTATTAATCTGGCTGATGATACTCCTGAAGTTTTGTTTGGTCCAAAGATAGAGGGAAAATTCCAAGAAGGAAATACTCTTCCATTTTACATTAGCCTAAACATCCACGACCAAATCCTCCACAATGCCATGCTAGATTCCGGCGCCTCGCATAATCTTATGCCGAAGGTAGTAATGGAAAGATTAGGCTTGGAAATCACAAGACCATACAAAGACTTATATTCATTTGATTCAAGTAGAGTCCAATGCCTGGGTTTGATCAAAGACCTTTGTTTTAGTCTGGCCCAAATACCTGCGAAACATCTAATCATGGATATAGTAGTGGCAGACATTCCTCCCAAGTACGGAATGCTTCTATCCAGATCTTGGGGAGCCAAACTCCAAGGGAATATCCAACTGGACATGTCATACGCCACCATTCCTGTGTTCGGCCAGACCAGAATCCTCTACCGAGAATCGCACATGAAATACATGATTAGCAGTCAAGATAGGCCAGATAACATTCCAATGTGTTCCCTACGTTCCGACCTGAACTCTTTCATTTTGCATATTGATGAAAACATGGAGGAAGAGTCAGAGGAAACTGATATAAGCTTAGATCCACCACATCAGCTGTCCCTAGTACGTTATGATGAACTAGACACTCAAAAATACCATGATCATGAGCAACTGTGTCTCGAGGAACGTAATTTTTCCCTTTCTAAAGTAGGATTAGAGCAAGAAGCACAAACCCTTATGTACTATCAAGCAAATTGCTCTAGCTTTAGTCAAACACCAGCAATAGCTTGTGGAAATTTCTTCCGGATAAAAGCTTTAGAATACTTACACATCATAAACCTGTTTGGAACTCGGGAATAAGGGAGTTTAATGTTTCTACCATATCTCAAAGATTTACCATCATGCGATCCTCCTACTGCAAATAAAGCTTTAACTATGACCTCAGTAGCTCAAAATCTTGAGAAAATGCCAGATAAACTTCTTATGAGAAAAGATGACAGTTGCAATCCCAGCATACCTGAACTACTGAAATTGGCTCATATTCTGTCTTTTCATGAAGAACTTAGAAATGCTAAAATCAGAAATCTCATGCAGAATACCAATTTCTACAGAAAAAGCAAGGGAAACTACTGTGTCAGTACTTTCCCCTCAAAGAACAGCTTTGACAAGAGAAAACACAACAATCTGAAACAAACTGAAATAATCAGCGATAAAACAGATGGCCATAGAGTCTGCTTTGATTTTAGAAGTAATACTGCATATCCCTATAACATAAAGTATGTTTTCTCTACCCAAGACCATGATTTACCAAATAAAAGTGCTTTTAATGATGTATTTTCGCAAGATGATGTTTCAGGTCATGATCATAAGATTCCCTTGCAAAGTAGACAACTTAAAGATTTTTTCAAGTTTGCGGGAGGTAGATCAGATTTCAAGTTCAAAATTGCAAAACCACCTAATATCAGAAATCTGTTCATGAAGGCCATGTTCCTAGTTTTAAATTTCTGCATTTTTGCATACCTTGATGATGTCATTATCTATTTTAAGAATGACCAAGAATACATGCATCACTTGAGGAAAGCATACAGTAAGGAAAGGAGTGGAAATCAGATATTCAGAGAGGTACAAAGGGAAGATACCGGGTTGTTCAGAGATTCTTGCATGAATCCCTATGTCATGTTAGAGAGAGAGAATTTCCCAAATTTTTCTTTTCAAGAGTTAAGTGGGCCAAGGGTGAGAGGAGATCCTTACGAGGATAAGATGCTTAAATTCCATCATTTCCAAGATTTTTGAATTTAGAATACTCTCAGTCATTGTACATACCATTGTTTGAAATATTGAAAAAATAGAAAGGTCAAAAACAGTAAAAGATAGGAAAATCAAAAACAGTAAAAACAGAAAAGAGGGCGAGTGAAGATAGAACAAAGGCCCCATGTTCCAAAAAATAGTCCTTCGGAAAGCGAGCAAGTCTAAATGCCGCTACTAGTACTTCAATGTCTTGTTCATCTATCTAGCCTAATCATAGCTGAGCATGTTTAAATTTATTTGCTAATAAGTTAGTGAGTGCAAAGATAGTCAACATTGTGTAAGATTGACTTATCACAGAGCTTAGATTAGGGAGAGATTCTGGTTCCACATGCCTAAAACAGAACCAAAGAGAGAAGCAAGGGATGAAAAATATATTGTACATCTTAGCCCCGCTTGTCTACTTTCCCTTTGTTGCAAAATAACATTTGTGTGCAGCTTGTCTTTTATGCCGCAAATGCATGACAAATCAGACTGCCTAATCCTGATTTGATCATTTTAAATTTCATATTTTAGATTAGAGAATAAAATCCTGTCAAACTGCTTAATCTTGACAGTCGATCTAGCATTAGGTAGAGTAATGAAGGAGTTCATCAGTTTAATCTGAACTCCCGGCAGATATAAGAGTAGAAATAGATATGTTCATTTTGCAAAAAGAAAAATATACATTGTCAAAAGGCTGCTAGTTCAAATGCGCCAAAGAGAAGAGAAAATGTTAGGAAAGATAATGGGGTAGGTAGAAGTATCATTGATGTTAACCATGCTGTCACTTTTCAGAAATAACATCAAAGAAGGGTGAAATTTTGCGCCAATGGATAAGGCACTAGTCTTCATAAGCCAAAGATCTGAATTCTGGACACCTCCTAACGAGGAGTTGCCCTCCCCAAATGGAGCCACTGTTAGCCATCAGTATTTTTTACATGTTAGTGATGACTATATCTACAGCTGAGTTTTCTAGAAACTGATTTCCTTATGTCAATATGTCATCCAGAAAACCCTCCTAAAACTTTTTTCGCCCTTCTACTTTTCAGTCCACCCATGTCAAAATCAAAACCTCATTATCACTATCCTATCTAGCTTCAGCCCTATTGGTCTGCCCATCAGCTCCAAAAGGAAAAGTCCAAGTCTGTTTCAAAAGCCTCCCCTATGTTAGGAAGTGGCGCTTTAAGACATTTTACCCTTGGCAATCATCAAAAAGCCAAAAAGCCTCCATCTGCTACAGACCAACCATGACTGACCTCCCACTCTGCAAATGAAATTGACAAACAGCTCTAAGTCGCGCCACTCACACCCCCTAGGTCTCAGCACTGCATAAAACACAGTCTCAAGCTGATTATTAGGTGTTTCACAGTGTTTTATGGATTCTGCAAAGAACAGGAACTATAACTTCATCTCAGGAGAAAATTCTTGAATCTACAGTTAGAGGAACAGCTGCTTCTAAATGTAGCATGAGCCTGAGATATATCTGCAAAACAGAAAGTCACTCATCAAGACCTTGCAGTTTTCCTTCCAGCATGAAAATCACAGTAAGAAAAGGACACCACTGTCTCAGCAAACTGGTAAATTTTCATGGCCCAGAACCTCCTTCATTTACAAGCAGAGGGTTAGGGCGCCTCCTTCATCTACAAGCAGAGGGCGCTGGCCAGTATTGATTTTAAGGATTGCAAAAGTCCAGGTTTGTTCTTGACTGAACAGTGAAAGGATAACTCTAGGTTTTCTGAATATGAGTAATGGTCATAACAAGGATAGAGTCTGAAGTATGCAAATTCAAAGGAAATGTAGTAGTTTGGTCTTAAAGGAAGTCATGAGAAGTTTTCAAATCATGTGAAATGATGAAACTTTTAGAGAGGCATATCATTGGTAAAACCCATTATGATCATAAGGAACTCCGTTTTTCCACAAGACTAAATTGAAGACTCGTCGTAAATCATGTCATCACAATAAAAGTGGCATAAAGGGGGTGTTTTGTTTTTCAAAGAGCAAGTTGACCTCCAATATATTCACAAAGACTTTTTCAAATAATCATTATGAGATGACCATGAAAATAACACATCTCGCTCAAAGAAGTACAAAGGACAGTGCTGACACTTCTTTGACTAGGGTTTTTCCAAGCATGTTGATGGTTGCAAAGTGTGAGGTGCTTTCGTGATCGATGTTTTTCAAGTTGGTTGCTTACCCTCATAATCCAAGCAAAACCCTTGTCATGCAGCCTTATCAAATAACCTTCAGATACTTTGCCAAGTGAAGGGCCTCCTCCATTTATGAGTAGATGGCCAAGGCATTGAGGGTTGTTAAAAACTGATTGGTCAAAAGGTGCAATGGAAAGAGACAAAGAAAGAAAGCAAAAATCTGTACACAGGTAAAAGATAGTGTTTATGATTCAAAAGTATTGGTTTTCCTATTCAAATGGAAATGTCTGTCAAACTATACCTATAGTGGACAGGAGACAATATTGAATATATGCAGGTCATTGATACAAAAAGGGTAGTTTCCTTAGGAGAAGTGGCCACACAGTCACTTTACTGTCACATGCCAAGAAGTCTAAAAGAGCTCCTTTTTGAGTAAACAGAGAATTATGGTATGACTGGATGCAACCAAAATAGAGCACTTACAATCAAAGAAGAAACTTATGGATCACCTGGAAGCGGAGACTGTCAACCCAGTTGGGAAAAGACAGACCACCTCCCTTTTAAGAATGACAAAATAGCCTTCAAAGCTCTTCAACAGATCTTGAGTGATTTTTCTTTAAAATATCACCTAAAATGGAAAACAGTGGACAGAGTTGAGCTTTGGAATGGTTCTATTACAAAGAAAGATCACTGCACTCTTAAAAGGAACTGATAACTGTGTTTCAAAGAAGTCTTGTTTTTTCCTGCTTCATAAGTTTCCCTTTTAGAATATACATCACAAATGATGGGAAGCATTTCAGGTTTTGTTCCCAAAAGGACATTATAAATAAGTATACCAGTTTATGAATAGACAAAGAAGCGGTTTGATAGATTGTCAGTGTTTGGGAGTTTGAAACAAATGCAGCTTTCTCATTATTCAAAAAAGGACAGAGATCTCATAAATGATATAAGCAAAGAAGTATGTTGAAAGGAGGCGCTTTTCTCAAAACAGAGGACCATGATCAAGTCCAAGAAGACCAGCAAGTTTGACACCTGCATTAGAGAAAAGGTTGAAGAAGTTGTTAAAGACTGAGACTGTCAAAACAGGTTGACAAAACAAACCTGTCCTTTCAGAAACAAGTCAGTCTTCATGTATTTTCTTGACAGTTTTAAAGAGGGGTTGCTTTGCATCATAAATATCACCAGCACCATTAAACACAGTTGCAAATATGGTCGAAAGGTTATTGAAATGATAAGGTCAATATTACTAAAGAAGGTAGTTTCCCCATGAAACAATTCGAAACACCCTGCCATTTCATTTTCAATAAAGAAAAAAGTATTGGAAGGATATACCACTGTTTGAAAAAGAGACTTTGCTGTGTTAAAAGGCCAACCGTGAGTTATTTTTGCATTGCAAGTAAACGATGAAAGTGACCGTTGAAGATTTTTGAAATGACATAAGAGTGAAGTAGGAGAGTGAATGTTTCGTTTTCAAATTTCAAACAAAGCTCCATGCCTCCCTAGCATCGAAACAAGGAAGTTTGGGTCGAAATTGCAGAAGATTGCACTGTTTGTGACCGTGCGCCGCGCCTGGAAACCCGCGCGACGTGCCTGGCGCACTTTTTCAATGAGCTGTCAGTGTAGGCGCGACGCGCCTGTACAGTTGCGCGACGCGCCTGTACACGGCGCCCGACCCCCGACCCGACAGGCCACCCGGGTGGTGTTTTTGCGCGCCGTTCTTTCCCTGAAGATTATCGCGCAGGTTTGAAGGACCTCCGGTGCTACTCCAGCCCTCCCCAAGGATTTTTTCATCAAAATTGAAGGTATTCTTATATATTTTCCCCCTCGGTTTGAAAGAATTGCTGAGTGACATGTAGGTTTTAAAAAACCCTGTTTTCAAACTGTGGTGTGAAATGAAAGGGTTGGGACAAAACTGTTGAGGTTGACCTTGTTTATGCATCAACATATATGTTAAGGAGCTGTCTAGCAAGGTCAAGGTCAAATCAAAGAGCGGCTTGTCCTAGTTTTTTGATATATCACCATATCCGGCAAATGTTTCTACTATGAAAATGCCCATAGTTTGAAGCTATGTTTGAAAGATAAATTCACTGCTGAGGGTGCCTATAGAAAGAACCGAGTGTTAAACTTCTCCAGATTTCTCATACCACACCATACAGAACTCTCGAACCCTGTCACCTCTTCAGAAAAACGGTGTTTTGACTGTATGATGATTCGAAGTATGAGACTGTGATAAGATGCTAGTAATGTTATTTAGGGCACCTACAGGAAAAGGTTGGTGTTGAAACTAAGAGCAGCTTGTTTCACCTTCAAAGCAATCAAAGGACAGGGGTTAAACCTATAAACTACAGAAAGGGCAGTTTATTCCTGAGTTTCAAATTGACTGTTTTGTTCTTCAAACTTATTTTTTTACACAAGTTGATGTTCAGATAGGGCAGAGGTTTTTCCTACAAAGAACTGTGTTTTGATTAAAGGGAGTTTGTTGGTTACAAGATCTTTGACTGCCACCTCAAAAGAAACCTCTAAAGAGGTAAAAGGAGAGTTCTGTTATAAAGAGACAGGGTTTATGTCTAAAGAAAAGCATTTTACACTATCTTCAGAATATTGCCACGTCAAAGAACAGTGAAGTTTAGTAAGAGAAAGGGTTCTTGATCAAACAAGGGTTTATAAAGCTGAAATCACAGAGAAGGTCAATGGATTCTTCTCACAAAGCGGACAAAACCTCACTATGTTTGTTGGTTGACTGCCTTGTGTTTTTTCAAGCTTATTGATAAGTTGGTATCCATCCAAAGTAAAGGTTTTTCCAACATAACCAGAGGTGTTACATTGATAGGAGGTCTTGCCTATTTTGCAAAGTAAAAACCCTTGCAAGCCTTGTTGAAACTTTTTGAGGCATTTTCCAAACTCTGTCACCTTGTTCAGAACAGTAAATTTGACTGTATACCTACACTGAAGTTTGACTGCATATCCATACGTCTGTTGTTTTATTTGCACTCCAAGAAGAGCAGGTTGTTAATGATTGAAATTCTACCTTGGAGACAGAGATACAGGTGTATTGATTGACATCTAAAAATTCACAGAACAGGGTGATTTTGACACTTCTCACAGCAAACTCCTCCTGAGCAGTCTGCCTTTCATTTCACTATATTATTTCTTACTGAGAAGTTGTTGACTGAGATATTTTAAAGATAGAAGACCACTTTTTGGAGAGCAGGTGTTTAATGATTGGATTTTACCTTGTAGACACAGACATAGATGTGTTGATTGATCTCTTGAAAATTCACAAGAAAAAGTGACTTTTTAACACTGTGCACATGAAAATTACCCAGCAGTCTGTCTCCTCTTTGCTATATGGTACTCTATTGAGAAATCTGCCTGGCTGAGGTACATTCAAAGGTAGAAGGCTAAGTTTTAAGAGAGCAGAGGTTGTGTATTATAAAGAAACTTAATTGCAAACCATCCAACTCACATTGTTTATCTGTCAAAGCAGTAAAGTGACACAGTTTGACTCCAACAGGACATTTTACACACAGTGAAGGAAGTTTACCTCTTCCAAAGCATATTCAGGTCAAAATGCCTCCAAGGCAAGACAACAGGAGCAGCATGACAGTGATAAATATGAGCAGCAGCAGGAAAAAGAGGGGAAGAGTGTTGAACAGCAGTAACTCAGTAGTGATAAACAGCAGTTTCAAGAAGCGCCCGGCACGGAAAGAGGAGAAATGCATATCAACCCTTGATATTTTGGCCTCAGCTTCGGAGCATGTTGCTATGGACCCCTGAGGGTCATGCATGCCAATTTTGGGCCTATTTCGGCAACTTTTTGTTTTTTGGCATTTTTTGGGTTTTTGGTCGAAAACTCATAATTTCTCCATTTCAGTTTGAGGTTTTGCCAAGGGAGAAGGATGATACCGATGGATGCCATAATTCTATGAGCAGGTCCCCAGCGATTTTCAGAGCATTTGGAGATCATTCGCCCCCTCAAATTGGCGAAAAATGCTCGCTTTTTGCACATTCTGCCCGCCATATCAGCAGTCTGCTATTTCCTGGTTTTTTGCACACAGGTACAGTTTTGGGGAACTTTTAGGCATCAGATTGAGATGATTTCAGATGCGCCGGAAAGTAGACATAGAGAGCTTTCCAACGAGCTATCATGAGCCTCGTTTCGACACCGGGAAGGCTGCCAATTGCCTCCAGCAAGTCAGGGGACCTTTTTCAGACATAAATATGAAGTATTTTTGTAATTTTTGAACCTCAAAAATCTGCTTTTCCCAAATGTGCGTTTAGCTATTTTTACACTTGGGAAATGATGTAAAGTCAATATAATTTCCATTTTTAGCATTTTTTAGATATTTATGGGATATTTTGTGCCTTGGGCTTTGCAAAGCCTCAAGGACAAGTTTAGATATTTTGACTTGGCCAATGGGATAGCTAGTTGCTCCATGAGGTTTTCCTCACTCAAGCCTATTTATTCCACAAGGCTTCATTGTAAGAAAGAGGCTGAACTTGAGAGAAGAATCAATATATTGGTCATATGAGCTTTGAAGAACATACTTGTGTTATGATTTTTGGACTGCCTCTTGGATGCTTTTGAGGAATGATGAAGGATTGTTGATGGATTCCATGACATGGTAGAATGGTATAGTTTTTCTTGCTTTGTTGTTGTCTTTTAGTTTTCATTCATGATACATGCTTCTTGCTGCTATAGATCAGTAGAGATTAGTTTTGAGATATGCCCATGGAGGCACCTCAAAATTCCTGAATCTTCATAGCTTTATGTTTTCTTCTTCCTTAGTTATGCTAAAGAATTCTTAACTGCTCTTTAGTAACTTAAGGATACTGTTTGCTAGTTTTATTTACAAGTTCTATGCATGTTGAGTAGGATGTATGGTGTGCCCTGCTTACCTATAAGTTGTCCGTAGTTATGTCCATGAAGCTATCTCTTTGACTGATTAGTTTATCATCTTGTTGAAGCAAGGAGGCCTAGTCCCGATCTAGCCCTTTGCCTAAAACTATGAAAGCTTGTTTGTCCAAGTGCCCAATAACTTAGAGACTATGTTTAGGCATTCCGACATAGTTTTATGAGTTGTTAGTCCTCCTTATGTGTTTTCCCCAAAGTCTGATAGCCATTTCCCGAAGTTAGAAGGTCTTATACTTCTATGTATGGCTGGAATGTTTGATTTCTATGTATTAATTAGCTCATAGTTACATTTAGCATGATTAATGGCTTGCTATAACATGTTTATGTCTTCTATCAACTAGTTACACTTGAAATCCCTCGTATTTCACAAACTTGATGTCCATTTACTCCATTTTTCCCGAAGGTCCTTTCTACATTGAATCAAATCGGCCCTACAGCAGCCTTACATCATCATCTCATAGCTTCCTTGACCTGTTTGACCCCATAGCCCAATTGATCTGATTTCTTGTTATCCATTTTTATATCTTTGATCAGTTTTATCCCTCACAAACTAAAAACCAAAAATCAAAAAACTCACTTCATAACTAGCCTAATATCATAACACCATAAGCAAACACACCGATATCCTTTACACAAATAGAGAGAGCCCTCTCTGAGTTCAGGAAGGCTAGGTCCTTTTGCTCCAAAGCTTGGTTTGATGTTACATCGTCATTTGGCTTACCAATCGGCCAAATCACGGGACCCTAACAGGACCTCGTTGGCCTTGTAGAGGAGGATTTTTTCTCTCCAATTCCAAATTCACAATTTTCTTTGTAATATTCTTATTAACTTGTTCATTTCATCCAACTTATGTTCTTAAGTTACTTTTGTATGACCTAAGGAGATAGCCTCTTCCTTTTCCCTTCTCCTATCACCATATTCAGCCGTCCCTTTCCATTTCCCAGTGGATGCGAAATTTTATTTAACTTCGAGAACATCCATATAAATTTGATCTTGTGTAGGATATTTTCTTTCCCTAAGAGTGAACCCAAAGTTTGGTTCAAAATCAAAAGCCACATTAGAAGCTGTTTGTGAAGGTTTAATTTTGGTGGGGAGGTTGTTATATATTTTTCTAAACCTTTTTATAAATTTTGAGACATTTGTATTATGATTTTTCTTCATTACATTAAATTTAGTGAGGACATACCCGTGGTCCCTTTTCTCTCCCCACTTCTACATGAAATAGTTCTCCATTTCCACCCAAGTGTTAATTGAAGCATTTGGTAAGGTCTTAAACCATTTCCTAGCCTCCCCATATAAGTACATAATAAAGAGTCTTAAGACTATGTCAAAATTATCTACATTTAAATTCTCGCCAAATGAACAAAAGACTTATATGTATTTTTGTGCTCATATTTCATCCTACCAAGTGAATCTTGGCATAATTTTACGATAATATTGAGGCATTCCATTGAGAGTCTGTTGCAAGTTAATTGGGGCATACTTATTAAATATGAAAGCAAGAACATCGATGTTTTACAATGGAGGTTGGAAAAAAATACCACATGGCTTGTTTGAGGAGTTATTTGAATGACACCCAACTTGGACTAGAAAGAAGCGTTAATAGGGCTATAAGTCAGACTACTAATAAGGATGTCCTTGAATTCTTTAGCTTCTAGGAAGGTATGAAATGTGAAAGGAGGTGAACTGAAAAATATCTCTTCAGATTTAATTTTTGAGGAGTAGGATCTAAGTAGTGGGAAATGTTCTTATGAATATTGTAAAAATTTAGAGGAAGACTCAAGGTAATTTATCTAGGCCTTTTGTGAGATGGAATTTGAAACTTCAGATGGTGATATCATAGGATCTAGATTTTTAGGAGTTATCTGTTTCCAAAATATCCTAGAAATAATTATTTCAGGGTCAAATACTGGGGGAGTCTTCTATTGTGAAGTATTCGAGCGAGTATGGAGCCTATTGAAATCCAGGGTGGCCAATGGAGAGTATTTATATTGGAGTCACTAAGGGGAGAGATATTCAACCCATAACCCCTTTTTTTCACCTGATGAAAGGGTGTAAAAATGTCATGCCTAGGGAGAATATTTTGATTCGACTCCCTGCCAACAACACTAGAGCATATTTTAGTTCCTAAGCACAACCCCTGCGTTGAGAGAGGTCAATGCCTAGGACATGTTATAGTGTTTACTAGGGTTTTCCTTAACATTAAACATTTAAAAAACATTTAGAATTAGGGATTGTTCTGATATCTATTCTAAGGGGAATATTTTATCATTAGGACATATTAAAAACTCTTAAAGAGGACTTAACATTCAGATTTGGTGTCCAACTAGCTAACACATATAGTTAATTTGATCGTTATAGTATGGATAAGAGAATAATGTGAGAAAGAGAAATTTAATACATGGGGCTGATTTCAGAATCCTATGCATCAAACTTCAACAAACAAAATGAAGAAAATATTGTTAATGAAAATTGAGAAGGCATAGAGCTCTTATTAAGGGAATTAAACCTCATACATCATAGGCATATTTTATCATAATTTGACACAGATGACTCCATAACTCTAAGCTAAAACCAAAAAACTACCATGATGTACCATCTAAGATGAAAGAAGCACATAATGAAATAAACAAAGGAAATATTACATACTATAGATTCATGCAATTGGAATCACCATAACTTATTTATTAATCTGCAAATAGAGCATACATCTATAATTATTTTAAAATTCACAGTTCAAGGCTCCCTTTGGAACCAAAATTCTGAACCCCCTCAGAAACAAAATTAAAAACCTTTTCAAAATATTTCATAATCATTTTTATAGGGTCTCATGGAAAAGTATCCCTTACAAAATATTCCTTCTTTATCTTTTCAATATTTCCTAATATCTAAAGTGTTCGAGCGTGATATTAGCACAATTATCCTAAGTACCACATATATAATTTGATTGTATTCTTGAAATAGAATATTTACAAAAATATGAAATTCATAAAGTTTCATGATTGACACAATCAAAATATCTTCATTGCAGTAGGGTTGATTCTGGTTGTAACGATTCTGGGTTAACGATCCAAAGTTGTGGTATATTGGTAAACTGATCACACTTTTTCCATAGTGTTGGGTTTGGTAGAGGAGAGTGAAAGAAATTTTGATAAGCTATACTGAAACTAGTCAGATATGCATCATTAGGCTTGGTGTGAAATAATATTTTCCCAACCACAACAATTGGAAGTCCCTCCTTAGATAATTTTCTATAGTTTTGCTTTTGATGGTGGAGGTCTTTTCGTGAGAGGAATCTGCGATTTTTTTAGCTTCAACCAACATTTTATTATATTTCTCCCATGGGGCTAACCCTCCTATGATGTCCCAATATCTGGAAAATACAAATCTAACCCTTTCATCAAAATCTCAATTAAATGTGGGCACTACTCTTAACACCTTTTCCAAACATTCCTCAACCTTGTCTCTAGCAGTTTTCTTCTTAATCATCTTGGAAAATTCAATTATTTCACTTAATATATCCACAATATCGATGCTCCTTAAATCGTTAGATGGATTTTAGCTAATGTACCAAATTAATTTTCCTGTTGTATCAGTAATAAAACCATCTTCCTCCTTCTGATATAATAAATAATTCATAGTCCTTGACAAAAATTTCCATCTCCTCCATCAGAATTATATTCTCCCAAATGATTTTTTCTTCAGTTATGATTTCATCCCAAATAAAATGCTTGGCCTAGAGGATGTAAATGTTACCTTTAAACTTACCTTTTAGCTCAGTAATCTCTTGGTTTACATACTGCAATTTGTTTTTTATTTGCTCAACATTTCCCTTAGAAGTCTCTACTTTATTTTCCTTTTGTGCAAGAGCAGACTTGGAATTTCCCAAATTGACCTGTACTCTCTTGAGTTCACTTTCAGAGAGCTAAAACTCAGTAAGGATCTTAGTTTTCTGTTTAGTGGGATTTTGTGTCTTCTAGTAATATCACTGCACACATATGTGAATCAATCCTTTGTTGGAGCTCTTCCACCTGTTGATTGAGAACAACCACTTTGGTGTTTCTTCCTATTATCTCTTTAGCTAAGATTTCTTTCTCACCCTCCACCTGAGCTAGTTAATTTTATTGCACATGTTTGCTGGTAAGCATTTTAAGCTTATGCCTTTGGTCTTTAATATAATCCTAAGAAATTTCCATAAGGGTCTCTATCATAGAATTTTGTCTCAACTTGGTATAGATAATTTCTCCTACCTTTCTATGAAAATGTATATTTTCTAGAAAAGAGACACTGGTCATGTCAAGAGACATATCCATGATCCTAAACTATGTTCCCGAAGGGAGAAAATATGTTGAGGGATGATGTAATGAGAACTTCACATGATTTATATTCATCTACATGTAAGCTAGAAGTAAGGTCTGATAAGGGACCGAATGTGATGCTAACTACTATTGCATTTCGTCCCTGATTCTTTTGTTGCTCCCCTCTATCAAATTCCCTTTTTCCCAACTAGGGCTTATTATTTTTGAGCTTCCTGCAGAACCATAATTGATACCTCTATAGATTTGGAGGTAGTAGCTTGGGGGTTTTTCTAGTGTCACTTGAAAGCCTGGATGGTCCAGGAATGTCACGGTCATTCTGGTCTCAATTTATTCATCAACTACTTCTTGAATTTTAGCCTTTTTTCTCGAGTGTGCTTCTTCCATTTCGATTTCTCCAATTTCCTCCACATTTATCTTTTGATCCTTATCCTCTGAGGTTTGGGTTTCAATGTACATCTAAGTGTTAATAGGTTAGGAATCAAAGTTAGCCTTCCATTGAAGTTCAGACCTATATTCATGATCATAAGAAAAGGCATTAATATTCTTCCTTCTATTTGAGATGATGGCATGGGGCTCATAGTACCAAGTTTCTCCCATTTCAAAATTATGTTCCTTAAATAAGTTTGAACTTATTGAAAGGCTTGTTTGTTATTAACAATGAAAGGACCTATTAGTTTTCTAAATTTGAACATGTAGCCCTTATTGGCAGAAACGAAGTGGATTTGATCAGCGTGTAGGTTTTCCCGAATGAACTCTAGGTCAAATATTCTCATGGTCATTAACACGATAAAACGGTAAGGGGGGAGGTTAGACCCATAAACCCTAATTTTAGTATAATCTTCAAATAATTACCAATCTGCAGCCCTGGTATCCTTCCTGAGGTGGAGGATTGTTTTATTTTGGGGAAGAATTCTTGGTGGAGAGATATTATTTATGATTTTGTAGGAAGCAGACATATGGGTGGAAATGAAATGGGAGTAACCCTCATTATCAAGATTTTTTGTAATGAAAGGATCCGAATCAAAAAAAAAAATTCTATGTTTGCAGGAATCCATGTGACTGAGGCCTAAATATTCAAATATATCCACATGGGTATATAGGGAAAGGGAAAAAAAATAGAGTACTATCTGAAATAGGAATTGGGAAAATGATGCAACTAGAATTTAATAGACTCAACTAGGAATGAGGGTATGTCAAAAACATGACATGGCTGCATAATTACTCTGAAAAACCATTTTGTGGCCTTATTAATTTTATAAAAATGTCATATTCCCCAAAAAGTAGAGCAATAATGGTCAAGATAGGTTGCACAACTTTTGTAAACAATATGGGTACGGGAAATGGATCCAACATCGGTAGGTTTTGGTGGGCAGGGGCCACAATCCTTTGTAGAAAATATTGTGGTTTCCCAATTGAGAGGGAATTATATCTATAAGACAAATTTGTACTTTTAAACTTCTTAAGGTTGGGAGAAAATGGGTAGAAAAGAGCCTTTTGAATTGGTTCTAGAGTTATTTCCATAATTTCCACTCCAACATAGGATATGAAGTTTTTTTTCTCTTTGATGTACGATGCAGAAAGCCAAGAAACAAATTTTGGGAAGTGGTAGATGGAGGATAAAATTTGGTAATACATTCATGACTCTACTACCCTAAAGGGATCCTCTCCCTTAAAATTTTGGTCATACACATCGAACCAAAGTTCTAACATGTATATGGGTAGGGTGAGTCGTGAATCTCAACTTCTTTGTCCATGAGGAGCTCAATATTCGAAGAGGGTTTAGCCTCTCATGGTTTGGGGGTTTTAGGCATAGATTTATTCATTTTAAGCATATGAAATAAAAATTGTGAGTTAACGTCTACCGGTTACCTAATGATTAGGTGAAATTGGACAGAATGAAGTTGAGGCGATTCAAAATTCATTGACTGTCGGATAGTGCGGTGTACCGATAGAGCGTCGAGAGACCTTGATTGTAAAAAAAAATGAAATTTATATGGAAAATGGGTCAAGGTCTTATAGGTGGGAAAAATAGTAAAATTATGTCATATGGGAGTGGGAGGTGAGAGACAGGTGGCACTATGAGATTGGTAGTATGAATTGACAAAGGGGAAGGAAGATACCCTTAACCTTGGGTGCATCACTTGCTTGCCAATATCAATAGTGCATCGGTGGAAAATGTAGCGAGTGTGGTCCCCACTTCTCCGGCGGGGCGGACGAATGGGAGTCGTCGACAAAACTGGACCCCCCAGAGTAGATATAGACCATTGATCGACCTACCTATCCCTTTTGAATTTTTTACTCTGGGGGATGGCATTGACGTATCTGTCATGCAAGTGCCCCCCACACCCCCCCCCCCATTATTGTTTTTGGGGATTGTTTGATCTGTAATGGTCGACAGTCCATCACAAAAATTCTTATAATTTAAATGTATGTGTTCACAAATGCAAAAGTGGGTCCCTCCTTATTTTACTCTCTTTATTTTACTATTTTTCTTGCGACCGAAAAGACATGCTTGTCTTTTACCTATGTGCATGAAGTGTGCCGTAGGCACCTATTTTATTTTTCATTTTCCTATCATTTTCTATCTTCACATAAAATAAAAATTTGACCATATGATAAAATTACTAAAGGGAATGACAGGGTACAACACCTGGTCAACATGATGAATGTGAGTGTCCTATTTTATGTTGTAGATGAGAATATCGTCAAAAAATACCAGGAAATTTTTTCTAAGATATGGTTTCAAAAGGAAATTCACAAGGATCTGAAAAGTGGATGGGGATTTACAGAGACCAAATGGCATGATTAAGAATTCACAATGGCCTTCTTGAGTTTGGAAGGATGTCTTGGGAATGCCAACTTCCTTCATTTGTATTTGGTGACAACTTGAGTGAAGGTTCAAATTGGTAAAAAAAATGGAACAATGTAGTTCATCAAGTATATCATCAACTACTGTGATAGAAACTTTGTCCTTGATAATGAGCTTGTTAAGGGCTCTAATGTCTGGAAACATGTGCCATTCAATATCTTTCTTTATAACTATGACTACTAGAGATGAACAACAACTGTTGTTAAGACAATTAACACAAGCTTCGAGGAGTTCCTTGATGATTTTTTCAATTTCAAATTTTTTTTTACAAAAGGATACTGATAAGGGAAATATTATGAAATTGGGTATCGAGAAGCAAAGGAATGTTATGATCATGTTCACCCCTAGATGGTGGGAGCTCCTTAGACTTGATCATGGTGATCTAATAATTTTTGCATATCAGGATGAATGTGTGGAGGAGTAGATTCAATTGCATGGATTGCATTAAATTGTGCTACTATCCCATGATGACCCTTTTTTAAAAGCTTCTCCATTCGATGCACACTGATGAGAGTAGGAGTACCTGCTTGGAGTCCCAGTAGTGTATGTGTGTTGTTGTTCCACTTGAAGCTCATATATAACTCTTGGAAGTCCATTGTGATGGACCCAATGTGTGGAGCCATTAAACACCAAGGATGATGTGACAACCACCAATTTGAATGGTAAACATGTGATTTTTGAGGTGATAATCCGCCATTTGAAGCTTAATATTTTAACAACATCCTTCAAATTTTATGGTTCCCCCATCAATGATAAGGACATGGAAATTAGATACTTCTCTGAAAAAAATGAATCTCTTCTGCTATGCCCTTATGGAAAAATTTACGCGTGTTACCACTATCAGTCAACACCACTAGTGGATGATGTTTAAGAAAGCCTAGGAATTTGAGAGTCTGAGGAGAAGAAATGTCTATTAATTCATGGAATGAGATAATAGACCCATCTAGCGTCTCTATAGGGTTGTTATTGTTGACATTGATGATGCAGTTATCGTTGTAGTTGTTGGTTGCACTAACTGATGGTTGGCATTTATGTTAACCTGAGCATGTATTCCATATGATTATGTTTATTTTGGTTATGTTGCTTGGCTTGTTAGTTGCAATATATTTACCATGGTGTTGGCATGAGAGGTATTAGTATTACCATGCTGTTTAGATATAGTATTGGCTTGGATATTACCATGGTACAAGGATCCATGGTATTGGCATAACCATGGTATTGACCTAGAGTTTACTATGGTAAAAGTGTACATGGTATTGAGATAACCATGGTATCCTCCTAAGCTATTGATTGAAAATTATTGATGGTATTTTGACATATATTATTGTGATTATTCTTTGAATGTGTTTGTGGATTGATTATGTGAGCATATGGGTGGAGTGAGTGAGTGCTACAATTATTTGTATATGTTAAGTCCCTATATTAATAGCGTAGTCCCTTATTATGTTAGGGTAGCCCCCCTTATTGTTATTGTTGTACCCCTGTAACCCCCATATTTTTATTATTGTGCCTTTAGATTATTATTGTTAGGTCGGCTAGGACTACATTGTGGCCCCACTAGGATTATATTGTGGCCCCATGGACTCTTATATATAGAAGGAGGTTTTGGTAATTTGTATCATCCAAGAATTGTTCATTCATGTAATGTATTGGAGGTTGCCCCCTCGAAGTGGATTATTTCCAAGGCGTTGATATCTCTTTTCTTCTATTTTTGGAGCTCGTTTCACAACATTTGGTATCAGTGCTTTGGATTCTAGGGTTTCGCTGCTCCAAATAGGGCATCATGGCATTTTCGCTATAACATTTTTCCTATGAAGGTTCAGAAGCTGAAATTTTTAGAGTACAAAGCCGAACTCCTGAGGAAAATCATTGCAATATTTCAGAGCTTGGTTCACAAAATTTTTGGAGATATGATCTGAGGAAGTTAGGTCTTTTTGCAGGCTCCTGAATTTCACTTAAAAAGGTTATCGCAGAATTTTCGCTATAAATTTTTTCTACGAAGGTTCAGAAGCTAAAATTTTTAGAGAGTGAATCTGAAATCCTGAGGAACATCGTCGCAAAATTGCAGAGCTTGGTTCACAATATTTTTGGAGATATGATCTGTGGAAGTTAGGTCTTTTTCAGGCTCCCGAATTTCATCTCAAAGAGGTGATTGTGGGAAAAAATTCATTACTCTCTCTTTGAGCATCAGAATGGAATTCTGTAATAAGTGACTGGAAGTACACGGACTTTAGTTTATTTTCTATTAATTTCAGAGCCAAAGGAGAAAACAGTGACATATGGCAAGTCGTAAAAGTTCGCTCTACTGAACTAGTCCATAATTAGGTCATTACGGGAGATTGGACATAACTTTTTCTTGAAGATCCAAATCAATTCAAACCTGTGGCATTTGAAAGAAGCTTCAGAGGAATACTACAGGGCCAAATTTTAGATATTGAGGATCTAAAAGTATATAGATAATTCAATTTCAATATCGAGCTCCTCAAAATCAAGTAAAAGGTGTGTATTTTTTTTCTAAATTGCATAAGTCTTGTATGAAGAATCAAGTTGAATTGATTCCAATGGCATATTATAGAATATATATCAGTATTGGATTCTAAAATGGCCCCTAAAAATAATTCAACACCCATTAAGCCTTTAGAAGGCTCTACTATGATTCATGAAGACGAATAATGACAACATGACATATCAAAATTACAAGAGCAAGTGCAACAAATTTCGCTCTCGCAAAGAGCAACAAAAAATGACATGGAAGTTTTGAAGAAAGGCATGGAAACTAAGTTGGATGGTTTGAAGGATCAAATAATAGCTAATATAGATGATAAATTAGTGGAAGATCACATCGAGCATCAACAACGAGTTCTCCAACTCTCAAAGGATAACCTAACTTTGGTGCAGAATCTAATGAAATAACAAGAAGATCAACATCACATTGAAAGAAGTTCTGAAGAAGTCATAGAAACAAGAACTTGAAAAGTACGATCAATTTCAGAGTATCTCAGCAAGTGGAAGAACTTTCCTGTAGAAGATTCCACATGGGAGGATGAGAATTTTATACAGAAGCATCAAGAAATAATCAAACGTTGAGGACAACACTAGTTTGAAGGAGAGGGGCATGTTAAGTCCTTGTATTAATAGTGTAGTCCTTTATTATGTTAGTGTAGCCCCCCTTATTGTTATTTTTGTACCCCTGTAGCCCCCATATTTTTATTATTGTGCCTTTAGATTATTATTGTTAAGTCGGCTAGGATTATATTATGGCCCCATGGACTCCTATATATAGAAGGAGGTTTTGGTCATTTGTATCATCCAAGAATTTTTCATTCATGTAATGTATTGGAGGTTTACCCCTCGAAGTGGCTTATTTCTAAGGCGTTGATATCTCTTTTCTTCTATTTTTGGATTTGTTTTCACAACAGTATAGATAATTATATATCTTCAGCTAAGTTTAGAGAGTTCATATCAAATTTTATTATTTAGATTAGATATGTAGTTGGGTTCTCATGGTGAGAAAGTTTGAGAACCCAGTCTGAAACATTCTGAAACGACGTTCACATAGAGGAGTTTGAGGCTTAGAGACTTATTTCTTGTAGATACTTGCAGACATTGATTATAAGAGGATAATCTCAATCGAATGGTATTTGTATAGTCCAATGGAATTTTGGCGAAGCTAGTTGGTGGTGGAGGATTCCAGTAGATGTTTATTAGAAGAGCCACGTGAGAAGATTCTTCTCAGCTCATGAATGTCAACACACTATTGTAGGAGTCAAGACTTACAGCTAGTGGATGTTATCTACTCTATATAAAAACTTCGTCAACATAATAGGATATTTGAGTGGCAACAATAAGGGGTGATTTTTCCCTAGAGAGGGTTTTCCACTAGAAACAATTTGTGTCCTCTTATGTGTATGTTTTCCTTGTTGATTCTTTATGGTGCTTGTATATGGTGATTTTTCATGCTTTGATACATTGATTTCATATTTTTTTCATACATTAGGGGAATTTTGAGGTCTAAAATGGGGCTCCTAAGGAAATTATTAAATAATAGTGGAAATAATAAGACAAGATTTGATGGCATCATCAAATTTTAGAGGGAAAAAATAAATAACTACTTTTTCAATTTGTATTTTCAACTTATCTCCCAAAGTATTTACTCAAATTTCGAGCGGGAGTACTCATTAGATGCAAAATTTGATTTCTCATCCAAGGAGTACCCACTTTGCATACTTTTGATGGACCCTGCTACATGAAAAATGAGAAATACATGAAAAACGTGATTGCAATCACGTTTTTTCATGTTTTCTCAAATTTCCCATAGCAGGGTCCATCGAAAGTATGTAACATGGGTACTCCTTGGATGAGGAATTAAATTTTTCATCAAACGAGTACTCGCGCTTGAAATTTGAGTAAGAAATTTTGGAGATAAGTTGAAAATACGAGTTGAAAAAGTAGTTTTATTATTTTATTATTTTTTAATATTTACCCTTTTACTTCAAAAATGGTGAATCATCCCCCATGGTTGACATAATCATCTTGAATCCTATTGGTTCTTATAAAGTCTATTTTGGTTGTAGATTTTTCTTAGGAGGCCCATTTTAGACCTCAAAATTCTCCTAATCAAGAATAACTGAAAAATTATTGAATCTGGTGTTTTGTTAAAAATAATTAATTGTTAAGTAAATGTCATCAGTATTCATTGATTCCCCCCTCTTATTAGTGAGCCTAATTCTAAAAATTGGTATTAGAGAGGGATTCTCTCAGTGAAGCTTGACTGCTTGAGAGAATATTGTGGGCCACGACAAAGAAAAAGAGGAAACAATATCAGAATAAGAATATTTGTAAACAAAATAAGAGGTTGAAAAACCTGAAGAATCTCCTTTGTTGGAAAAAGGTATGGAAAATAGTATTTTCCATCATGGAAATTTTCATTTCCAATCTAGTGATGATGATTTTGGGGTTATTTAAGAAGTGGATAATCAGAGTTTTGAAGTTTATTCCTTAGGATATGAGGAAGGTGTTTTTCCAGGAATATGAGGATAATGAACTTAAAATAATAGTGACCCTTGAGGCTGAAAACAAATATCAGGCAAGGTCAATTGAAAATCTAATGGCTAAAAATAAAGATTTGAATAAATTTCTCTAAATTCTTCAGGAAAGATATTTTATTCTCAAAGAATAAAATTTTGATCTAGAAACTCAATCAGAGAAGACAAGGAATGCTACAGAAGAGATCGAAAACAAGCTAAAGGAAAAGATCAGAAATTGCAGAAAATTTGAAGCAAAAAAAGATGGAAGAAGATCAAGCAAAAAAGATAAAATTGAGGAACAAATTGAAGAAGTTAAAGTAGAAATTTGCATCAGCTCTCAAGGAATTCACCATCAAGAAAAAAAAGCCAAATAATGTTTTAAAGAAATATATAAGAAATGTTAGGTGTTTTAACTCCAAAAAATTTGGACACATTTCTGCCAATTGTAGAAGAAAAAATTCAAGACCTTCCTAAGCAATCAAGTGTTGAGAGTTCTCAAGCATTTAGTAAAGGAAAGGTAGACCCATCAATCTCTAGGTACACAAATTTCTTTCATCGGTATTGTTTTCAGTGTAATTATTTCGGCCATAAAGGTACTAACTATATAAAGAAGCCATTTCCGCGATATTTTGGTCATATGAGATGTTATTTTTGTGATAATTTAGGCCATAACGCCAAATATTGTAAGTTGATTATTTTCCTCATGGACTGTAGATGGAAGAAAATGAATCTAGGTGTGAATACTTCCACCATGCAACAAATTAATACGAAGATAATCTGGAAGATAAAAGACCTAAAAGAAAATTGAGGCCAACTTTGTCTCATGGGAAGCCTGGAGCATAATTTGCAAAAATTCAAGGGAAGCTCCAAGAAGTGAAACATATGTTTAAGGTTTGTTTTCATTCACTAATCATATTTAAAATAGGAGCATGATCTAATTTAAATCTACTACTTTTGATTGAATTTCTGTACATGGAACAATGAGGAATCACCTGCATGAATCATATAAAATTATGATTAGTATATCTCATATGTAGAAACACTTAAACAATTCGCATGTCAAATGAGCCAATATAGATTCATGTAGAGCGAAAAAAATTATTTTTTCTACACTTAAGAATGAATTTCTAGTGGTCAAATCGGTTTCATGGTTCGATGGGTCTTACCTAGTGTAACTTCCCAACTTTGATGTCAAGTATGAGCATGAAAAGTAAAATACCATGGCTACTGATTTGATCATATTTTTCTGGACCAATAACTATTCGATTTGCGCATCATAAAATGGAAGTTGGCGTGAATATGTTAATTGTACGGTTTTCAGCTAATTTTATCGTTGAGTTTGGTCTCCACAACCAATGTATCTAGTTGTTGACTTAATATGGTATTTATGTATGGAGTTGTTTTTAGTGCGATTTTTTGGAGTTTTAGGTGCTGGAATCTGGTGAAAAAATTTGAGGTAAAATCTTGGTTTTTTTTATTTAAACTGGTTTTTTGAATCTATATATGGATTCAACACCCTCAAAATTCCTTAAGGAACTTCTATTGTCCAAAGTTAGCAATCAAACTTCTCTTTTCAATAAATTTCTACAGGATTGTAGAGAAATTACACCGGAAAAAACCACCGTAAAAGCCTTCAAAAAGTCACACTCGATGTATCTTATCTTCCCAAATATAATGGAACCAAATGACGTGGTCAACCATAAGTGCATTGAATCGGTCCTAAAGAACGTTGCTTGATCTGGTCGTTTCTCTATAATGTTGTGAGCGTATTCATGAAAGCGCTTGGAAGATAATTATTGATTAATTGTTATTTTGGTCCACTGGGAATTGATTTATCAATTTTATTTTACCATAAAATTCTGTAAAGAATTATGTATTGTGTTTTTGAAGTGATTTGTCGAAGTTTTGATGTTCTACGAGGAGTGTTATCGGAAATCATGTCAGCATGAGCATAGAGCAGAGCGCATGACCTGCATATGAACAATGTGCTAAGTAACTCTTGAACATGCTCACTTCATCAGTGTGGTTATTCGAGGAGTAATTGTAGACCAGATTGTGTATCTGGTCACCTAAGATAAGGCACCAAACCAAACAAAAGATATATAGTGCAATCGCATTGTAGGAGTGCACAACCTGAAAAAAGAAAGTTGAAGATAGAGAGATGCAATTTTTAAGAATGAATATCAATACAATCTAAGTTCATTTATTTGAATGATTTGTTATTCATTGGTTCGAAAGATAACAGATCGAGCAAGGGTATGTTGTTATCACCTATACAGGAACTGTGATGCCCGTGAAGCATCGCATGCCTCTATCAATTTAAAAAAAAAACAAAATAAATGTATACACCAGGCATAGTCATGAGATGAATGTTGAAAGTGACGAGCGATGGAAAGTAGTTGATTTTTTACATTAATTCTCATGTAAATGAATCATTTCCTATATATTGCGTAGAAAGGGTGGGGATGCAGCTGGAACAGACAACATTTAGCACTTTCTTATAACTCCTAAAATTCTAAATCGACAAAGAGATTTCACGACGTCTACATGGTGCAGAGGATATTGGAGCACTTCTTCATCCAACAAACAACTCAAGAGCCGCCTAGTCCCTGTCGTAGTCCCATACATGGTGCATCTGCTAAGAAAAAAAGAAAAGAAAATTTTACAAGGTTATTTGTGATCGTCATTTTCATAATAAAACATGGAGGTCACACATCAATCCCTGTATCAAATGATTAAAACTTTCTAGTAAGGAAATGTGAAGTAATTAATTGGATAAAGAGTGTCATGGTGTAAATGTAGGTCCATAGATTCATAGATGTCAGTTGTGTGAAATTTTTATAAGGCAGTGTAATTTATAGTCAAGTCCTATCAGTATTGAGGTCCATGAGGTGGAGCTTTCAACATGAAAGCCTTAATTGCATGTTGGTGATGATGATGATTCTCTGGGAGGGTATGTCCCTTATGTGTTGATTGATTTTTTATGGTGATTTTGTTGTTTGAGGGGATATGGATTTATCGTTATTAGTTTTGCCACTATATTAATTTATCCCTTTGGTGATGTCAATGTGCATTGGTCAGAGCATGCTTCTTCTTAGAGATTTATATTGGTGATGCTCACGAGTATGCTTCTATGTTAATTCCCTATAATGCTAGTGTATCCCCTTATTGTTATTGTTAGTGTACCATTATTGTTATTGTTGTACCCATGTAG
The DNA here is from genome assembly GCA_034641835.2 of Pinus albicaulis. NCBI lineage: Eukaryota > Viridiplantae > Streptophyta > Pinopsida > Pinales > Pinaceae > Pinus > Pinus albicaulis. The sequence continues at coordinate 820,015,326 of CM076578.1, read as the reverse complement.
TCCCCATAGTGTTATTATTGTTCCCCATAGAAGCCCACTATTTTTATTGTTGTGCCCTTACATTATTATTGTTATCTCAACACAGATTATATTGTGACCCCTTTGAATCCTATAGATAGAAAGGAGGTTTTTTCATTTGTATCATTAAATAATTGTCCATTTATGTAATGTAAGTTATGTTTCCCCCTCGAAGAGACTGATTTCTAAGTTGTTTGTCTATCTCTTCTTCTATTTTTTGAGATGGTTTCATAAAATTTACTATTAGAGCTTTGGATTCTATGGATTTTCTTCTTAAAATATGGCATCTTGGAATTTTCCCTATAAAGTTTGTTCTACAAAGCTTCAGAAGTTGAAATTGTAATCACATGGAGATAAAATCGTAGTGAACTTCGTGCAATAATTTCAAATCTTAGTTCGATATATTTTGGGAGATATGATATGGGGAAGTTGGGGTTTTTGTAGGATCCACAATTCAGTCTCAAACAGGTGACCTAGGGAAAATCATCATAACTTTCGTTTCAGGAATCAGATTTGAATTCTATAAAAATTAGTAGAAATTGCATGGGATGTAGTTTTTTGTGTAGAAATTTCAGGGCCTAAGGTAAGAACAGAGACATGTGAAACTCCATACATGTTCTCTATAGTAAATCAGTCTATAATCAGGTGATCATGGGAGATCATGCATAAATTTATGTTGAAGAATCCAAATTAGGTTTGACCTATTGCATTGGAAATAAGACTGATCTGGATACTATAGGACCAAAGTTCAAATATTGGGGATCCAAAATCATAGTGATACATCAGGTTCAATACTAAGCTCCTCAAAAGAAAGAAAAAGGTGTGTATTTTTTTTAAATTGCATAACTTTTGTTTGAAAAATAAGTTGGATGTGATTCCAATGGGCATATTAAAGTATATATGTTAGTACTGGGTTCTAGAATGCCTCTCAAAAATAATTCCATGCACATTAAGCCCTAACAAATCTTTACTATGACACATGAAGAGGAAGAATTGCAACATGATTATCAAAATTTCGAGGCCAAGTCCAATAAATTTCACTCTCGCAAAGAGCAGCCAAAAATGAAATGGAAACAAAAATGGGAGATTTTAAGGATGGATTAAAAGTGGACATGGATGATTTAAAATGAGACATGGAAGATAATATGGATGGCATGTAATCTAAGATGGATGGTTTTAAATAATACATGGAAGGTTTGATGGAAGGTTTGACAAAATTGTTGCAAGAAAGGAATTCCAGTGGTGACAAGGTAATCCATGAAAATCATGATGAGGAAAAAAGGAATATGAATTTTGATTTTATAAAATCCAATGTTGAGTTTAAGAAACACCACATTACAAAGATAGATATGAGGAATTTTTATAGCAAGGATCCAGTAACATCGATACTACAAATGGAGAAATATTTTGATCTCCATGATGTGCAACACTCACAAAAGGTATACATTGCAACTTTATATTTAGAACCCAATCAGTTTGTATGGTATCAATGGCTTTGTTATCATAAACCACTTTTCAATACGTCAATTTTTATGGAGGAAATGATAACACATTATGAGGATACAAGAAGAAACACTTTCTTTAGCAAATTGATAAATATCAGACAAAAGGGTTCAATAGCAGAGAACATTGAGGACCTCCAAAAACTGAATATCAGGGTAGAAAATATTCCAGAGGAATGTAAGATTGATGTTTTCATATGGAATATAAAGGATAACATGTAGCATGAGGTTTTCCTTTGGGAATGTGATTCATCGAAGAAGGTATTTAGAGTAGCGAGAAAAGTTGAAAGAAATATTATGACAACAAGAAAGTCTACCAATCAGAACTGTAAAGATGGAAATGTTTCTTCTCCTAGCCTTCCACAACCTACAAGGTTGACGCCACAAAATTTGGAGGATAAAGGAGAAAAAGGGCTTTGTTATAGTTCTGGTAGAAAATACACAAAAGGTCATAAGTGTACCGAGAAGAAATTGTTTTACATAGATTATGCAGAGGAGGTGGAAAAGTAATGAGAAACATAAAAAGAGGGGGATATACACTAGGAACCAACCCCAGAGAAGGAAGAAATGAATATGACCATATCTTTTAATGCATTGGCAGTAATTACCGCTCCTCAAACTCTAAATATAGAAGGATATATTAAGAAAAAAAATGTAATAGTGTTGATTGATTCGGGTTTTACCCATAATTTTATTCATTGTAAGATAGTTAAGGAGTTCAATTGATTCCTATATCTAGCACGAGAGTTTCAAGTGATGGTTGCAAATGGAGAAAATATAAATTTCATAGGAAAATGTCATAATATCAAGCTAACAATGGGGGAATATGTATTGAATAGTCCAATTCCTTCTATTCCAATGGGTGGTGCTGAGGAGTCCAATGGTTACAATCTTTGAGGACTATAGCTTTTAATTTTCAAGAAATTTTCTTGAATTTTTTTTGGGAAGGAAAGGAAGTTTAATTATGTGGTGTGGCGGGGAAACCAAGAAAGGTAATTAGCTCTAATTTCATGAAACAGATTCTAAAGAAAGAAAAATGAGGCGTAATTGCACAATTATTATCACTACAGGTTCAAACATCGAAATCATCTATTTCTATAGATCTCCAAAAATTCATCGATAATCATTCCAAGGTTTTTGATACTCCAAAAGGCCTCCCACCTATTCCTGACCATAATCATGCTATTCATTTAATTATAGTAAGTGTTCCTCCAAACATCAGACCTTACAGATGTCCTTATGCCCAAGACAATGAGATTGAGCGTATGGTTGTAGAAATGCTAGAGGTAGGTATAATTCAACCTAGTCAAAGTTCTTTCTCTGCTCTATTATTATTGGTGCACAAGAAGGATGGATGATGGTGCATGTGTTCATATTATAGGGAACTCAACAAGCTCACTATTAAAGATAAATTACCCATTCCTCTCATTGATGATTTATTGCATGAATTACATGGAGAAATTTACTTCACCAAGTTTGATCTTCGTTTAGGATATCATAAAAAAAGAATGAATATTGAAGAAATTCAAAAAAAAACATTTAGAAATCATGAGGATCATTATGAATTTTTTATCATGCCTTTTGGGCTTACCAATCCACCTTCTACATTTCAAGGTTTGACGAATTCCATTTTCAAACCCTTCCTTAGAAAATTTGTGTTAGTATTTTTTGATGATATACTAATCTAAAACAAGCTTTGGAAGGATCATGTTCAACATGTTGACAGAGTGCTCAAACTATTTGAAGAGAAAAAATTATATGAAAAAACCTCCAAATTTTTGTTTGGAGTATAGGAGGTGGAATATCTGGTTCATATTGTATCTCATAAGGGTATTAAGGTGGACCCTAACAAAGTTAAATCCATTACGGAATGGAAAATCTCCACAACCATAGAGTATTTGCGAAGATTTATCAGGTTGACAGGGTATTATCACATGTTTTTTAGGAATTATGGGAGAATAGCAGCACCTATAACAAATTTATTGAAGAAAGATGAATTTCTTGTAATTCAGAAGCAACTAAGGCCTTTGAACATCTTAAACAGGAAATGTTCGAATCACCGGTCTTATATATGCTAGAATTCACAAAAACCTTTATTGCAGAATGTGATGCCTCATGAAATGGAATTGGTGTTGTTTTAATGCAATAAGGAAGACAAATTTTTTTTGGAAGTCATCCAAGTAAAGGGAAGTATTTAAAAAAACATATTTTTCAAAAGGAAATGCTAGCAATACTACATGCACTTCAGAATTGGCGACCTTACCAAATGGGAATATGATTCTGGGTAAAAATGGATCATTATAGTCTTAAACAATTTTCAAAAAAAAATATTATCTTTAGAAGATAAGAAAAAATGTGTCACAAAGATGTTGGGTTATGAATTTAAAATAATCTACAAAAAAGAGAAGAAAAATGTTGTTGCAGATGCAGTCTCAAGAAAGGAGGAGGATGTAGAAGCATTGATTTGCGTCATTTCTATTATCCAACCATATTGGATAACCGAAGAAAGGGATGAATGGTATAATGACGAAGAAGTGTAGGCACTCATTCAAAAGTTGCAGTATGATCTCGGTACATCTAATTCATTTAGTTGGAAAAATTATTCATTATGGTACAAGGATCGCTTATATATTTGTAAGAATTCCCAACTCAAACAAAATATTCTTTTGAAATTGCACAAATCTCCCTTAGGATGGCACTAAATATTTTTAAAAAGATACCATGGGGTTAAGAAGGATTTTTTTGGGGAAGGGCTTTAAATCTGGTATTCAAAAGTTTGTCGTGGAATTTTCCAACAAAATAAAGTTCATACAATTAATACCCTGGGTCTCTTACAACCTTTATCTATTCCAAGTGAATATTGGGAGCATGATTCAATGGATTTTATCATAGGTTTTGATGCAGGAGCATCCCGCTTCCAAAATACATGTATATATGATAAACCTAGGGGTTATTGTGTTGCCTAGGAAGTTGGTTTCCTAATGCTTGATTAATTGTATTTCCCTAATTCTTGAGTGGATTTATGTGAGAGACATAGGATAGGTTTAATTCATATATTTGATTTTAAATGTTCTCGAATGTAGGATAACATGATATATTTAGGCTAGTTGAGATCTCATAAGGATCTAAGGGATCTAGAGGTCTAATATAGGATTTTGGTTGAGTAAAAAAAAAATGGATCTGGGATAATCTTTAGGAGAGATTGAGATATTTTTGGATCTAAACTGTAATTAATTAAGATTCCTCTTTGTATATATTTGTAAGCTTTTGAAGCATTCGTGGTTGGCCTGGGTTTGTAGTTTGGGCCTTGCGAGTATGGATTTTTGCCTTTGTAAATATATTTTTTCATATCAATGAAAATACAAAAACATAGTGTGCGTAATGAGATATGTAGGAGGCCATTCAAATGAGGAAAATCAGGCCTGACAGATAGGAGAAGGTTAGGGTAGATTCTATGTATTAAATATGTGATAGTTGTGTGCTTTGGTGATTTTATCTCCACAAAATTAATTGGCCAAGTGTGTAAGTGTATGCTTTGAAATATCTATGTGATTTTTGATGGTCCGTGAATGTAATGAATATATGAGATGTTGGTTAGGAATTTGTGTGCAATTCTTGTAACCAGGAATGAAAATGTTTGAATGGATTAATTGTGATGGTTGAATGGGTTTTTGTGGTATTTAATGGCACAGGATTTATGAGGTTCCTGTAGAAGGGTTTGAATACCTTCTTGTAATTGAAATTGTTGTGGAAATTTTGTATCATTAAAATCGAATGTTGTGCATGTTGTTGGATTCGACCGTTATGTTTTCTTATAGGAATTGAAGCATGAAGACACATTCGAGCTCATTCTGGAAATGGTGAAATGTATTTTTTGTACAAATTGGGAGTGTGGTTATATCTAGATGGCATAAGGATGGCTAGCACATCTATAGAGAAGCCTGTAGGTTGCATTGTCCAATGTAATACTGCATTGGAAAATAGAGGAACTAAAATGCATTGGGAAATCCTGCAATTTGAATATTGATCAAATTATGAGGATCAACTAAATATGGGGTAAATCTAATCTATATAGACAGCGAGTAGAAAAGCGTTGGTGGATTTCATTCACTACACATTCGTTGCGCAGGTGCTACGCATACCCTGGAGATGCTCCGTATACATATAAGGCACTACACATACACCTATGATGCTACAATACCTTTACACACTACCTTTAAATAGTTTCTATCATTTTCTTTTCAGCTGTAATCTAACCTCCAAAAGATGATCTCCTGCTTGGTGGTACGAAACTCCTTCCTTCAAGAGATAAAAGATCAAATCCCCTCTCTATTGAACCAACTGAGCTTGATCCAGGTTTCCGAAGACTAAGCTTCATCAATATGATCTGAAATATCACAGGATCTTAGAACTTAAACATAGCATGTCGAGGAGAACTTCCCTTTATTTCTATATTCTTTGGTCGATACAAATGTGAAAAGGATGCAACTGTTGAGAGAAAATCCAATTTTCCTATAATAGAGCGTTCTTCTTCCACGGCTAGATCACTGCACCACAATTGAACCTGGTGAACGGTGACTTGAATAAATAGAATTGGTGGATTTATTAGCGAAACTTCCACTATTTTTATTTTCCTTCCCATAAAGCTTCTGATTGGAGAAATAGGTGAATGATTTGTAATAGGTTTAATAACACATAAAGAATATAATCAAAAACTAGCTATAAGGGGACCCATTGGAGGTACATATTGTTCCAATACTCGGTCGCCATACAAGAGTCATTTGGCATCATTTTGAACTTTGAATCGGCCATATTGAGAACCTACTTCCATTAAACTCCTAAACTTCATTTTTTGTGGGTCTCAAATTAAGAATATAATCCTAAACCATCTCGAAGATTCCTTGTTATCACTAGAATCCATTTTGCATGGATTTAACACATGAAAACAAGTTGAGATCATAATTTGATTGATCACATCTTAGATCATAATTTAAGTGCAGGAACAGATTTAAGAATTGAGTTGTGTCATTTGGTATAATATCTCAAATATGTGTGTGGATAAGAACTATTTTGTGAAAGCATAGGTGAAAACAATTGATGGAGTTGTATTGAATATGAGTAGCAATGGAATTCTTGCACAGATCGAGGATGTTAGAGTAAGCAAGGCAGTTGTATAAGTCTATGTTTGATATTGAATGAATTCATTTTGCATGTCGTACGAGAGAGAAGATAAATGAGGAATAATTCTAGTAGTGTGTCTGATGATTTTATATTGATTACAGGTGGGAACAGTTGTATAATGAAAGAGTATGCAGTGGAAGCATGGTATTTCAAAGCTTGAGATATTTCTTGATGTGACAGTGGATAACACCTTGTAAGCTATGACACAAGAGAAGTTTCCAGAGGACAAGTTAGCCAAGAAGCAGATTGATTAAAGAGGTATGAAAGTTTATTAATGATTAACAGCAATTGAATGAGTGAAAATTTTGGCACAAGACAACAATAGTAATACTGTAGGAAGAAATTTTGGAAATTATTGGAGTGTAGCAGGACCTTATTCCAGCCAAGGCTAGGAATAGACAGGGATAGAAGGATCTTTAAGGAAATTGAGTACAAAAACCAGAGAGGAGAGTAGGAGTGCTCAGTACAAGTTATAAGAAGGAGAGGACTTGGAGACCAAGCAGAGGAGATGCTTGGTGAGAAGATCAGCTCAATATGAAGTTGATTGGTTTCAGGTTCAGAAGACCACACAAAGAAGAAGAATACAATATGAAAAAGAAGGGAGCTAAAGAAATCTGCATGAAGCAGATGAGTCAAGAGGATATTGACAAGGAGATTGCTGAATTAAAAGAACAACTCGATGTATTAAGGATGTTTCTAGAGGAAAACCAAATACAAGGTTGGGTCTTGAGGAAAAATGCAATGAAGTGAAATAAGTTACAGAGAAGGGTACATTGGATACAAGTGAAGTGGCTGGTGGAAAAAGGCAGAGAAGTTGAGTTGGAAATGGAAGTTTCCATTTGTGAAGCAGAACATGGTGAAGTTATGGGTGAAGATGAAGAATGGAGATCAGTTAAATATCTCATGAACTATTGGGATAGTTCAAGACATCATAAGAAAAGGTGGACAAAGGTAGGAGATGAGGCTATAAAGTCTTATATTTTTAATCTAATAATTTTTATGTGTTTGCAGGCTTTGAAGAGAATGGGAAGTCTTTTGAAGCTGTTATAAAAATTGATAAAAGTCTGAAAGAAAATAAGGATGAAGATTACCTATTAGAAGATAAAAATTGTAAAGAAAAGTATGATGGAGGATGCCTCTTGAATGAGGAAAACATCAACCTGTTGCAGTAGAAACAACTCATTGATGAGTTTATATTTTGAGTTGTTACAAAACAGGGACAATTCCTTGTGGAAGAAGGAGATAAAGTTCAGCCTGAAGAGTTGATACATGAAACATTAGTTGAGGTTGTCGAGCCTTCATTTTTAAAACATACAATTGGTATATAAATACAGGGATTATAAGTGCCAAAGAAGGAAAATTATCAAGAACTATTACACAACATGGAGTTGATGAAGTATTGATTTTTGAAAGCGTAAAGAAATAACATAAACTTATTTCTATGGAGATGACTGATATAAAAATTTCTATGGAAGACAATCAGATTAAAGAAAAATCACTAAATAATAGTGAACATATAAATGATGAAGTTGTAAATGAAGAGAATTTTGATAAAATGATTGCTAAATGGGAAGAGGAATTGTTGGAGAAGATGCTAGGAGAACGTCGCAATAGAAAATAAGTGGTTACAAGAGTACCTGACAGTAGAAGAGAGTCTCTAGTAGTCATGGAGACAGAAGAATGCTTTATGTTACAAAACAATATTTTTTTTGTAGGTACATTGAATAAAATAATTGAGTATGATGTTGTGATGAAAGATATTGAACAAATCGTGTTTTGAGATGAGATAAAAGTTTAGAAGCAACAAGAGGTTAAGGATGTAAGGGTGGCAGTACGAATCCAACAACTCCAAGGTGAAGGTAACCAACAGTATATTAAAGGTAAAATTGAAGAAGAAAATATGTTAGTTGAAAAAATAGTGAAGGATCATCATTCCATCATAATGATAGGCACAGTGGAGATAACCATGGAATTTGTTGAGGCAGTCAACAAAAAGAAGATAGCTCAAGGAAGAAAACATGAAACATGAATTCACGTAGCAGAGAAAAAAAAGGACTTGACAATGGGAGAAAGTCAACAATGGGATAAAGAAAAATAAGAACCAAACTCTCATCAAAAGGTGAGTGAATGGGAGAAAGAATTGGAGCTACTGGATAAGTGGATGAAAGCACCAGCAGAGAAAAACAAGTTTGATAATGACTGTAAAGGATCTATAGCAGAGGAATAGAAGGAATAAGTGTCAAGAAAAAATGGCATAAAGAAAGTAGACAAGGAAAGGTTACAGAAAGAAGTCCAACAAGGAAACTATTTGGACATAGAAATCGAATTGATGATGGAACTGATGAGAAAAGTGTCTCAAAAGGAGAAGACAACAACAAGGAATCAAAGCAGAAGAAACAAGAAATAGAAAGCAACAAACTGTGAGAGCATGTCCAGTGGGGCAATGCAACATAAAGTGTGGAGACCTGGAGAATAGAAACAAACAACAACAAGAGAACAAAAACAACAAAAAGGAAGAGAGGCAGCCAAAAACAGACTATAGAACAAAGTTTGGGATCCAAGAGGAGTTGAAGACAAAAATTCATGATCAGAAGATCATGGAAACTTTTCTACCTTGGGGGTCTGATGTAGGAGCATCATACTTCCAAAGTACATGTATATATGATAGACATAGGGGTTCTTGTGTTTCCTAGGAGGTTGGTTTCCGAAGGCTTGATTAATTGTATTTCCCTAATTCTTGAGTGGATTTATGTGAGAGACATAGGATAGGTCTAATTCATATTTAATTTTAAATGTTCTCGAATGTAGGAGAACATGAGATATTTAGGCTAGTTGACATCTCATAAGGATCTTAGGGATCTAGATGTCTAATATAGGATTTTGGTTGAGTAAAAAAAAATGGATATGGGATAATATTTACGAGAGATTGAGATATTATTGGATCTAAACGATAATTAGTTCAGATTCCTATTTGTATATATTTGTAAGATTTTGAAGCATTCATGGTTGGCCTGTGTTTATAGGTTTGGCCTTACGAGTATGGTTATTAGCCTTTGTAAATATATTCTAATGAAAATACAAAAACATAGTGTGCGTAATGATATATGTAGGAGGCCATTGAAATAAGGAAAATCAGGCCTAGTAGATAGGAGAAGGTTAGTGTAGATTCTTTGTATTAAATCTCTAATAGTTGCGTGCTTCTATGAGTTGATATCCACATGATTAATTGGCGAAGCATGGAAGTGTCTACTTAGAAATATCTTCATGATTTTTTATGGTCCGTGAATGTAATGAATATATGAAATGTTTCGTTGGAATTCACATGCAATCCTTGTAATACGAAATGACAATGTTTGAATGGATGAATTGTGATGGCTGAATGAGTTCTTCTGGTAGTTAATGGTACAAGAATTATGAGGTTCTCGTAGAAGGGTTTGAATACCTTCCTGGAATTGAAATCATTGTGGAAATTTTATATAATTAGAATTGAATCTTGTGCAAACTTTTGGATTGGACTGTTGCATTTTTTGATAGGAATTGAAGCCTAAAGACATAATCGAGTTCATTCTGGCAATGGTGAAACGAAGTTGTTGTACAAAATGGGAGTGTGGTTACAAGTACATGGCATAAATTGGCCAATGCATCTACAGAGAGCCTTGTAGGTTTCATTTTCCAATGTAATGTTGCGTTGGAAAATAGAGAAACAAAAATGTGTTGGAAAATCCTGCAATTTGAATATTGATGGGATTATGAAGATCAATTAAATCTGGGGTAAATCTAATCCATATAGAGAGTCAGTAGAAAAGTGTTGGTGGATGGAATTTGCTACATATTCAATGCATAGGCGGTGCACATACCCTGGTGATGCTGCGTATACACCTAAGTCGTTACGCATACACCTGTGATGCTATGCTACCTTTACACGCTATGTTTTCACCAATAATAGTTTCTATCGTTGTGTTTTTAGCTACAAGCTGACCTCAAAAAGATGATATCCTGCTTGGTGGTAGGGAAATCCTTCCTTCAAGAGATAAAAGATCAAATACCCTCTCTATTGAACCAGTTGAGCTTGATCCATGTTTCTGAAGAGTAAGCTTCATCCATATGATCTGACACCTCACAGGATCTCAGAACTTAAACATAACATGCTGAGGAGAATTTCCATTTATGTCAATATTATTTGGTCCATAAAAATGTGAAGAGGATGCAAGTGTTGAGCGAACATCCCATTTTCCTATAAGAGTGTGTTCTTCTTCCATCACTAGATCACTGCACCATAGTGGAACCTGGTGAACGGTGACTTGAATAAATAGAATTGGTGGATTCATTAGTGCAACACCCAATATTTTTAGTGTCCTTCCCATAAAGCTTCTGATTGGAGAAATAGGTGAGTTATTTGTACTATTTTTAACAACGCATAAAGAATCTAATCGGAAACCAACTATATAGGACCCGTTGGAGGTACATATTGTTCCAATACTCGGTCGCCATCTAGAAGTCTTTAGGCATCAGTGTGAACTCTGAATCGACCATATTTAGAGACTCTTTCCATTAAAATTCTAAAATTCATTTTTTTGGGTCTGAAATGAAGACTCTGATCCTAAATCATCTCGAAGATGCCTTCCTATCACAAGAATCTATTTTGCATGGATTGAACATATGAAAAAAATCCAGATCATAATTTCATTGATCTCATCTTGGATCACAATTTAAGGCGAGATCGGATTGAAGAATTGGGTTGCATCTGTTTTACCCAAGTACGAAGGAAAGAGTGTCATCATGGTGGTAGGTGATTGACTTACCAGTGTCCACACTTTTGTGCATTATTGCATCCATTTAAATCCGGTACAATTTCTACTGCATTTATGGAAACAATTCAAAATTTAAATCAAAACCCAAAGATTATTGTAAGTGATAGAGATTGCATTTTGACTAGAAATTTTTGGACAAAACTATTTTCTTGCCTTGGTACTCAATTATCTCATAATTCATCTTTTTGTCCTCAATATGATGGGAAAACTAGGATAATGAATTTTTTTTTGGAAGGATATATTAATTTATTTTTATATGATAAACAAAAATAATGGGTCAAGTGGTTACCTCTCGTTGAATGGTATTATAACAGTTCCTTCCATACTATAGCAAAAATCACCCAATTTATGGCACTATTGATGGGGAGAAATGCCTTGCCAATAGTGAGGGGATATCCCGGTATAAGGTCCCAACTAGACCCTATACCATTTTTAATAGGGATCCTGTCCAGTATTTAGGCTTGACTACCATTGGATTGGTGAGATATATGCCCTTTCTTAGATGGAGGTGTATTTCGAGAACAAGAGAATGCATGGATACTTGAATGATACGAAGTGAATGGTCGAGAGGTTCTCCTCAAAATGAAACATTATAAATATAAAAGTGAGCTTTAAATCATGTAGCCAAAAGAAGTATTCTTATCAGCACATCATTAAGGTCATGCTCATACAGAGGCTTGTTCGACCAGAAGAGAAACGGTTCACTATGGTCGAAACACCCTTCAATTCCTTAAGTGTGTTTCCAAAATATCAAGGCAATATCGACAACTAAGTTATTAACTTGTCCCTAAGGTAAACATCCACATACCATTAACAGATCCAAAGAGAATAAATGTATAAATGATGCACGAACAGAGATGCATATTAATCAGTTACAAATGATATCAAGTACATGAGGACATAATATTCATAATGTTATCATGAATTTCCATCATACCCAATAGTGAAGTCAAAAAAAATAGTTTGTATTCATTCCCGGAATCATGTATTCAATGTTGTAAAATTATCTCTCTCGTATGTGGATTCCAAAAAAAGATCCTTAAATTATCTCCCGAGGGAGTATATATCGAATAAAAAAAACCCTTGGGCTTCCCTGCACTTTCAACTTCCCGACCGTTGGCATGGTTTGCGACCTGGGAGGATTTGCGACCTACAACCTACTTGAGGTTATGACCTACGACTGGGTACCATCAACGACTTGCGACCTGCCTATGCTTGCTACCTATAAAATCAATCTTTTCAAGGAAGCCTCTGTGTGATGGAGAGGTCTGGGGTCTCTACCTATTGTTGTTCTTTGAGATAGGTATGCCAAGCTAGGTAGTCGGCGGCTACTGGAGTAATTTGAGGCATGTCCTCTCCCAGCCTATGAAAGCACTCTAGATCATTCAGAACTAAAGTGCGCGTCTATGCATTGATCTAGTTGGATAGAGAGGCCAACTTAGTATGTATCCAACTGGTGCAAAAATATACTAGTCGATGTTCTCCTTGGAGGCTCGGAGGTCTTGTGAAGCGGCTGGTTGTCTGATGGGTTCCAAGAATGCTTGGATGTCTTGCGTGACCTATTCCCTTGACTTCTATGTCGCCAGTTCCCCTAAGGAAGGGATTTGGTGCACTCCCTTCATTGAATCTATGCCGCTGATTAGGAGATCATAGGTAGACGTCACCCTATCTACATCTTTTACGAGCTTTTCCCTTGATTGCAGCTTCATCTATATCTGTACCTTATCATTCTGAGTGTCGATCCATTCCTTCTTTGGAAAGGTTTCAGGAGCCCGTGGGTACTATTCAGACCATTCAATTATGTTGTTCAGTGCTGTGGAGGCTTCCTTTAGTTGTGCAACTCTTTTCGTAGTTTCTTCCTGGGCCCCTAGCAAAGGAGCGACTGTCTATTTTATGGTTAGGATCTCCCCATATACCTAATTCATGCTGCTCTCTAAGGTATCCAAATATCCCTGAATGGTGGTATGTATTCCAGTGGCCTAAGTGATTGTGAGTTGGAGCCTTTCATTTTCAGTTTCTAGAGCTTTCTTTTCTGCCTCTACTTGAGTTTCCCTTTGCTCGAACGCCTGAAGTCTGCTCTATAGAAACAAGATCTCTCTTCTCATCCTACTGAAATTCTCTTTTGTGGTAGCTGCAAAGGCAGTTCGGCCGACACTATCATTATGGGGTTAGTCCTGGTGTTCAGGAATATGTCCTTTTCTGTGGTCACTACGAGAGGCTCAATTAGATTTCGTGCAAGGAATTTTCTCCTTTCTTGCCTGATTTTGTGAGTGTACTAGTCATAAGATAGACCTGTGAGATCCATTACATCATCCTCATGTTCCACTTGGATGTCGAGTTATGAGAGTGGGAGGTGTCCCCCTGTCATGGGAGTTGCCGGGGGCATGTCAATGTGTGGCAGGTATGTTTGCTTCCCAGTTCTCGAAGGTTGCGACCCACTTCCCCCTGCCTTACCTGCTTGTAGCTTATGAGCTTCTTATTCATTCCTGTTCTTCTCTGCTTCTTCCTTGTATTTTTCTTGTTTCATCTTGAGCTCGGCCTCCGTTTTTTTATGTTCTTCCTCCTCCTCCTTTTTTCAATCCTCTTCGGATTGCTTATTTTTATGTTCTTCTCTCTGTCATTTCATGTGTTGTTATTCAGACTGTTTCTTTTGTTTTTCTTCTTCTTGTTGCTGATCCAAGCCATCCTAGGCCTTCTGGAGTTCTTCCTCTCTCTGCCTTTCCTTAGCTTCTAATTGTGCCTCAGCTCCTTTGTCCCCTCCTTCCTATTGATCCTTGGGAGGGCTACTACTTGTAGTATTCTTGGGCTTTTGGATTGAAAATTTGATTCTCCTCCTGAGGGTTCTTTTTGTTTCAAAGCGTCTGCTCTTTCTTTTAGAGGTTGATTGGCTTGGTGTTGATCCTCCTGATCCCCATCAAAGTTGGCTTTTCCATCGGGTGATGCTTCCCTATTGGCATTATACCAGTTCTTCACTTACTCTTCTACGGGGGATTCTGTGTGTTGGTAAGTCCAATTGAATTTTTCTCGCTTACAGTGTGCAGGGATGATCTTGTCAGTGTCATAAGATCTGCGAGACAAGTCCATGAAGTGGAAACCCTTTATATATTCTACATCTGCCTCCACCTCTTTGAAGTCCTTGGTTGTATAGGCACTAATGGTAAGCAGGAGGGTCGTCTATGGTTTCTTCTTGCCCTTGCTTAGTGTCTTAGAGAATCTTCTTATCATTTGGTAGCACACCTATTGTAATAGTAGTTTTTTAGTGACAAACTTGGGCAACACATGAGGGGCCTTGAATGATCCAATGACTCCGATGAAGGTAAATTCTTCGACGAGGAACCAATGAGCTACCTTAACCACCATCTCCATGGCTCTTTTGGACATGCAACGAGGATCCTCATTAAAGAGGTGGCGGTAGGGCACAATAATGAAATTGTATCATATGGTGTCCATGTATTTCTTGTACCTCGTGGCCCAAAACACATTCAAATCTTTATGGATGGGCCCTCCATGTTTGGCATCCCAATTGTGTTCCCTACCCTCAAAGTTGCACCGTGCGCATAGTACATCCAATAGGTAGGAATCCATGTGAAATTCTTACACACATCCCTCCTCTAGTAATTGGGTTACAGATATTTTCACCCTCAGAGATGACATTAAAATATGTGCCAAGTTGAAACGAGTGCCACAGGAATTGATTTCATACATGAGAGGGACCCATGCTCCATTAAAGGTTGTGGTGTCCTTTCTGCCATACATCCTACACAACATAGTTGCAACGGGCTTGTGAAATTTTATTAGGCCCTCAGTCTTATACTCCTGATCCTTTTTTACCTTGAAATTTTTAGTGTCCTCCCACCAACCCTTCAAGGTCTCCGGTATTGGCACGTCATGCGTGGCGATCCACTGAGCGTTGAAAGACTCTTCCAAATCTAGAAGTGAGTAATACACATCCACATCTTTCCCGATCAGGTTGGAAAATGGTCTTCTTGAATGATCTTGGATAACCCAAAATTTTTAGTCCACCTTTTGGAGAATCCATTCGACTACTTCTATGCATGGGAAGATAGGCGGGTGAGCGCCCACATAGTGAATTTTGGATCTCTTAACTTGAATGTATACCTAATGATCTGTGAGATCCTCCTGAAATTATTTCTTTGTGAATTATTGGTAGACTTGAGACCATGACATCTTATCCCCCTTCCCGAAAACACATGCAGTATATCCATAGATGGGCGGTGGCAGAGGAATGTCTATTTCTGATAGCTCTACTTCAGGGCTTTTGTTTCTCCTTCGAACTGCTATAGGTCCCATATCACTAGAGGCCAATGAGATAGAGACATACACGAGCTCAGCTTCAATGTCACCTGGCATATTTAATAAATAATCTCACGATAAGATGGATGTCATGAAAGAAAAAGGAACCAACTGCACTAACTAAGGCTTTGGCTTCTCAGGCTAGGTCACTGCGACCAGTGTTGGTCGCAACACCTTGGGTTGGAGATATTACAACTTTGCGACTTAGATGTGAGGTCGTAAGGTCTCAAAGTCATGCCTGTATGAACAACGCCAACTTTGTGACCCTGCAACTTAGCGACTTAGCGACCAGGTCGCAAGGTCGCAACGTCACAACGTCATGATTGCTTGGGTTGTCAGAACTTTGTGTGTTTGTGATACAGTGACTCAGAGACTAGGTCACGAGGTCGCAAGGTTGCACTAGGGTTTTTTGAAGAAAAAAAGGCAGTCGCGACTCGTGGGGAAAAGATGAAAAATAAGGGGGGGAAACTCTAAGGGATGAGAATGGATTAGGGTTGATAGGCTCACCGAAAGGCTAGGGAGGGGTGTCCATAGTGGTAGGAGAAAAAGGAGAGATTCAAGTGGTTTCAAGCCTCATGGGTAAGGTAGGTAAAGGTAAACCCTAGCTGGAGTAACAAAGAGGACTCAGGATGGAAACTAGGGGATATCTAAGGCAATTAATAACCTAGGTTGGGGGCAGGTAGGGCTTCAAGCAATAAAATAAACTGTAGGAGGTTTCACCGAGTTACCTAGAAAAAATCACACTCTGATTGGCTCGTCAGACACCTCGTTTGCTCCATTGCGCAGGTCGAATGCAACCTATGTGACCATTTTATTTATAAAGAGGTCACACATGCGGTTGTTAATGGAGGTCGTATGGTCACAAACTTGGCTTAGTTTGGTAGATATGTGACCTTACGACCTTGCGACCTGGCGACCTTATGAGGTCCCTGGGTCGCAAGGTTGCATAATCGCAAAGGTTATATTCCGACGCAGTTTGTGACCTAGCGACCTGGCAACATGCGTCAGGTCGCAAGGTCGCTAAGTTGGAACTTGCCGAAGTTTAAAAGAAGAGTGGACATTAGGGGAATTTTGAGGTCTAAAATGGGCCTCCTAAGAAAAATGTACAACTAAAATAAAATTTATAAGAACCAATAGGATTCAAGATGATGATGTCAACCATGGGGGATGATTCACCATTTTTGAGTAAAAAAGTAAAAAGATTAAAAAATAATTAAATAATAAAACTACTTTTTCAACTCATATTTTGAACTTATATCCCTAAGGGTTTACTCAAATTTTTAGCAGGAATAATAATTGGATACAAAATTTAATTCCTCATCAAGGGAGTACCCATGTTGCATACTTTTTATGGACCTTGCTACACGAAAAATGAGAAATACATAGAAAAACATGATTGCAATGATTTTTTTTAATGTATTTCTTATTTTTTGTGTAGAAAAGTCCATCAAAAGTATGAAACATGGGTACTCCTTGGATGAGGAATTAAATTTTGCATCCAACGAGTATTCCCGCTCAAAATTTGAGTAAACCCTTAGGGAGATAAGTTCAAAATACGAGTTGAAAAATTATTTTTTTCTTTTTTCCCTCTAAAATTTGATGATGTAATCAAATATTATTTTATTATTTCCACTATTATTTTATAATTTCCTTAGGAGGCCCATTTTAGACCTCAAAATTCCCTTAATTTTTTCCACTTTACGACTTTACTTAGAAAAATTAAAATTCATCTCATGGTTTTGGGATTACCTGCCTAAGGAGAGTTGTTTGAGGTCCATGGTGGAAGATGGAATGAGCTAGTCTTTATGAATAGTAAAAGGGGCTCTGAAATTTCAAACTGGTGCCAAATTTTGGAGGGTGTTGTAGCGGCTACAACAATTGGCAATTCAGTGGTAGAACCTAGAATCTCTACCTGCGCTTAATCTTAAAGGAGGGTGTGGGGGGGGGGGGGCTTAGCAGGTTGTTCCTTCCACTTTCGTGGGTCCCACTAGCCCCATATCTAGCCTTCATGTGTTCGCTTCACTCTTTTGCACTGTGTGGAATGTTTTTCACCGTGCTTTTATTTCTACAAACCAGACAAGAGGGGTCGAAGTAACCTCATGGGCTTCAAGGGATTTGGTATAGTTATTTGGTCCCCTGTGTTGGTCCGCTACCAGCGAGCCTGATGGGCCCCGTCAGAGTCACAACCTAGGAGTCATAGAAATTGCTCTGCTGCTAGTGAGTCTGGTCAATACCCCAATGAAATAGTCACACTACCTCTCTGCGTATGAAGCCTTTCTCAATCCTTTAATCTTTATGTCATCTACCAATAACACTTATTTGTATGTGTTCAAGGCACTTATTTGTATGTGCTAAATACACTTATTTGTATGTGGTAAGTAGAGCTTGGGTGGATGAGAAATACCAAATTATGTTACTTGCAAGAGAGGTTGCTCCTAGTCTTTCATTTTAGGACCTTTGGTTTTTCCCGAATACCCTTCTGTCGTCTGAGGTTGGCCCTTTTACCCTTCGATCCAATGACCTATTTCACAATTAATTTTTCCTTTAACAACAATTTCCGAGTTGGTGCGCCAGGTGAGCTACTTGCACTTGGATCCTCTGACTTGGTTGCATTTCCCCATGAGGTGGCTATCACATCCAAACTTGGGGCCATTTTATGTTTTAGGGCTGATTCTTAACAGGTGGAGATTCTGGTAGAACTTTCCCATTGAGTAACTGCTGTGTTGATCCTTCAAGTCGAGGCATTGGGGAATGAAATTCTGGGAACTTTCTCAAGGAAATCCATTTATTGAAGAAAAAAAAAACAAAAAAAAAATGGGAGCAGTAAAGAAAAGGAAACAAAAATATGGTACAGAGTGCAATGATAGCCCAGGGCCATTAGGTGAAATAATTTTTGAGGTCATGCCCATTTACAGGGAGGACCTCGATCCTCCCTTCTAATTTTTGGAGTCTATATGTGTATGGAACAAGCTTCTCTTTGATTTGGAACAGGCTTGTCCACAGGGCTTGAAATTTGGTGTGTTTTCCTTTTTCTTCATGAGCCTTGTCTCATTTGAGGACGAGGTTGCCAAATTCAAAAACCTTGTTCCTGACATATTTCTTATAAAACCATCATTTTATTTGGCTTTGGTGGACAGAAAATTTTTCCCTGGATTATAGCCTTTCCTCCTCCAGTTTCGACAGGGTGTCTATTTGGGCTTGCAAAGAAGGGCATAGAGTACCATGTGTTTCTTGGGACAACTGAAGGGTTGGGAGTGAAAGGTTAGGGGGAAGGATTTCTTCTTTCCTGTAGACAATAAAAAATGGGGAGGTTCCTAAGGAACGTTTAGGCATGACCCAATCATCACAGAGGGCATTATTGAGAGTGTTTTGCTAGTTACGGTGTTGAGATAGCAGGGTCTTCTTGATGATCCAAATAAGGTTCTTGTTGGTTGACTTGGCTAACCCGTTCCCTTTGGGGTAGTATTTGGTGGAATTTTTGAGTAAAATACCATTTTCCAAAGAAAATTAATATAGTTTAAATGATGAAAAACAAGTATAATTATAAAAAATAAGGGAGGTTGGAACACCAAACTTGGTCATGATGTATTGAGTGATGAAAGCTATTACCTCTTGGTCGTTGATCTGGCGTAACGGTATTGATTCAACCCACCTTGTGAAATAGTATGTGGACGTGAGGATATATCAATGCTGCCTAGAGGAGTGTGGTAGTATTTCCCCGATCACGTCTAGTCCCCACTGTTGGAATCGTTCTTCCACTGCGACAAATTGTAACGGGGAAGAAGGTCAGGTTTCTTTGCTAGAAAATTTCTAACAAGAGGGGCACTTCCAAACATAGGCGTGTGCATCCTTAAACAGAGTGGCCCGATAAAAAATTATTCACATAACCTTGTGAGATGTGGCATCTCCCACATAGTGTCCACCGTTCAGGCCATCATGTAGTTCCTTCAGGACTTGTCGGGTCTCACTGTGCTCTAAGAAACATAGCAAGACACCAATGTGATGCTTGCAGAACAATTTTCCTTGTACCATTTGATAGGATGGAACCTTTAGCCTTATTTATTGTTTCTACTGGGTCGTCAATGTGGGGTCCATGAAAACGCGCACAAGATACTCTAGGAGATCTATGTACCATGACGGAGAGTTTTGTTGAGCTGTGATGTCAGCTTGGTACATATCGATTTCACGATCCCAATAGTCCTCATCATTGCTCCTTAGGTCTGCGGCTTCAGCATCCATTCATCATAAACCCTGCCCCTTGACCATGTGTGCAGGCTTGAATTATAATTCATACTCTTGAAGACATGTCATCCAGTTTCCTCGTCTCTCACCCAACTCCTGCTACACGAACAATGAACGTACTGCTTGGTGAGTTATGAACACCATGATGTGGTTCTTCAAAATGTATGGCCTAAAATGTTTAATTACCTTATATACCACATAGGCTTGCTTGTCGATATTTGGATAGTTCAAATCGACACCTTGTAACCCTGCGCTCATGAAAGATATGGGTTGTTTATCGTTATTTACATATTTCAGGGTGAGGATGGCTGCAAGCGATGAATCCGAGGAAAAGGTATACAAGATAAAGCCTTTGTTGAAATCTAGGATATGTAGGTCAGGTGCTTCCACAATGACCTTCTTGATATTTTTGAACGCTTCTTTCTCAGGCAGATTTCATTTAAAATTTGCGTTCTTATTGATCATGCTTTGCAAAGGTTTCACGATTTGTGAAAAGTATAATATGAATTTTCAGAGGAAGTTAATTTTCCCAAGAAATGATTACATGGCATTTTTACTACTTGGGGGAGAAATTTGGGTGATGGCTCTTGCACGGTATGGGTGTACCACTATGCCGTCCTGGGTTATGATGTGGCCCAACAAATTCCCTTCTGAAACTGCAAAGATGCTTTTCATGGGGTTTAGTGAGATTTCGTATTTTCAGAACCTCTCAAAGATCCTGTTTGAGGTGGTGCAAGTGGTCATATCTTCACTTGGAGAACACAGTGATTTCGTCAAGGTATACCACTACACTTTGTCCCATTAGCCCCTGGAAGGCAATGTCCATGGCCCTTTGGAAGGTCACCCCAGTATTAATCAGGCCAAAGGGCATGCACCTAAATGCAAACATACCCCACTTAGTCCAGAACGTTGTCTTCAAACGATCTGGTTCTACTACTAATACCTGGTTTCATCCTGAGAAACCATCCAACAATGAGAACATTTCTAACCCAGATACTTTTTGAAGAATCTGCTCCATGCAGGGCACTGGGTAGTTATCCTTTTCTGACGATCGGTTTAAATTTCAGAAGTTCACACATAAGTGAATTTCCCCACACTTCTTGTGGACTGGGACAAAATTTGACACCCGTGTTGAATGTTGGACTTTGAACATTATGCAGTTGTCTAGGAGTTCCTTAAGTTCCATTTGGATCATTGGGTACAAAGTCAGATGTACCTTCCTTAGCTTTTTCTAGAAAGGTTTGACGCCTTCCTTAATCGATATCATATGTTGGATGATTCGTATGTCATAAGTCCATAATTCATCATACATCCAGGTAGAAACATCTGGGTACTTCTTAAATAATTCAATAAATTGTTAGTCATCAGTAATTTTTTCTTTTTTAGATGACTAAAATTCTTTTTGCTGGATTTCTAGAAACAAAATTCAAGAATCATGTGAGTTCTAGAAATATCCTCAAAAATAAATTTTTCACTATCCTGCTTTCGTGTTGAAGCATGGCCAATCTATCACACAGAAAAGACCAAATCCTGGACTAATGTCCCTCACTCTCACTATGTTTTCCACCTCTGCCTATAACACTTTGTCTATGTTTTCCTAAGCCCTCTACTTTCACACCTTGTTTTGCCAAGTAAACCAAAATTTTTCCCCTACTCACCAAGTGCCTCAAGAAATGGTGATTTCAAAACTCCCTTTCTAAAACCCTCTAAATTAAACAACTTTTTCTAGTTGTCTAGGATGATAGTGCATAATAGAGTGTCAAAATCTTGTCCCCTCATCCAAACCATGATTCAAGCTTTTTCAGTCAAAAACCTATTCCAAGGAAATTACAATGAGTCAAATAGGGTCACGTAGGTTATGCACTATCATGGTTCTAAATTCACTATTTCCATAGACATTCAAAGGTGAAGTCAAGAGAACACAAGTATGAAGCTTATCATTGTCCAAAGAACATCAAAGACCTCCAAATATATCCTCTTGATCAAGGAGTAAGCCTGCAAAGGAGAAATTTACCATGTCCAAGCATTTCTACAGGATTTTTTTGTAAATGGTCAACAACAGAACATAGTCAAAGAAAGAGGCCTAAAAAAAAATTATAAAGGAATATATAGTAGGTAATGAGATACAACAGGCTTAAGTTTACAAAGGAGATCATTCAAAAGGTATTTGGCCTGAAGCACAAGCTTTGTAGGGGGAAAATTGTCCCTTACTTAATTTTCTGCAAAAGAGTCAAAAATATATCAACCTAGCAGGAAGTAAGGTAATGAGAGGCACCATCACAAGAAAATCACTCACAACCAAGAAGAAAGCAACAAGGTGAAATCAGGATTTATGAATATTTTGACCAAACAATAAAGAAATACTAGGGTTACAAAGGCAAAGGACACCTCAACCCCTTCAAATGATCATTGAAGGCTTTTTAGACATAAGTAATGAGTTTGATAAGTGTTTCTTTGAGAACTTAGAAGATAACACTGTTTCTTTTTCTAAGTGCCCCTAAAAAACTCGGCAGTTTGGGAAGACGGAAAAAGATGGTCCAACTAGTGAAAAATAAAACCTCCTTCATCACATCAGATGGTTTCAAGGGTTTCCAAAATACCTTCTAAGGTTTTTTAGACATGAATATCAATACTCCACTACACCAAATGCATAAATATGATGAAGAGTATCAGCAGGAAGAAGCAATAAATGTCAGTTCAAAGGCCTCTTTTCTCTAAAGAACAGCTAGAGACATATTCTAGTGGCCAAAAGGGACAAACATGGCAGAATATCAGTCAAAGGGAGAATTGGAAAAAATAATGAGTTTGCTATGTATAGGTGTTAAAGTAAAAAATAGTTATTTTTCCAAAAATAGGTTGAGAGGCATAGGCTTGGTGTCTTTAGGAAGGATGTCAAATTAAAAATAACCTTAAGAGGCCTCCAACAGTAAAAAATGGACAATGTTTTAATCAAATTTCCCACCTACAGGACCAAAAGCAGTCAAAGGCACAGTGAGAAGAAGTGAAAAGAAATGAGCATTATTAAAGTGGGTTTGGCTTCCAATTTATTTTTCAAAAGGTTATAAAGACATTTTTGGGTATTTCCCCGCATCATTTGTCATATTCAAACAAGATTAAGAGGTTGGGAGAGAGTTTGGGGGTTTCTATGCAAAATTGGTAAATTTTCATAGGTGCTATGCACCCAGGCTGGCTCCACGCAGAGGAGAGGTGGTCGTAGTTTTATTTAACATTGCGCTATGCACCTAGGGCCCGGTGCTATGAACCTGGGCAAGCGCTACGCACCTAGGGCCTGGCGCTACGCACCTGGGCTAGCGCTACGCACAGGCATAGGAAAATTCCCAAGCTACCCGAGCTTCCTATTAGCCACCCAACGCTAGGCTACGATGGTCTCGACTGGCCCATCTCCAGCCCTAGTCAACCCAGGCGTTATGCACAGGCACTACACACAGGCAGAGTGTGTCTCGATTTACTGAAAGGGTCCAAAAATTTCAAATTTTCACCTCCAAACCTCCTGCAATCAAAGAAAAAGGTTGGTGGTTCATTTTATTTCCTTCCAAAGTTTCATTTTCCTAAGCAAAAGATACATTTAAAGGCCTATTTAGACCAAACCCTATCTTTCATAAAAATTTAGTTTTAATTAATCCCTTGGGTTAGGGTTTGCAAAGGAAAAAACTATTATATATGCAAGAGGAGACTAAGTGAATGCAAACAAACCTCTAAACATTGAGTACACTCCATGAAAGCTTCATCTTGGCCCCCATTTGAAAAATTTTCCCTCACCTCACTAATTTTCATCCTTTGACCTAAAGGTTCCCCAAAAAAATCTAAAAATCTTGCTGTGCTAGAACCAGTCACCATGTCTGAAGGAGAAATTCATACCAGAAGTGATGAGAGGCAAAGGCCTACCAATCCTAAACACAAAGGGGGAAGGGCCAATAGGTTTGAGCCCTTAGAAACCATTAAAATTACCTCCTCTCCCACGATCCTTTCATGTTTTTAGGATATTAGGTGTTATCTGTTTTGTGAAAAGGTCAAGCAAGTCAAAAGCCACCTAGACTTGACTAGATTGTTCATCCTTGGTGATGCACAAACTGCTGGGTGCAACTCAACAAACTTACAATAACAGCTTAACAAAACAAATAGGAGCCTTTTTTTTCAAAACACCCGAATCCAATCTCCTGAGAAATCAAGGAGAGCGCAGCCAACATAATACCAATACAAAATGGAACAGCGTTTAAAAAAAAAACACATTCTTTAACAGAATTTGAGGCGCACATATATTGCATCTGATCGCAATAAAAATGATACCAAACCCATTTAAATCTGTGTTAGAACGCTCATATGTCAACGCCCAGAAGTTTTGACATGACATCGAATCAATTGCAACCTGTGGAATTCCTGTATATCATAAGAGATCTGTGTTACCCATTTGTTCTGGTCTTGGACGCGATATATTTGCATCTGGCCAATTACCACAGGTTAGAATATATGTGTATATTGACTGCCCGATGATCCGATCCAACACAACTGCATTTTTTTCAAATCGGCGGTCACATCATTATAACATATATATGTTATACCCAACTTCCGATGCGATTCCACAACAAACAATTTAACGGATTTGAATGCCGAGCTATTAATGGTTGCAGTTCCGATCCGATTTATCGGAATCAGAGATTTTCAACTGAGTGTTATTAAATCTATCATCGAATTATACACTGCCGCTCCGAAGCATTCGGATCCGATGTAATTCGGAAAAAATTTAATTATGAATTAACTAATTCCGCCCAAAGAGAATTGTCAGTCTTTTAGACTGTGTCTCTGTGTTAAAACACTATCTTCTGCGCTAATTTTAACACACCCAGTTTGTTCCAATCACTGGATTCTTATAATTCAACTTTAAACACGCCATACTATTACAAATTCAAACAGATTCACATATAACACAACTCAGATTCCATGCGCATCACACAAAGAGATAAACGAATTTTATTTATAATATTCAAAAATAACATAGTTCACTCTCACCCAGTTCACAAGGAGAAAACCTCTGTTTTATTATCACACAATCCTCTCAACAAATCTTTGTTTCTTTTCCACACAAAACCCACACTCTGTTGCAAATCTGAGCTTTTTTCGCTCTACCAAATCACATACATTCAAAAACTAACTCTCCACGAAGAAAAATCTCTTCGTTTATTACAACTGTCTCTCCTTAACTCTACTAACAAATCGATACATAATCTTCTAATTTTAAAAAATTCTAACAAATAAATCTCCTATCTATTAGCGCTCACACACACCTGTTATAACAAATCTTATCAATAAGATAGACACACTTATTACAATAATAACTAATTATTTGTGAAATCGACCTCCTCAATAAACTGGATTTGAACAAACAGTAATGAAATTTACCCAGTCAAGCCACAACATGTGGACAATTTTCCACATTGCTGACCAGTTCCGATGCTCCTGCATCACTTAGCTTACAAAATCACCAAGTTACCCTAGCAAGAGTGGGATTTGACAGGTATACCAGACATTGGTGAGATATGGTTTAAACAAAAGAAGTTGGATTTCCGCTATTATGAGCCCTACCTAAAACCTAGCCATAAACAAGGCTGCAAGGTTGTTTTCCCTTTCTCCCACATACTAGAGAGGTATGCCCTATTGATGAGGCAGACTATCAGGTATTTCACCTGTGAGCGGAGATACTCTAGGATTTACGCATATCATATAAGGTTACTAATGCACTTCACCAAAGTCAAAATTATGAACCTACCATACTACCTTTTTTCGAGCATTGACAAGATGGCCTCAGTTGTCAAGAAAAAAAGCTAGGACCTCCAAATGTTGAGCCTTTGCCACCACTCCTTGATCAAAATGATTATCTTCCACCAGCTGGAGCAGCAAGGAATCCCTTGGGAATTCTTCATCTCACATGATGTGTTTACAAATCCCCAAGCCTTCATTCAGCAGAATTTACCTTCCACTTTACAAACACCTACCTCCACTCCTCCATCATCTCTGCATATGCCTTCTCCACAAATAAATTCAACTCCTATCTCTTATCCTAATGTACCAAGTGAAGAAGCTGATAGTAGCTCCAATAAGGAGCAAAAAGATGACAATGATGAGGAAGAGCACAGTGAGGTAGAAACTGAGGTAGATGAATACAACAAAAAAGAAGACAACAGTACTGAAGGAAATAATGAGGGAAGTGACCATGAAAAAAAAACAAACAACAGTGAGGAAGAGGTAGAAACTATTGAGGAAGACCAAGAGGTTGATGATAGCATGGAAGGAAGTGAAGAGAATAAAGCAGAAGACATTGTTACAAATGTAGAGCTTAATAAAAATGATGAAAGTGGTAAAAATGATGAATATTATGGGACAGAAACAGATTTTAAATAGGAATAATAGAAATAGAGTTTAAAGAAGAAGAAAAATAGAGTGATGATGACCAAGAAGAGGCGGCTTCCCAAGAAGGAAACAATGAGCAAGAAAATAGAGTTGAAATTAGTGATCCCCATGATGAGAAAAGGGGCCAAAACAGTGAAGGAAGAAAGGATGATGATGAGGTCAAAGGTCAAGAAATTAGTAACCCTATGGAGCATCAAGTGACTCATGAAATCCATGACAAATATGAAAAGGCTTGTGACACCTCCAAAGGTAAAAACACCCTCATCAATCCTCTCACATGCAAATATCACAGAGGCAGAAGAGATGTGTTTGCTGCCTCAAAGAGGCAAAGGGCCATCTCTCCTCCAGAAATAAAAAATCAAGACAAAGAAAAAGAAAATAAGGACAAAGGTGAGCAAGTGAAGGTAAGGAGAAGTAGAAGGACAAAAATGACTTCTCAAGGCCCTCAGTTCATTGATCTAGACAGTGACAATGAGGACAAGGAGATGAACACTAAATTGCTTCTCTTGGAGAAAGATGCAAAATTTCAAGAATAGGAAAGGGACTTTGATATGGCTCAAAGGTTCATCCACTATTACAAAGAGTAACATAAGCATTTCAAGGAGTTGAAGAGGGCCCTTGCCCTACAAAAGAAAATGGCCAAACTTTATGCAAGGAAAAGCATGCTTGCTAGTGCCAAGCTAAAGAAGGACCTCATTGAGCTAGAAGACCTAAAATGAGCCAAAGTGCATGATAGCCTTGGAATCTTGGCTGAGGCTTCTCAACATGTGTCCAAAACCTCTTGAGGGGTCTCTCCACAAATTTTGAGGGAAATTGGACAACTTTTTGTTTTTTCCAAATTTTGACCCCTAGGAGCACAACACCCTAGGCGCTATGCACAACATTGGTCCATCCTCAGCTCTCAAATTTTACATTCCTAGATTTTTCGCAACACCAAAAATCTACTCACCAATTTTCATATCATTTGGAGCATTTTTACCCCCTCAAAAGGTCAAAAAACATCAAAAATTTGACCTTTCTGCCTCCTTTTCAGACCAGGTGCTACGCATAGATCAGTGTTGGGATATTTTATTTTTGAGCAGGTAAATGGAATCCAATCAGCACAAATCAAAAATTTTTGTAAATTAAACTCCTCATACTTTCCAACGAGACAAAATGGAGCCAAATCCGATTTCGGGAAGATCTCCAAAATACTACTGCAAAAAGGCCTATTTCTGCGCTGCGCACCTGGCATTTTTTCACTGTTTGACATAGTGTGCTATGCTCCTATAGATGACTAGGAAGAATGTGCATTTGGCAAGTTTTCTCATGATTTTCAGGGCCTAAAAGTCAATATAATTTCTATTTTTGGCCATAAAAGATATTTTGTTAGATATTTTTGTGCATTGGGCCTTGCAAGGCCTCAAGGACAACTTAGGATAGTTCTGATTGGGCGATAGGCTTCTAGATGCTCTAGTGGGCTCTCATATTCCTTTTTTGTTATATAATCCATGAGGATTCATTGTAAACAGTTGGGAACTTGATGTGTTTAAGAGCAATACATGGTTTTTGAAAGTTGAAGAACAATTTAGTGTTGTGGAGTTTGTGGATGGATTGCCTTGATTGATGGTGAGGAAGGCTTTCTTGTAGGATCCCTGAGTTTAGTTAATGGTGATGTATCTCTCATATGTTCATTTTTTTTCTTGTTTTTCATATTTCCATCTTTCTATTTTGCAGTAGCTCAGAAGAGTGTAGGATGAGAATTGTTGCTTGAGGCACCTCAGTCCTCCTGTTAGCTATTGTTTTCATGTTTTCTTCTGTTGGGTTAGCTTAAAGAATTATTCATTTCTCTTTAGGCCCTCATAACCTTGTCTATTTCATTATTGTATTAGTATGCTAGTTTATAAACATGATTCATGGTAAGCCCTGTTTTTTTAAGGCTAGCTAAACTTTGTCTTGAAATCTCTCTTTGATGTATTGATTGTTAGGTTAAGTCAAAGAGGTCTTGTTTCGATATTTCCCTTTGAATATTCTTATCAATTTGCCTTGAAGTTATTTATAGTTTAATGAATGATTTTTAGGCATTCCCTCTTCATTTATTGATGCTATTTTTTTCTTATATGTTTTCAAATCTTGAAAGTTGATTCATTGAAGTTAGATAAGTTTTCTTGCTTCCGTGTTCTATTGGATTGTTTATCTTCAATGTTTATTTGTTTAAAAGTATTGTAATTTAGTAAATGGTGCACCGTATCTCATTATTAGTAAATTTTTATTATCAATATTAAATACCTACATGTTCATAGGTATTTGAAAAAGGATTCTTAATTTCCCTTTTCCCTACCTTGGTTCCCAAACTTATTGTCCATTTCACCTCACACATAAACTTAAAAGATCCATTAAATACACTAGATTTCCCCTGTGATGTACCCTGATTCACTACCAAGATATCAATAACTTCATAGACTCCATTTCCCAATTGATTTGATAAACCTCTCACTCCACCTATCTTACTTGATCATCTTACCCCAACCCAAAAAAAACAAACAAACCTTCACTTAATAACTAGCCTAAAATCAATCATCCAAAGCGAACAAGCTCACATCCTTTGCATAATAGAGAGAGCCCTCTCTAAGTCCAGGAAGGCTAGGTCCTATTGCTCCAAAGACTGGTCTAATGTTACCTTGTCATTTGGTTTACCAATCTTCCAAATCACGGGACACTAACATAATCGCGATCATGGTGGGACATTTTGAGTTTATAACGATCTAAATACCCCTTAGGACTCCAAAATCCCTTCATCAAAAATTATCCTATGATTTATAGCTACTTCATCACCATCACTAGCACAAAGGTGATCATGATGCCACATCTGATGTCAGTGAAAAACTAAGTATCCCTTAGGACTTCAGAAACATTCGTCAAATCATAAAGAACTTAACTGATAGCTTGAGAGTATAAATCTAGATTTTTCACCATCCTAGAAAAATAATGACCCAACTATAGAACACTCTTACACACCTTAAGGGCTGCATATAGAAATTCAGAAAACCCCAAAATATTTGTAGATTAGCTTTTGTCAATATTGGTGGTGGAACATAGAAACTTATTTCAAAACAACTAAAAATATCCACTTGGCGACTCCACTAGCCTCCAATAGGCCTTTTAACTTTACTAGTGCCCTTAGGCTCCTAAAATATTGTGCCGAAACAACCCTATGAAGTCTAGAATCCTAGTCACACACTGTGTAAGTTTAGCAGACATAAAAGAGGTAAAGTTGTAGAAAAAATTTAAGAAAATATTACAACCTCTCTAAGCTTTTCAGTTTGAAATCTGGCTCCGTGAAGAATCAATACCAGATCTCATCTGGACCCGAACCCACCTACTATAGTCGATGACCCAGAAAATATTTTGTGGCAAAATTCTGAAACTGGAAACTTAGCTACTAATAGGACCATTCATAAAGCAAGCTCTGTACTCGAACATATTACAACATTGCAAGATCCCCAGTTTGACTTGTGCCATATAAAAAACCTTTTCAGGACCAAGTCACAAAGTAGGATCAAGAATACCGACCTTGAGCCCATATAATTGCAGTAGAGTCTTAGCAGAGAAGCTTCTCCTTCCACACCACCTAATTTACAACTTCTCCATCACTTTGGCATTTTTCATCTCATGTCTGCTGAGAATCAATTTATTGGTCCAAGTACTTCCACCACACCCATTCACACCACCACTGTGCAAACCACTCCATCTCATATCACAAATCCTTCACTTGTAAATCCACCATTAGCGCCTATCATGGCAACATGGTATGCACCCCTTGTGTTACCACAACCATTAGTACCTTTTCCAAATGATTACCAATCCAGAATCCCACACTTCACTAGGGCTGAATCCACCACTGCCCAACAACATGCAGACAAAATGAATGATGCTTTTGACTACATGGAATTAGAAGAGGAAATCATGAAGATGAAGATGTTTTCCAAAAACCTAGGAGGAGAATCTAAGAAATGGTTCAATAGCCTAACTCCTAATAGCATACACGATCTCCCTTCCCTTTAACAAACTTTCATAAACAAATGGGAAATCAAGAAAAAACCCTCTTCAGATCCTCTTGGAATATAGAAATCTTAAAAGAAACATGGGGGAAAGTGTCTAAGACTATTGCACCAAGTTCAATAGTGTTTATAACACACTATCTCCAAACATGAAACCCCCATTAGGCTTAGCCTTAGCTAAATTTGCGGAAGGTTTTGACCCCGACATGGCCTATCAGCTGAGAGAAAGAGAGCCCCTAACTCTAGAAGACATGCAAAAGGGAGATATAAGTGTAGAAGCCAACTTAATTGAAAAAAGAGCTAGCCTAAGATCAGAAAAGAGGGTAACTTACAAAGATGACACCATGCCCTCCACCTCCTCATCTGATTCCAAGATGGAAAACCTTCATAGGACCATGGAAAGAATGATGGAGAGAATAAGCATAAATGAAAGAGCACCCCCTAGGGATAACCAACCAAATCCCCAAAATAGAAACTAGAATAAAAATTTTAGAAGAGACCCGCCCCAAAACAGACCAAGGGAAAATGGTCAACAAATCAAGCCACCCTTTGAAGATAAATATGCTGACGAAGGGGAAAGAGATATTGAAAAACTAGATGAAAATCATCTAAAATTAATAGGATCTGATCGTGAGGGTGATGTTTTTCTCACAGGAGAAGAACAAGGTTTTTTCTCCTCAAACGAAGATGAAACGAGCTATGAATATTCCGAAGACCACAAATTGGGATTAGAAAATGCCATAATGGAAGTGCATAGGCAATATGATCTTAAGAGTAAAAAAAACCAAGACAACTCCAGGAAAAACAACTTAGACATCGTTGTTAAGAAAACTCCCGAAAACACCCTTAAAAGAATAGCGGACAATAACACCACCATGGCTAAGAAAACTGATCCTAACAGGGATAAAACTAGCCAACGAGGTGTTGACAGAAGTTGTCCTAGCACCTCTACTAGTGGCCCTGAGAAAACTCTACTGACCAAAGCCCTGAATCAAAATCAACAAATAAAAAATGTGGAAAAATTTATGCCTGATAAAAATGATGTAAATATGTCTAAAAATAAAGTACCTTTCATTTTTGAAAGAGAGATCGCTAAAATAAAAATAACCATCCCTCTCACTGAAATGGTAGCTCGGGATATATACCGCTCACAAGTTTTGAACATAGGAAATGATATCAATACTCTGAATTTGATAGATGATAAACTAGAGTTGTTGTTTGGACCCGAAGTAGATGGAAAATACCAAGAAGGAGCCATTCCCTCATTCTATGTTAGCCTAAACATACACAACAAAATCCTACATAATGCCATGCTAGATTCTGGTGCCTCTCATAACCTCATGCCAAAGGTAGTGATGGAAAGATTAGGCCTAGAAATAACCAGGCCCTACAAAGATCTATATTCTTTGGATTCAAGCAGGGTTAAGTTCTTGGGCTTAATCAAGGACTTATGTGTCAATCTAACACAAATCCCTGCTAAGAGCCTGGTCATGGACATAGTCATGGCTGACATTCCCCCCAAATATGGCATGATTTTGTCCCGATCTTGGGGAGCCAAACTTCTGGGGAACCTCCAACTGGACATGTCTTATGCTACCATCCCAATTTTTAACCAAACAAGGGGACTCTACTTGGAATCTCACACGAAGTATATGGTAAACAACCTAGATAGTCCCAACAACACCCCTATCTATTCCATTCATTCAGACTTGGACTCATTTATCTTGTATAATGAAAATGACCTTGATGAGCACTTGAATGAATATTGTGAAGATCTAGGCACATTACAACAATCATATCACTTCCTCTATGATGAGTTCGACAGTCAAAACTATCACGACCCTGAAACACCAGAAGATAATAAAGTTGAAATTGATTTCCCACAAATTGAAAATGAAATGTTAGAAACAAAAATCAATTTAGAACAAGAAACAGGTTGCTCAAAAGAAAGACAAACCATAAAAACACAACTTCTTCCTTTTTCCAATCCAGAAGAAATGAAATACCCTCGCAAAACAAAAATATTTTGGAATCTAGAGCAAGACAGTCTGATGTTTTTACCTTACCTAGATACTTCATCATCCAAGAATTTTTCCCTTTCAAAATTTTTTTCAATTTTCACAAATCTTGCTATAAATCCCAAAGAAATATTTGCTAAAGTTGATATAGGGGAAGATAGCATGGGAAAATGTAAGAAGCCTGAAATAATTAATTTGTCTAAAAATTTATCACTACACATAAAACAAATAAATACAAGACTATGCAAAAAATTTCAGAATGCTTATGTGTGTAGGCAGGCTAGTCTAAAACCTTGTAACACAACCATTGTTATAAAAAGCCTTCCTTTCAAAAAGAATCATAAAAATTTGAGCAGTTGAGTTCACTTAGAAAGAGGGCAAAGAGACATAGGCTTTGTATAGACTTTTGGTACCGGGAGCAACCCTTCCAAAAGAATAAATACCTTTTTACCAAAAAAGATCATACTTTACAAAGGCTAGGGTTTTCTAACCAAATCCCATTGCATGATATTTTCAGGTTACCATCAGATGGTACCTCTTCTAATCAATCAGCTCAATTTTTTTTTCAAATTTCCTTGGGACAATAGCATGCTTAAACAAATACTTCCCAGGCTAGAAAGTGCTGGAGATACTTTCCGAAAAAACTATGCCTTTAGTTTTAAATTTCTCTACTATGGTGTACATGGATGACTTCATCATTTGTTTTAAAGATGATAAAGAATACCTTGCATACTTAAAGAGGATCTTTGACACAAACAGATTTGAGGAGCAAAGGTCAAAGAAGAAGCACCAAGGGGATCATGGATTTTCTGAAAACTCTTGGAATAATCCTTATACCATTTTGTCAAATAGAGGTAACTATGTTTTCTATTTTCAAGAGTTGAATGGACAAAAGATGCTAGGAGATCCTTTTGAAGACATGACGCTCAAACACTACTTTTTTCAAGATCCTTAGCTTTAAAATTTTCACTCATTGTACATACCATTGTGTGAAGAAAGAGTCAAAAATAGAGAAAAACACAAAAACAGAGAAAAATTTGAAAAGAGGGCAGATTCAAAAGACAAGGTACAACCCCATACCCAAAAAATAGTAACACTGAAAGTGTGCAAGCCTAAATGCCACTACTAGTGCAAAAAGAATGTCTTGTTCAACTATCTAGCTTAATCATGGCTGAGCATGTTTTAAATTTATTGTTGATAAGTTAGTGAAAAGTATGTTTTTCAAATCATTGAAGCTTGAATTTTCAAGGAAAATAGATTAGGAAAGAAAGATACTGGTTCCACGTGCTTAAAACAAACCCAAGGAGAAAAATAGGGATGAATAGCAAACTATGTATCCTAGCCCTAATTTTTATAAGTCTTATTTTGTACAAAAATAACATTTGTGTGCAGCTTGTTTTTATGCCACAAACCCATGATAAATCAGATTTTCTAATCATGATTTAGTCATGTTTTTAGCTTAGAGAATGAAGTCTTTCATACTGCTTAGTCTTGACAGTCAAATAGACTAGGTAGAGAATAAGAAGGGTTCACTAGCATAATCTTAACTCTTGGAAGAAACAAGTGTAGAAGTAGATAGTTTGTTTTTGCTTTCAAAAGAAAAAATGTCAATGGGTTTGCCAATTCAAGTGCACCCAAGGAAGAGAAAATGTTAGCAAAGTAGGTTGGGTAGGTAAAGGTGAAGTTGAGCTAATCATGTTTTCAGATTTTCATAATCACTACTTCAGGGAAAGCAACAACAAAAGAAAGAAGAAAATCAGATCAATGGATGAGGCACTGGTCTTCATAAACCAAGAGATCTGAAATTATGGACACCTCCTGAAAAGGAGCCGCCCTCCCCAATTGGAGCCACTGTTAATCATCAATATTTTTTTCCTATTTAGATGACTAAAATTCTTTGTCCTAGATTTCTAGAAACAAAATTCAAGAATCATGTGAGTTCTAGAAATATCCTCAAAAATAAATTTTTCACTATCTTGCTTCCCTGTCGAAGCATGGCCAATATATCACTCGGACAAGAACAAATCCTGGACTAATGTCCCTAACTCTCACTATGTTTTCCACTTCTTCCTATAACACTTTGTCTCTATTTTCCTAAGCCCTCTACTTTCACACCTTGTTTCACCAAGTAAACCGAACTTTTTCCCCTACTCACCAAGTGGCTCAAGCAATGGTGATTTCAAAACCACCTTTCTAAAACCCTCTATCAGTTTTCTAGAATGATAGTGCATAACAGAGTGTCAAAACCCTATCCCCTCATCCAAACCATGATTCAAGATTTTTTAGTCAAAAACTTGTTCCAAGGACATTGTAATGAGTCAAATAGGGTCACCTAGGTTATCCATTATCATGGTTCTAAATTCACTATTTCCACATATATTCAAAGGTGAAGTCAAGAGAACATAAGGATGAAGCTTATCATTTTCCAAAGAATATCAAAGACCTCCAAATATATCCTCTTGATCAAGAAGTAAGCCTGCAAAGGAGCAATTTACCATGTCCAAGCATTTCTGCAAGAATGTTTTGTAAATGGTCAATAGCAGAACAGAGTCAAAGAAAGAGGCCTAAAAAAAAATTATAAAGGAATCTACAATATTTAGTGAGATACAACAAGCTTAAGTTCACAGAGGAGATCATTCAAAAGGTATTTATCCTGAAGCACAAGTTTTGTAGGGGGACAACTGCCCCTTACTTACTTTTCTGCAAAAGAGTCAAAAAGCTATCAACCTAGCAAGAAGTAAGGTAATGAGAGGAACCATCACAAGAAAACCACTCACAACCAAGAAGAAAGCAGCAAGGTAAGGGTTTGATGGAAATCAGGATTTATGACTGTTTTGACCAAACAATATAGCAATACTAGGGTTACAAAGGCAAAGGACACCTCAACCCCTTAAAATGATCATTGAAGGATTTTTAGACATAAGTAATGAGTTTGATAAGTGTTTCTTTGAGAAATTAGAAGGTAACACAGTTTGGTTTTCTAAGTTCCCTAAAAATCTCAGAAGTTTGGGAATATGGACAAAGATGGTCGAACTAGTGACAAAGAAAACCTCCTTCATCACAGTGGATGGCTTCAAGTGTTTCCAAAATACCTTCTAAGGTTTAGAAAAAATGAAGATCAATAATCCACTACACCAAAGGCATAAAGATGATGAAGTGTATCAGTAGGAAGAGGCAAGAAATTTCAGTTCAAATGCCTCTTTTCTTTAAAGAACAGCTAGAGAAATATTCCAGTGGCCAAAAGGGACAAACATGGCAGAATATTAGTCAAATGGAGAAATGGAAAAAATAATGAGTTCGTTGTGTATAGGTGTTAAAGTCAAAAACAATTCTTTTTCGAAAAATAGGCTAAGAGGAATAGGCTTGGTGTCTTTAGGAAGGTTGTAAAATTAAAAAGAACCTTAAGAGGCCTCTAGTAGTGAAAAAAGGACAATGTTTTAATCAAATTGCCCACCTACAAGACCAAAAGCAGTCAAAGGCACAGTGAGAAAAAGTGAAAAGAACTTAACATTATTAAAGTGAGTTTGGCTTCAAATTTATTTGTCAAAAGGTTATAAAGAACTTTTTGGGTATTTCCCTGCATCATTTGTCATCCTCAAACAAGAGAAACCTATTGGGAGAGAGTTTGAGGGTTTCTGTCCAAAATTGGTAAATTTTCACAGGTGCTATGCACCAAGGACGACACTACACACCTGGCCTTCGGCGCTACACACATGAGAGGTGGTTGCAGTGTTATTTAACACTGCAATGCGAACCTAGGGCCTGGTGCTATGCACCTGGGTAGGTGCTACACATAGGCATAGGAAAACACCCAAGCTGCCCGAGCTGCCTATCATCCACCTGGGGCTACACTCCGACGGGCCTGACTGGCCCATCTCTGGCCCTACTCGACCCATGCGTTACACATAGGCACTACGCATAGGTAGAGTGTGTATCGATTTTCTAAAAGGGTCCAAAAATTTTGACTTTTCACCTCCTGATCTAGGTGGATATTGGTGGCCACCCGCCTATTCCACTTGGGGCCCCACCATTGTCTCTTTCAGTTTTTTTCACAACTTAATATTTTTAGCATTTTTTCGGGTCCTGAACTTCTGGAGCCATTTTGAAGCCCCAAACAAAGATAGTATGCCAAAGTAACGTCCCTGGGAAATTGAAACACCAATTTACCCAAACGGGGCCCATAATTTTGGCGCTTCATCTCCTAGGGTTAGGTTTTTGGACGTTTAGAATTATCCATTGTTTCTCCATAATAAATAGTCCCTCAAGCCTCATTGTAATACAATTCAGAGATCTGTAGTCGCCACATCTCTTCTTAGATATTCGCTACCGGCACCCTATGTATTTTATTTCCATCATGTTTGTAAGCATATTTCTGTGATTTGATACTAATGAAATGAAGCCTTATTTCCGCTATATTTCTATGTTTATGGTTATTTATGTATTCTGTTGCATTCTTGCATAAATCCGGATCAGTGGTATCAGAGCGGTCTGATTTTTCTCGATCCTTCTTTGCATGTCCCCAACGAGGTCAGGGTATAAGGAGTTAGGGCTCGATATGGTGGAACCTTTGCAAGATCAGCCTCACAAACCTCGACGGACACCCACGGGGGACGAAAAGAAAGATGAGGGATCAGGAGATCCTATAAAAATATTGCTTGAGGAGGTCCTCAAAAAACAAAGTAACGCGATGATGGATAACTTTGCCCAGATCCTTCAACGACTGTTCATTGGCGGCACATATGCATCCAGCAACCACTCTAGAGGTGTGACTCCCTTTAAGGTATAAGTAAACTTTGACATTTCCATATTTGAGGGACAAATAGATGCAGATGCCATAGATATATGGTTGAATCTATTAGAAGGATATTTATAAGTTCATGATTTTTCCGACCGGGAGAAGATTATTTTTTCACTCCTCAAAGCTACCCCCCATGTCAAGGACTGCCGGGAAACCTACTGTAAGAAAACGGACAAGACAAAACCCTCTCTATTCTCATCCGTACCCACTTGGAATTCATTCTGAGATGCCATCAAGGAACAATACTATCCCGTGGGAGCTATGAGGACAAGTACATACAATGGACCATGCTACGACAACAAAGGGATCAAGATGTGCATGAGCTAATGAATATGTTCCATACCTTGCGCACAAATTTGGGTATCAAATATTCAGAGAAACATTTGGTGCTAAAGTATCGCGGCTATCTGCACAGATAAATTCAGGAGGAAATGGAGTTCCTCGAAATCTCCTCGCTTGGTATGACATACCAGTATGTTGCCAAGATTGAGCAGAAATTCGAACAGAAGAAGTGAGACTTTGGATCTGCGAATAAAAAGCAAGGGAAAGGTGCCCCAAAACCACAGAACGAAGGACAAAGCCAAGGCATGGCGGCCCAAGACAACCTACCAAAGACAAAATAAAATAACAACACCACGAAGACAAAGGAGGACACAGGAAAGTGGTGTGAGTTCCATAAGAGCTCCACTCACAACACAATGAGTGTCAGGCCAAGCAGTCACTGGTGACCAAGATGAG
This sequence comes from Pinus albicaulis, assembly GCA_034641835.2. NCBI lineage: Eukaryota > Viridiplantae > Streptophyta > Pinopsida > Pinales > Pinaceae > Pinus > Pinus albicaulis. The sequence goes on along the minus strand of CM076578.1, from coordinate 819,977,238 downwards.
GGCTTTTGAATTAGATGCATGCTCTGAATTTGAATCAAAACCTAACAAGGTGAATGAAAAAGGGAAGCAGATTATTGATGCAGATCCCAATGCCACTGTTGCGACTACGAAGATGCAGAAGGAGGAACTAGAATATCTAGAGGATGCAGAGCGTCTTTTCCACTCCTAAATGTGGGTAAAGGGTTCCCCTCTACAGTTCATTGTCGAAAATGGGAGCCAAAAGAACCTCATTTCAGCAAATTTCGTGAAGAGGTTGGGCTTGCCGACCATAGCGCATCCATAACCATACACCGTCGGGTGGCTTCACCAAGGACGGGATATTTGCATCAGACAGTAGTGTCGCCTTCCCTATAGCATCAAGCCCTTCACGGATCAGGTATTGTGTGACATTGCTCCTATTGATGTTTCTAATGTATTATTAGGCCAACCATACTTGTGGAAGCGACATGATGTGTATGAGTCCTGACCTCGCGTTGTTATTGTTACTTTGGGAAATAAATTGTATAGGATACTAGAGGTACCACCTCCTCCCACTATCTCTTTGGTTATTGCAAAACAATGTAGTAAGCTCATTTCCCAAACCAGGAAATTTGTTTTCCTGATGATCCACCCACAGGGAAAGAAGAATACTGTGGCCACAACCTCCAGACATGGCTCCTCTGCATGACAAGAACAAATGGACAAGGTTGTGGAGGAGTACGGGGACATCTTCACCTCACCCACAGGGGTGCCTCTACACTGTTAGGTCAAGCACCGCATTAACCTGACCCCAGGTGTGTCGCTACCCAATGGACTGATATATAGGCACTTTGTTTTGGAGAATGATGAAATCAAGAGGCAGATTCAGGAGCTACTACAGAAAGGTCACATCCAGTCAATTTCATCGCCCTGTGGGAGCCCGATCGTGTTGGTATAGAAGAAGGATGGGACTTGGAGACTCTGTATTGATTATCAGGCACTGAACAAGATCATTGTTTGGAATAGGTACCTGATCCCATGGATTGATGACCTTCTGGACCAACTTAAAGGGGAAAAATATTTCAGCAAGATCAACTTGAACCCTGGGTATCACCAGGTACCAATCGAACCCTCTGATGTGTGGAAGACTACCTTTAAAGCCAAGGAGGGCCTATTCAAATGGCTCGTCATGCCTTTCGGATTGAAAAATGCTCCCGTAACCTTCGTGAGGTTGATGGACGACATCTTGCGTCCCTTCACCAACTCATTTGTAGTGGTATACTTGGATGACATTCTTATCTTCAGCCAGACTTTGGAAGAGCACCTCCACCACATTTGAGAAGTCCTCCAAACACTACGACAACACAAATTGTGTGCCAATTTGGAGAAGTGCACTTTTGGCATGACCCAGGTTCAATGTATGGGATACATTATTGATGAAAGGGGGGTGCATGTTGATCCAGCCAAGATCCAACTCATTCGGGATTGGCCAGCCCCAACCAGCCTAACATAGCTTCACAGCTTTCTGGGTCTTTCTAATTTCTACTACAGGTTCGTGTTGGGATTCTCTCATATCACTTGGCCCTTGAGTCAAGTCACCAAGGGAGGAGCGAAAGCAAAATTATGTTGGTAGGAATCTCAACAAAAGGCGTTCGTATAATTGAAACGTCGCCTCTATTCTACCCCAGTGCTCACATTACCAGACTTGCAACAACCATTTGAGATCGAGACAGATGCCTCTAACTATGCTATTGGGGCAGTTCTTACTCAACAGGGGCATCCAATGGCATATCACAGTGAGACATTTTCTGACATAGCTCCAAAGTATCCCACTTATGACAAATAAATGTATTCCATTGTGCAGGCTTGTCGACAATGGAAGCATAACATTTTGGGGAAGGAGACAATCATCCACATAGACCACCGACCCTTTTATTTCATACAGACACAAGGGAAGTTGCAGAATGATTGCCATCAGAAGTGGTCCACATATCTGCAACAATTTCATTTGAACATCAAGTAAAAGAAGGGTAGCACCAATAATGTTGCAGATTTCCTTAGCCGACCACTGATCATGGCCATAACCACCGTTCTCAACTCTTGTGGGCATGAGACTTCTCATTGGATGCTTCTCTACAAGAGCGATCCAGACTTCAGCCACACATACAAGGCACTCTTGGGGGGTATGCAAGTTCCAAATTTTCACCTCCAAGATGCGTTATTATGTCACCTGGGACATCTTTGTGTTCCTTCAAGCGAGTGTGCCAAGATGATATGGGAATCTCACTACAGTCAAGTCCCTGGAAATTTTTGGGTCGAGAAAACAGTTGCAGTGTTGTAGAAGTATTTCTATTGGTTGAACCTTCGACAGGATGTCAGGAATTACATCAGATCCTACACTGTGTGTGCCATTTCCAAACCAACCATCAAGAAGAAAGGGCTCTATACTCCGCTACCTACCCCTAGTCGACCTTGGGAATCGATCTCCATGGATTACATGTCAGGACTTCCTTCTACTAAGCATGGAAACGACTGTGTTTTTGTGGTCATCAACAGATTCTCAAAGATGGCCATTATGGTGGCTTGCAAGAAGAATGTCACAGTAGAAGCCACTGCTAAACTCTTCTTTGAAAAAGTGTGGGTGCACTTTGGGATCCCACAATCTATCATATCAGATCACGACAACAGGTTCCTCGGCACATTTTGGTCTAGCCTCTGGTCAATGTTGGACACCAAGCTCACCAAGTCCACAACTTTCCATCCCCAAACTGATGGCCAGACAGAGGTCGTCAATAGGATGATTGTACACATTCTATGCATGTACAATTCAAAGCATCCATGCACATGGGATGAGAGCCTTCCCTATGTACAACATAGTTATAACCGGGCTCTCCACAGCTCAACCGGCCACAGCCCCTTTCAGGTGGGCTTGGGATTCTAGCCACTATGTCCCATTGACGTAGCCATGCCATTTGCAGCTACTCAGGCCGATTCGACTCATGTCCAGTCTGAAGCTGACAAAGAAAAAAAAATCATCGAGCACATTTAGCACATCCACCCATAGGTTCATGACTTATTTGACAAAGCCAATGCTAAGTACAAGCAACGACATGATCAACATCAGGTGCCACACAACTTCCAGGTGGCCAAAAAATTGTGGCTACATTTGCAAAAGGAGTGGCTCACTGGACCCCACCGTAAGATTCGCCTGATCCGATATGGGTTGTACACCATCACCATTGCTTGGTCTGCACCCAATATTCAATGTAGACCGCCTTTATCCCTACTTCCCACCTCTATTAGACACCTCTAACATTGCAGAAGAACTCACACCAAAAGAGCTAAACCTAGACTGCATGGAACAGGTCACCACAGACTGTATCATGGACATGAAAATCAAAAACACTCGCCGATAGAAGATCCAACTGTATCGGGTTGTCAAAGCTAGCCAACTCCTACACCAAGGCAAGTGGTTCACCAGGGACCAAGTTCAACAGAAGTTTCCTCATCTCATGGAGGAACTCAATGCAATGGGGATCATTTCTTCCTAAGGGGGCAGGAATGATCCAGGTGGATATTGGTGGCCACCTGCCTATTCCACTTGGGGTCCCACCATTGTCTTTTTCAATTTTTTTCACAACTTACTATTTTTAGCAGTTTTTTGGGTCTTGAACTTCCGGAGCTGTTTTGAAGCCCCAAATGGAGATAGTAAGCTGAAGTAACGTCCCTGGGAAGTTGAAACACCAATTTACCCAAACGGGGCCCATAGTTTTGGCACTTCATCTCCCAAGGTTAGGTTTTTGGACGTTTAGAATTCTCCATTGTTTCTCCATAATAAATAGGCCCTCGAGCCTCATTGTAATATAGTTTAGAGGTCTGTAGTCGCCACATCTCTTCTCAGAGATTTGCTACCAGTACCCTAGCTATTTTATTTCCATCATGTTTGTAAGCATATTTCTGTGATTTGATATTAATGAAATGAAGCCTTATTTCCGTTGTATTTCTATTTTTATGATTATTTTTGTATTCTGTTGCATTCCTGCATAAATATGGATCACCTCCAAACCTCCTGCAATCAAAGAAAAAGTTTGGTGGTTCATTTTATTTCCTTGCAAAATTTCATTTTCCTAAGCAAAGGAGACATTTAAAGGCCTATTTAGGCCAAACCCTAGGCTGCATAAAAATTCAGTTTTAAATCCCTCGGGTTAGGGTTTGCAAAGGGAAAAATTGTTATATATACAAGAGGAGACTAAGTGAGAGCAAAAAAACCTATAAACACTTATTAAACTCCTTGAAAGCTTCATCGTGGCCCCCATTTGCAAAATTTTCCCTCACCTCACTAGTTTTCATCCTTTGACCTAAAGGTTCCCAAACAAAATCTAAAAACCTTGTTGTGCTAGAACCGGTCACCATGTCTGAAGGAGAAATTCATACCAGCAGTGATGAGAGCCAAAGGCCTACCAAGCCTAAACACAAAGGGGGAAGGGCCAATAGGTTTGAGCCCTTAGACACCATTAAAATTACCTCCTCTCCCATGATCCTCTCATGTTTTTCAGGATGTTGGGTGTTATCATTTTTTTGAAAAGGACAATCAAGTCAAAAGCCACTCAGACTTGATTAGATTGTTCATCCTTGGCTTAAAAAATTTCCAAGTTAACCTAGCAAGAGTGGGATTTGAACTCTCATCTGAATCCATTTCAAAAGCAACATGTATACCAGACATTGGTGAGATATGGTCTAAACAAAAGAACTTGTATTTGAGCTATTATGAGCCCTACCTAAAACCTAGATGTAAACAAGGTTGCAGGGTTTTTTTTCCTTTCTCCCACCTGGTAGAGAGGTATGCTATACTAATGAGGCATATTATCAGGTATTTCACCTATGAGGGGAGATACTCCAGGATTTACTCATATCATATAAGGTTACTAATGCCCTTCACCAAAGTAAAAATGATGAACCTACCATACTACCTTTTTTGGAGCATTGAAAATATGGCCTCGGTTTGTCAAGAAAAGAAAGCTATGACCGTCAAATTCCGAGCCTTTTCCACCACTCCTTGATCAAAATGATTGTCTTACACTATCTGGAGCAGCAAGGAATCCCTTGGGAATTCTTCATCTCACATGATGTGTTTACAAATCCTCAAGCCTTCATTGAGCATAATCTACCTTCCACTTCACAACCACCTACCTCCACTCCTCCATCATCTCTGCATATGCCTTATCGACAAAGAAATTCACCTCCTATCTCTTCTCCTAATGTACCAAGTGAAGAAGCTAACAATATCTCCAATAAGGAGCAAACATATGACAATGATGAGGAAGAGGACAGTGAGGTAGAAACTGAGGTAGATGAAGACAACAACGAAGAAGACATCAGTACTGAAGGAAATAATGAGGGAAGTGACCATGAAGAACAAACAAACAACAGTGAGGAAGAGGTAGAAACTATTGAGGAAGACCAAGAGGGTGATGATATCATGGAAGGAATTGAAGAGAATAAAGCATAAGACATTGTTACAAATGTAGAGCTTAATAAAATGACGAAAGTGGTAAAAATGATGAATATTCTGGGATAGAAATAGAGTTTAAATAAGAAGAACAACATAGTAATGATGACCAAGAAGAGGTAGCTTCCCAAGAAGGAAACAGTTAGCAAGAAAATAGAGTTGAAATCAGTGAGCCCCATGATGAGAAAGGGGCCAAAAAAGTGAGGGAAGCAAGGATGATGATGAGGTTAAAGGTCAAGAAATAAGTAACCCTATGGAGCATCAAGTGACTCATAAAAGCCGTGAAAAATATTAAAAGGCTCGTGACACCTCCAAAGGTAATAACACCCTCATCAATCCTCTCACATGCAGCTATCACAGAGGCAGAAGAGATGTGTTTTCTGCCTCAAAAAGGCAAAGGGCCATCTCTCCTCCAACAATCAAGAATCAAGCTAAAGGAAAAGAAAAGGAGGACAAAGGTGAGCAGGTGAAGGTAAGGAGAAGTAGAAGGATAGAAAGGACTTCTCAAGGCCCTCAGTTCATTGATCTAGATAGTGACAATGAGGACCATGATATGAACACTAAATTTCTTCTCTTGGAGAAAGATTCAAAAATTCAGAAATGGGAAAGGGACTTTGATATGGCTCAAAGGGTCATCCACTATTACAAAGAGGAACATAAGCATTTCAAGGAGGTGAAGAGGGGCCTTTCCCTACGAAAGAAAATGGCCAAACATTATGCAAGGAAAAGCATGCTTGCTAGTGCCAAGCTAAATAAGGCCCTCATTAAGCTAGAAGACCTAAAAAGAGCCAAAGTGCATGACAGCCTTGAAACCTTGGTTGAGGCTTCTCAACAGGTGGTCAAAACCTCTTGAGGGGTCTCTCCACAAATTTTGAGGCAAATTGGAGAACTTTTTGTTTTCCCCAAATTTTGACCCCTAGGAGCACAACACCCTAGGCGCTACGCAAAAAAATGGTGCATCCTCAGGTCTCAAAATTTACATTTTTTGATTTCCACATCATCAACAATATATTAACCAATTTTCAGATCATTCGGAGCTTTTTTACACCCTCAAAAGGTCAAAAAACATCAAACATTTGACCTTTCTGCCTCCTTTTCAGACCAGGTGCTACACACAGAGAAGTGTTGGGAGATTTGATATTTTGGAAGGTAAATGGAATCCACTCAGCACAAATCAATTTTTTTTGAAAATTAGACTCCTCAGGCTTTCCAACAAGCCATCACAGAGCCAAATCTGGTGTCATGAAGACCTCCAAAAGACAACTGCAAAACATCCTATTTCTGCGCTTCGCACTTGGCATTTTTTCACTGTTTGAGACAGTGAGCTACACTCATATAGACGATTGGACAGAATGTGCGTTTGGAAAGTTTTCTCATGCTTTTGAGGGCCTAAAAGTCAATATAATTTTTATTTTGGGCCGGAAAAGATATTTTGTTAGATATTTTTGTGCATTGGGCCTTGCAAGGCCTAAAGGAAAACTTAGGATATTTATGATGGACCAATGGGCTTCTAGATGCTATAGTGGGCTCTCCTCTTCCTTGTTTGTTATATAAGGCATGAGGATTAATTTTAAATAGTTGGGAACTTGATGTTTTTAAGGTCAATACATGGTTTTTGAAAGTTTAAGAACAATTTAGTGTTGTGGAGTTTGTTGATGGATTGCCTTGATTGATGGTGATGAAGGCTTGCCTGCAGGATCCCTGAGTTTAGTTAATGGTGATGTATCTCTCATATGTTCATATTTTTTCTTGTTTTCCATATGTCCATATTTCCATTTTGAATTAGCTCAGAAGAGTATTGGATGAGAAATGTTGTTTGAGGCACCTCAGTCCTCCTGTTAGCTATTGTTTTCATGTTTTCTTCTGCTCGGTTAGCTTAAAGAATTCTTCATTGCTCCTCAGGCCTACCTAAGCTTGTCTATTTCATTATTGGATTAGTATGATAGTTTATAAACATGATTCATGGTAAGCCCTGCTTGTTTAAGGCTATCTAAACTCTGTCTTGAAATCGCTCTTTGATGTATTTATTGTTAGGTTAAGTCAAAAAAGTCTTGTTTCGATCTTACCCTTTGAATATTCTTATCAGTTTGCCTCGAGGTTCTTTATAGTTTAATGAATGATTTTTAGGCGTTCCCTCTTCATTTATTGATGCTATTTTTTTCTTATATGTTTTCTGTTACACCATTTTTTGGTCATCTAACCTATTATCATTAGATGGACTCAAGTACATCATGTAAGACCAATTTTACCCTAAGTAAAATTTCTTTCGCTATGTAAAATAACTTAATAAAACACATTTATTAAGTTGTTTATGGTCCAAATAGGAAACCCCAAAAGTAAATATTAAACAAATCTTTATTTGTTTGATTTTCCTCATGGAATAATCAATTAAACAATAATTTAATTATTATTCGAAGTTATATTTAACCCAAAACAAGGAAATTAATTAGATAAATCCTTATTTATCTTATTATTTTCTAGGAATAATTATTTAAATCTTATTTAAATAATATTCCTTGTTAAATATGACTAAATCATTTATAAATAATTAAATAAATTATTATTTATTTAATTATCACTCAACCACTTCCTTAAAATAATAAATAAATCACTTATTTATTTATTATTACAAATAAAGGGATTTGACCCAAGTTAAATACCTTTTCCCTCCAACAAATATAATAAAATATTCCTAAAGGGTGGTTCTAGAATTTGGTTAATAATATTTTATTCACACACCAAGTTCTAGACTACCCTAATATTTTGTTATAAATAGAAGGGTTTTACCATTCATTTGTCCCCTTTTGTTGCTCATTAGATCACTCTAGATGTATGCTCTTGGTCTGACTTTGAGCCATTATCATTGTCACATTCTCTACTTTTTACTTTGTGAGCTCGCTTTGAGTTCTATGTTTGTCTGGGTTTTCTACACCAACAAGAGAGAGAAATGCTAGATCTGAAGTGCTGAGGACTTTCAAGAACCCGTCCCATTGAGGAGAATTGGAAACACCTTTCTTGTTTTCCTCTCAGGTGCCCTTAATATAAAAAATTATTTCAAAAATATTGTTCTTGTCTTATCTATTGGATGCATGGAGAAAAACCTTATTTTCACTGCTTAATGTCTTTTTATGCATAGATATGGATTTGTGCAGCTTTTTCTTGATCAACTAACTGCAGATTTGAAGATATTTGCAGCCATAATTGATGTTAGGGCTATTTTTTATGCGTAGCTAAAGTGTTCTTTTTCCAACAAAATATTCATACTAAGATTCATACTAACGATGTTAGTTGGCCTGCTATGCCAACCAAGCTCCCCTTCGACATTCCCAAGTTCGAAGGCCTTGCTAGTGAAGATCCCTCCAACCTTATCCGATCTTTCCACATGTGGTGTTCCTCCAACTCCATTACTGATGATTCCATCCATCTTAGATTGTTCCAACGCACGCTTACCGACGAAGCTTCTAAATCGTATGTTGATCAGACTGCCTCTTCCCATACCACCTTTGAGACCATTGCCCAAGCCTTCTTATCATATTTCCAGCTCCCTCTCCGATACGACACTGGTACATAACTCTTGAATTCTTTTCGTCAGTCCTCTTCGACCCGCCTTTCTGCCCATGTCCAGGAATAGCGAAGAAGGAGCTTATGTCGAGCTCTAACCTTTGAAGATCGGGTCTATATGGAATGGTTCCTTTGCTCTCTCTTACCTGCCATAGGCAAAGATGTCGCCTCCCAGGTCCCTCAAACTTAAGAAGCCGCCCTCCAAATAGCCTTGAAATATGACCTCATCTATGCTCAATCTGGTTATGTTTATACCGTCCTTCCTGACCTCCCCAAACCCGGTGGTGCTAACACCCTGAGGGCACCTCACTTTTCCGACAGTATTGTTGGAGTTCTTGCACATACCTATGCTCAACCTCCTATGGGCTATGGTTTCCCTCCAGGTGGGGCCAGCACCTCCAGCACTTTCCCCCCTCCAGGTAGCATGTACCCAGGATACAAAATGCCTCCTCCTTTTTCCCACCATCCTGCTTACCTCAATGTTTCCCATCCTAATCCTTATCCTTACCCGCAACCTGGTGTCCCAACTCCTCCAGCATTTGGACCTCCAACTCCCTTGCCTTCTCAACCCCCACAACAGCAACTACTACCCCCTCCAGGGAAAGTATTTGCACAGCAGGGCGTGACTAATCCTCCTTCTTCTCAAAGAAAGCGGAAAGGCAATCAAAATCAATCTGCCCCTATTAATCATGGATCCAATCCTCCAGGTATTGATTCTAACACTGCTAACCATCAACAGGGCTCTCAGCCCAAGCCGGACAGGCCTCTTCGCACCAATAATCCTTGTTCGTGTTGCGGTGTTTATGGTCATTACACTCACGATTGTCCCCTATTACCACAGATGTGGCAGATGTGGGAGCGTGACGCTACATTGCGGGGATAGCATAACTCCTCTACTGTTCCCCCCAATGCGGCTACTTCTTAACCAGTTGTTTTTACTGATAATTTTCCTCAACAAGGATTTGTGGCTACTCAACCACCTCATGCCCCGGTAAACACTCAACCTTCCCCTTCTAGTTCCTCCGATTACCAGATTCTCATGATGACTTCTGACCAACCTCTCACCGTTGACCTTAACCTTCAAACTCGGTCTCGTCAGTACCCCACGCCTCCCGCTCCATCTGTCCCCGAGTCACCTTCTTCAGGTTCTACAAGACCTCTTTCAACATCCAATGTTCCCTTGCAGATCCTTCAACCCAAAGTTGAGATTCATACCAAGGTTCCTAAGGGCCCATTACGCCGAAATGTTGCTTCTGGTCGAGCTGCTCATTCATATAACATAGTAGATGATTTGGCACAGTATCCTACTGCCATTTCCACACTGGAACTCCTCCTGTCATGTCCTTATCAAAAGAAGGCTCTACTATCTGCCATGGGCATTGTAGATCCTGTAGATGACCAATTGATTGTTTTCTATGCCCGCTAATCAGAACATCCTCCTCTTCCTGCTTCCTTTGCTTTCCAAATCCAAGTCAAAATCCGGAACGCTAACGTAGCTTAGTGTATTATTGACGAGGGGGCATCTACCTATGTGATGTCCGCCTCGGTTTAGAAACAACTTAGATCTCCTGAGCTGGCCCCTTCGACCATCACCCTTCGTGCATGGGATGGCCATGCCTCCCAGCCCATTGGCCTCTTGAATTCATCGACGTCCCTCTTGATTATAACATTCTTTTGGGGTGTAGCTACACCTATGCCATGTCTGCTGTCCCATCTGCGATTCATCGCAAGATGTTTTTTCCTCATAATGGAAAGATAGTAACTATTGACCAGTTGACATATCATGAGCCAAAATCTCAGACCTCCCCTGAGTCTATCATCTCTTCTGTAGCCAATAAGCAAACCGTTGATTCTTTGACCAGTGTCTCCCCTGGTGTCTACAAAGACTCCTCTTTGCTTGGAACCTTCCCTGGTCTTCCTCCTCCTCTTGTCTCTGATCCCAGCTCAGCGAATGTTTGCATGATGCAATCGTCTCAGGCCGACCTCAAGTGGCCTGCTTCAGCTAGTCAGCAACCTCAACCTCGGCCGCCACAACCTGCTCGTAGCCCTTTGCCCCCGCCAACTGGAGCTCTTCTTTCTAGCCCTTCCCCTACAGCTGGTATCCATGAACCTCTCTACCCTCCTGGGTTAGTTCCCCCAAGTCTCAACCATCTTGGAGCTGTCCCTCCTGGCCATTACCCTGTTGGTTAGATACCCTTCCTTACTCCCCCTCCCAGAGTCTATTCAGTCACCATCATGACCACCCTTTCCCTCCCCAATCTGACCCTGGGAATTCTCGTTTGGTACCTTGACCCTCCAGTCGCTACCCCACCAGGTCACCCCAAACCATACCTTGCTTTAACACCAGTTCAACCGGTTGCCTTAGCTTCTTTCATCGCTACAGTGCCACCCGCACCTCCACAGGACCCTTCTCCTGTTGTGACCGCTATGGGAAAGAAAGGAAAAACTCGCAAGGGGGCATCCAACGATAAGGCTTCCTCGTCACACCCTGCCCCTCGTCAGCTGCCGAAGCACGCTATCCAGTGTGCCTTGTGCGATGTTGTCGGTCATGCCACCCATGCATGTCCTGAGTCACCTCATCTCAAGACCATGGTCAATGAAAAGTTTTTGGAATCCGATATCCCTGAGGTCTATGTCACTATACCTGATTCAATCCCAAAACTTAAAAATTTTCACACCAATCACCCTTGTTCTTTGTGCGATTTGCATGGCCATTATACCCACCTCTTCCCCCACCTTGACGAGTATCGTTCCTCTTTAGCTGCATACCGTCAATTTAAAGCCACTCATGACCATATACCTTCTTCACTAGCACCAGACGAACTGTCTACCCCAATTAACATTGCCCCTCCTGATATTGAAATGACCGAGTCTTCAGCCACCATTTCTTACTTCTCATCATCATTGTGATCCTCGCCGACTGGCCCCTTAGTGCCTTCCCCCGATGTTTCGCTTGACCACCCATCTGCTTACTCTTCTGTCACCCCCCATGATGTCGTGCATGTGAGCCTTTCCCCCCACGATCAGGAGTCTAATATTTCTACCTCATCAAGTGATCCTCTTCCCCCCACTCTTCCCATCTTCCAGTCAGATGAAGACATTATGGAAGCCATGACCGAACCTGATTTTCCATGGGACGATATGCACCATCATGCATACTCCCTTCCACATCAATCCCATGACCAATATGCTGTCAAATATAAATACTTCATTCCCGATAAAGTCGATTGGTTTAAAAACCCCATCCCTGCACCTAACGCTTTTGAAGAAGGTAATATGGCCAATATCTCTCCTACCATCAAAATTGACATTTCTGTCAAACCAGGAATCGAAGAACATATCACCTTGGGCGCCCAATGCACTCCGGAAGAAATTGAAGCCTACACCAAACTCTTCATAGAATTCCGTGATATTTTCGCCTGGTCCTGCTCAGAAATGCCCAGACTCGATCCAGCCATTGTCGAACACCATATCGACACATGGCCTAATGCCAATCCAGTCCGTCAAAAGTTGAGACCCATTCATCGTTCCAGACGTGAAGCCATCAAAGCCGAAATCGATAAGCTCAAGAAGGATGGTTTAATTTATCCCATCGAATACACCACTTGGGTGTCCAACCCAGTTCCCATCCTCAAAAAACAAGGCACCATCTGTGTCTGCACTGACTTTCACGATTTGAACAAATCTTGTCCCAAAGACAACTTCCCCACACCATTTATTGACCAAATCATTGATGAGTGTGTGGGGCATGAGGTTCTATCCTTTATGGATGGATTCTCCAGATACAACCAAATCGTTATCTGTCATGTTGATCAACTTAAAACCGTGTTCATTAGTACGTGGGGCACTTTCGCATACCGAGTCATGCCATTTGACCTTAAAAACGCCAGCGCCACTTTTCAACGAGCCATGTATTATTGTTTCCATGATTTAGCTCATATTATCCTTGCCTATTTAGACAACCTTACTACAAGTTCTAAACATCGGGCGCAACACCTCCATGATCTGCGTACCATTTTCCTCCGATGTCGCAAGTATAATATCCACCTTAACCCATTGAAATGTGTCTTCTGCGTCCCCTCCAGCCATCTCCTAGGCTTCATAGTGTCTAAAGATGGTATAACTCTTGACCCTTTGAAATTTCAAGCCATTCTTGAACTTCCTATTCCTCGTACCTTACGCCAGCTACAAAGTCTCCAAGGTAAAGCTAATTTTCTACGCTGATTCGTTCCTGACTATGCCACTACCGCACATGGGTTCCTTAGAATTCTTCAATCTAACACCCCATTTTTCTGGGATACCTATGCTCAAGAGTCTTTTGATGCCCTCAAGCATGCTCTCACATCTTCTCCCTTGATCCGTCCTCCTAACTTTGATCAGGAATTCATCCTGTACATCTCCGCTTCCACCTATTCGGTAGCTGGTGTCCTTATCCAGGAAGATGATAACGGTATCAAACATGTGATCTATTATGTCAGTAAGAACCTTTCCGGTCCGCCTGTATCCTACTCACATGAAGAAAAAATAGCGCTAGCTATCGTGTTCTCAGTCCAAAAACTGCATCATTACATCCTCATGTGTTCCACCAAGGTTGTGACTAATTCCAACCCAATGGCTTTCCTATTGAGTCGACACATCCTCAGTGGGAAGTATGCTCATTGGGTCACTATCCTTCAAGAATTCAACCTTGAATTTGTCACCACAAAAAGTAAGAAAGGTTTAGTCCTCGCTGAACTCATTTCTGAATTACCTACCAGTATGCAAGATCTTCCAATTAATTATGCTCTTCCCGACGAACACTTATTTGCCATCACCACCGACGACCCTTGGTACAATGATATCCTTACTTACTTGCGAACCAAAAATTTTTCCCTTCATCTTGATCGTGATGCTCGACGACGTATCCAACGCCAAGCCCCTCGCTACCTTTTGATCGGTGACGACCTCTATCGTCGCAGAGTAGATACTGTCCTTCATTGTTGCCTCACACACGCTGAAGCCGAGCAAGTCCTCAATTCCTTTCATAGTGGTGCTTGTGGCGGCCACGTCTCCGGTCTTGCCACCGCCCAAAAAATCATGCGTGTTGGGTATATTTGGCCTTCTCTCTTCAGTGATTACATTGAAGCAGTCAAACAATGTTCCAATTGCCAACATTTCACCCCTAAGGCGCGAGCTCCTCCCGCTCTCCTCCATCCCATCATCACAGCGGGTACTTTCTGTAAATGGGCCATCGAATTTATGGAGTGTCGACCCCCATCTGCTGGTAACCACAAATATATCATCGTGGTGGTTGACTATTTCACAAAATGGGCCAAGGCTATGCCAAAATTCAACAATACGGCAGCCACTGCAGCCCTCTTTTTCTTTAACCACGTCATTGCTTGATTCGGGGTTCGAAAACGATTGGTTTCTGACCATGGCCGAAATTTTGAAGATGAGATATGGCACGAGCTATCCTCACTCTTGGGTTTTGAGCACCAATATTCATCATCCTATTACCCCCAAGGTAATGGCCAAGTTGAAGTAGTCAACAAAATTCTTAAGACCACGCTTCAACGAATGGTGAATAAGCACAAAACCAATTGGCATCTTATGCTATTCCCTAATTTGTGGGCTTATAGAACTTCTGTTAAAACCACCACCGGTTTCACTCCTTTCCACCTTGTTTTTGGCGAGGAGGCAGTCTTACCGATCGAATGTGAAATTCCTTCCCTTCACTTAGCCGTTGAACTTCTCCCTGATACCCAACCGCTAGAAAAATGACTCATCATGCTTGAGCGTGCCTCTGAAGATCATCGTGTTGCATTGCAAACTCTTGAAGCGGCCAAAAAGCGCACCAAAGCTCAATATGACCGAAAATTCCAACCTTGCACCTTTCATGAAGGTGACCTTGTGCTAGTATATGACCAGACCCATGATGCCCTCGGTCATGGGAAGTTTGACTCATTATGGCTAGGTCCTTACATCATCAGTAAAGATCTTGGGAAGGGGGCATACCTTTTAGAGGACTTCGAAGGCCACCCCCTTCCTAATCCTCGCAATGCACTCTATCTTAAGAAATATTACCCTTAGAATTTCCCTCTCGAAATGCATGTTTTATTTTCTTTTAGATAGCCAACATCTGTTTGTTTTTCATGATTCGCTACTTCACCAGGACACATGTTGTCCATGAAGGATCACTTCACCTCTCATCAAAATTGGATTTCCTCACTGACAACTCTTTTCCTTGGGGCACCACTTTGCCTCCATACGTGTTCTTGTTCGTGTCGATTTCCGTCATGAGATACCATCTTGTACTCATGCTTTTATGGTCCCCTTTGGATCTCCCCCCATTTCATCATCATCACTAGTGTTAGTCTATCAGTCGCTCTACTATTTGCTCTCATGCCTTAGTTGAGGATCCCTTATTGCCTCACCTACAATGGATCTCCTTCTATCGACATCAGCTCATTCCATCCAGAAGATAGGTCTAGAGGGCGGTGTACCTTGGTTCCAGCTTCTACACTTGTTCGGTGCCTCGGATCAGGAAAAGGGATTTTTCATTACCCTGTGACTTGATTTTTTCTCCACTCCGGCTCCTTTCAGCATGATCGAGATCTGTATGCTTGATGGTCCAGTGATGCAGCAGCCGCTATTGGTGATTCCCGGGTGTGTCTGAGATGTCTCAACCCTCATGAGGGGGTGGCCCTACAGGTAGCCCCCCACATGCCCGGATGACCTCTTCATTGCAGCCTTCGATGCAGCTCCATATATTTGATGATGATGGCCTTTGCCGCTTGCAGCACCTTGTTGATTTTCATGTATCAGTCAGATTTTGTGAGCCCTTCCCCGTTTATAGGGGGCATTTGGATTGTATTTGTATCTCATGTACTCAGATATTATTGTATAAGTCCTGGCTGTTATCCTAGGCACATCATGTATGTGGGATTCATCGTTATATCTTTTATCTGGCTCGTGTTTATGCCAGCATGTACTTTATAGTTTGGTTCCTTGTTTACTGGACACACTATTCTTTTGTACTTTGTCTCGGAAGGCATAGGTATGCCTCCCCTGCCACCTTTAGCAGAGGTACCATCTCATCAAAAGAGACTTGTTGCACCTGTAAGTCTCATCTCCTCAGGGTCTAGTCCTTTAGCACATTAGACTACCTTACATTTCTCTCTCTGGCTTCCCTCTTGAGGTCTAGTGATTGAGTTCTTACAACGTACTTCGGTCATACGATTTGCTCCTAACACTCGTATGCTGGGGGGCAATCTGTTACACCATTTTTTTGGTCATCTAACCTATTGTCATTAGATGGACCCAAGTACACCATGTAAGACCAATTTTACCCTAAGTAAAATTGCTTTCACTATGTGAAATAACTTAGTAAAACACCTTTATTAAGTTGTTTATGGTCTAAACAGGAAACCCCAAAAGAAAATAATAAACAAATCTATATTTGTTTATATTTCCTCAAGGAATAATTAGTTAAACATCAATTCAATTATTATTCCTGGTCATATTTAACCCAAAACAAGGAAATCAATTAAATAAATCCTTATTTATTTTATTATTTCCTAGGAATAAGTTATTTAATCCTTATTTAAATAATATTCCTAGTTAAATTTGACTAAATCATTTATAAATAATTAAATAAATCATTATTTATTTAATTATATTTCCACCATTTCCTTAAAATAATAAATAATTTATTTATTTATTTATTATTTATAAATAAAGGATTTGACCCAAGTCAAAAACTCTTTTCCCTCCAATAAATATAATAAAATATTCCTAAAAGGTGGTTCTAGAATTTGGTTAGTAATATTTTATTCATACACCAAGTTCTAGAATACCCTAATATTTTGTTATAAATAGAAGGGTTTTCCCATTCATTTGTCACCTTTCATTTTGCATTAGATCACTCTAGATCTATACTCTTGGTCTGACTTTGAGCCATTATCATTGTCACATTCTCCATCATTTGCTTTGTGAGCTCCCTTTGAGTTCTATGTTTGTCTGAGTTTTCTACACCAACAAGAGAGAGAAATATTAGATCTGAAATGCTGAGGACTTTCAACAACCCATCCCATTGAGGAGAATTGGAAACACCTTTCTTGTTTTCCTCTCAGGTGCCCCTTTAATATAAAAATTATTTCAAAAATATTGTTCTTGTCTTATCTATTGGATGCATGGAGCAACATTTCATTTTTACTGCTTAATGTCTTTTTATACATAGATCTGGATTTGTGCAGCTTTATTTGGATCAACTAACTACAGATTTGAAGATATTGGCAGCCATAATTGATGTTAGGGCTATTTGTTATGCGTAGCTAAAGTGGTCTTTTATCGAGTGCGACCTATTGTGGGTTTTATTTTGCGACCGCTGTCATTTTATATATTCATGCATATCTAGCTATTTCAGACCCTAGGGTTTCTCTTCAGTTTTTTATTTTTCCTATTTTTTTGGTGTTTTTCACCTCTAAAACCCTGAAAAATTAAAATTTTTAACTTTTGTGTGTTTCTGGCCATGGACACCACACAGAGCACTAAAATATTCCAGATTCAGATGACCTGTTGTGAAGACACTGGTCAAAGAATCGACGCTGTTCTTGTTGGCTATAGAAGAGATGATCGACTCAGGGGAGGTCTGAGATTTTGGCGCATGATATGTCAATTGGTCAATAGTGACTATCTTTCCATTATGAGGGAAAAACATCTTGCGATGAACCACGGATGGGATAGCAGACATGGCATAGGTGTAGCTACGCCCCAAAAGAATGTTATAATCAAGAGGGGCGTCGATGATTTCAACATCAACGCAAACCGTCTTGCTGCAAGAGTGATAGGATAATTACGGAAGAGGCCAATGGGTTGGGAGGCATGGCCATCCCATGCACGAAGGGTGATGGTGGATGGGGCCAACTTAGGAGATGAGAGTTGTTTCCAAACCAAAGCAGACATCACATAGGTAGATGCCCCCTCGTCAATAATACACCGAGCTACGTTAGCGTTCTAGATTTTGACTGGGATTTGGAAAGCAACAGAAGAAGGAAGAGGAGGATGATCTGATTGGCAGGCATCAAAAATAATCAATTGGTCCTTAGCAGGATCTACAGCGCCCATGGTAGATAGTAGAGCCTTCTTTTGAGAAGGACATGACTGGAGGAGTTCCAGTGTTGAAATGGCAGCAGGAGACTGTGCCAAATCATCTACTATGCTATACGAATGAGCAGCTCGACTAGAAGCAGCATTTTGGCGTAATGGGCCTTTAGGAACCTTGATAGGGACCTAAACTTTGGGTTGAGGGATCTACAAAGGACCATTTGGTGTCGAAAGAGGCTCTGTAGGACCTGAAGAAGGTGACTCGGGGATAGACAGAGCGGGAGGCATGGGGTAATGACGAGACCGATTTTGAAGGTTAAGGTCAACGGTGAGAGGTTGGTTAGAAGTCATCATGAGAATATGGTAATTGGCGGAAACAGAAGGGGAGGGTTGAGTGGTTCCCGGGGCATGAGGTGGTTGAGTAGCCACAAATCCTTGTTGAGGAAAAGGATTGGTAAACATGGCTAGTTGAGAAGTAGCCGCATTGGGGGGAACAGTAGGGGAGGTATGTTGTCCCTGCAATGTAGCCTGAGACTCCCACATTTTCCGCATTTGTGGTAAGAGGGGACAATCATGAGTGTAATGACCATAAACACCGCAAGACGAAAAAGGCTTATTGGTGTGAAGAGGCCTGTCCGGCTTGGGCTGAGAGCCCTGTGGTTGGTTAGCAGTGTTAGAATCAATACTTGGAGGATTGGATCCACGATTACAAGGGGCAGATTGATTTTTATTGCCCATGGGAGGTTGAGCGTAGGTATGTGAAAGAGCTCCAATGATACCATCGACAGAGTGAGATGCCCCCAGGGCGTTAGTGCCATCGGGTTTGGGGAGGTCAGGAAGGACGGTATAAACATAACCAGATTGAGCATAGATGAGGTCATATTTCAAGGCTATTTGGAGGGTGACTTCTTTGGTTTGAGGGAACTAGGATGTGACATCTTTGCCAATGGTAGGTAAGAGAGAGAGAAGGAACCAGTTCATATAGACCCAATCTTCAAAGGTGGGAGATCGACATAAGCTCCTTCTTCTCCGCCATTCCTAGACATGAGCGGAAAGGCGGGTCGAAGATGATTGACGGAAAGAGGTCAAGAGTTCGGTACCAGTGTCATATCAGAGGGGGAACTGGAAATAAGATAAGAAGGCTTGGGCAATGGTCACAAAAGTAGTATGGGAAGAGGCGGCCTGATCAACATACAATTTAGAAGATTTGCCGATATGCGTGTGTTGGAACAATCTAAGACGGATGGAATCATCAGTAATGGAGTTGGAGGAACATCACGTGTGGAAAGATTGGATATGGTTGGAGGAATCTTCACTAGCAAGGCTTTCGACTTGGGAATGTCGGAGGGGAGCTTGGTTGGCATAGCAGTCCAATTAACATCGTGGCGGATAGGATCGTTGATCAACTGATTGAAATCAGAGAGACTGAGACCAGCCATATAAGGGAGAAAAGGGATAGTCGAGGTAGTTCCCGTGGTGGTTCCGCTAGTAACAGACCCAGTAGTAGGACCGAGGTTGCTAGCGTTAGGTCTTGAACTAGACATGGTGAAGGTAATAGGGGGAGAACTAGAAGTAGGGGGAGAACTCGAAAAATCAGAAGAAGAGTTGGAATGCTGACTCAGGGGAGGACTAACTCGACAACGACAGGAGAGAGTAAGTCGCCCAACCAAAAACTAAGGGTGAAGGCCAAGAAGTCTCCGGGATAGACGCCTTGGAGGCGCAATGATGATGGGAAGAAGAATAAATGACAAAGGCAGGGAGGTGCAGAATCAAGTGAGGCAATGTCGAAACAAGGGCAAAGAGGTGCAGTGTCAATTTATTTTAAAGTCTTTGCCAGGCGGTGTTAACCAGGCTCTTCTTCACTTAGGGTCAGTGTGTGGTGTGTGTTGATTTTAATTTTTTAAACCCAGACATTTTGAGAGTAAAAGAAAAAATGTGTTGCGTAACTGAAAATAAATCTACAGAGAATAGTAAATAAGGCTGAAATAACAGAAAATTAACAGCTAAAAATGCATCAATATAACCCAAGAAGGTGAGTCTCTCAAAACTAGTCTAAAATATGGAAAAAATCTAATCAAAACACACAAAAAGAGGCTAATAGATCTAAGGTCGAAAGGGATAGGGATCTAAAGGAGAATTCTGCTGAAAAGAGGTACAAAAAACAACAAAGAGACAGAGGTAAGATTGCTGCAACAAAAGAGGAAATCAGCTAATGACAGAAGGGACAAGGAGGTGACCCTAGAGGCAAACCAAAACAAAACTATATGAGGTGATTTGAAAGGGCAAAGAGCTGATCTAAAAGGGATCTGAAAAGGAGGTATCAGATCTGAAAAGAAGAAGGCTGAAACTCTAAAAATTCAGACGTCTGAAACAAATAAAACTCTTCCAAAAAAAGTGGAGGGTACTAAAGCCCTAAGGGGCGAGATTCCCACTTAGTTGAGTAGAACAGATCAAAAATAGGTCTAAATGGGTAGAGACAGAGGCTGGAAAACCCTGACAGAAGCTTCAGACAAACCCAGAAAAATTGTTGGAAAAGTGCAGAAAAAAGTGCAGGTCGCAGGTTTTGACCTGTTTTTAGTCCAGGTCGCAGTTTTGGGGCAGAAAAGTGCTTCCTCTAGGCCAGGTCACATGTTTTGGGCTGATAAGTGCGACCTTCAGATCCAGGTCTCTCGGTGGCAAATTTCAGAAAAATTTGTCGTCTCAGCTGCGGCTGATGTCGGTCACCTGTGCAATAGGGCTAGAAACACACGGAAGTTAAAAATTTTAATGTTTTAGGGTTTTAGAGGTGAAAAACACCAGAAAAATAGGAAAAATAAAAAATCGAAGAGAAACCCTAGGGTCTGAAATAGCTGGATATGCAATAATATATAAAACGACAGCGGTCGCAAAATAAAACCCACAACAGTTCTCACTTTTCAGGTGTCTTAGTATGAATATTTTGTCGAAAAAGACCACTTTAGCTACGCATAAGAAATATCCCTAGCATCAATTATGGTTGCTAATATTTTCAAATCTGCAGTTAGTTGATCCAAATAAAGCTGCACAAATCTAGATCTATGCATAGAAATACATTAAGCAACAAAAATGAAATGTTGCTCCATGCATCCAATAGATAAGACAAGAACAATATTTTTGAAAGAATTTTTTATATTAAAGGGGCACCTGAGAGGAAAACAAGAAAGGTGTTTCCAATTCTCCTCAATGGGATGGGTTCTTGAAAGTCCTTAGCATTTCAGATCTAATATTTCTCTCTCTTGTTGGTGTAGAAAACCCAGACAAACATAGAACTCAAAGGGAGCTCACAAAGCAAATGATGGAGAATGTGACAATGATAATGGTTCAAATTTAGACCAAGAGTATAGATCTAGAATGATCTAATGCAAATGAAAGGTTACAAATGAATGGGAAAACCCTTCTATTTATAACAAAATATTAGGGTACTCTAGAACTTGGTGCATGAATAAAATATTATTAACCAGATTCTAGAACCACCTTTTAGGAATATTTTATTATATTTATTATCTAGAAATAAAGGATTTGACTCAAGTCAAAAATCATTTTCCAGCCTCTGTCTCCACCTGTTTAGACCTGTTTCTGATCTGTTCTACTCAACTAAGTGGGAATCTCGCCCCTTAGGGCTTTAGTACCCTCCACTTTTTGTGGAAGAGTTTTAGCTATTTCAGATTTCTGAATTTTCAGAGTTTCAACCTTCTTCTTTTTAGATCTGATACCTCCTTTTCAGATCCCTTTTAGATTAGCTCTTCACCCTTTCAAATCACCTTATATAGTTTTGTTTGGGTTTGCCTCTAGGTTCACCTCCTTGTCCCTTTTGCCGTTAGCTGATTTCCTCTTTTGTTGTAGCAACCTTGCCTCTGTCTCTTTGTTGTTTTCTGCACCTATTTTTAGCAGAATTCTCCTTTAGATCCCTGTTCCTTTTGACCTTAGATCTATTCGCCTCCTTTTGTGTGTTTTGATTAGATTTTTTTCCCTCTTTTAGACTAGTTTTGAGAGACTCGCCTTCTTCGGTTAGATCGATGCATTGTTAGCTATTAATTTTCTGTTATTTTAGCCTTATTTACTATTCTTTGCAGATTTATTTTCAGTTACGTAGCACATTTTTTATTTTACCCTCAAAACGGTTTAAAAAATTAAAATCAACACATGTCACACACTTAACCTAAGTGAAGAAGAGCCTGGTTAACACCGCCTGGAAAAGACTTTAAAATCAATTGACACCACACCTCTTTTCCCTTTTTTCGACATTGCCTCACTTGATTCTGCACCTCCCTGCCTTTGTCAGTTATTCTTCTTCCCGTCATCATTGCGCCTCCAAGGCGTTTATCCTGGAGACTTCTTCGCTTTCACCCTCAGTTTCTGGTTGGTCGACTTACTCTCTCCCGCCGTCGTTGAGTTAGTCCTCCCCCGAGTCCGCACTCCGACTCTTCTTCTGATTTTTTGGGTTCTCCCCCTACTTCTGGTTCTCGCCCTATTACCTTCACCATGTCTAGTTTAGGACCTAACGCTAGCAACCCCAGTCCTACTACTGGGTCTGTTACTAGCGGAACCACCATGGGAACTACCTCGACTGTCACTTTGCTCCCTTATATGGCTAGTCTCAGTCTCCCTGATTTCAATCAGTTTATCAATGATCCTATCCGCCATGATGTTAGTTGGCCTACTATGCTAACCAAGCTCCCATCCGACATTCCCAAGTTCGAAGGCCTTGCTAGTGAAGATCCCTCCAACCATATCCGATCTTTCCACATGTGGTGTTCCTCCAACTCCATTACTGATGATTCCATCCATATTATATTTTTCCAACACATGCTTACCAACGAAGCTTCTAAATGGTATGTTAATCAGACCGCCTCTTCCCATACCACCTTTGCGACCATTTCCCAAGCCTTCTTATCTTATTTCCAGCTCCCTCTCCGATATGACACTGGTACTGAACTCTTGACCTCTTTCTGTCAATCATCTTCAACTCGCCTTTCTGCTCATGTCCAAGAATGGCGGAGAAGAAGGAGCTTATGTCGAGCTCCCAACTTTGAAGATCGATTCTATATGGACTGGTTCCTTGGGTCTCTCTTACCTACCATTGGCAAAGATTTCGCATCCCAGTTCCCTCAAACCAAAGAAGCCGCCCTCCAAATAGCCTTGGTATTTTACCCTTTGAATATTCTTATCAGTTTGCCTCGAGGTTCTTTATAGTTTAATGAATGATGTTTAGGTGTTCCCTCTTCATTTATTGATGCTATTTGTTTCTTATATGTTTTCAAATCTTGAAAGTTGAATCATTGAAGTTAGATAAGTTGTCTTTCTTCCATGTTCTACTGGATTGTTTATCTTCAATGTTTATTTGTTTAAAAGTATTTTCATTGAGTAAATGTTGTGCCCTATCTCATGATTAGTATCTTTTTCTTATAAATATTAAAGACCTCCATGTTCAAAGGTATTTGAGAAAGGATTCTTAACTGCCCTTTTCCCTACCTTGGTTCCCACACATATTGTCTATTTCACCTCACACATAAAATTAAAAGATCCATTAACTACACTAGATTTGCCTTGTGATGTACCCCGATTTGCTACCAATATATCAATAACTTGATAGACTACATTTCCCAATTGATTTGATAAACCTCTCACTCCACCTATCCTACTTGATCATCTTACTCCAAACCAAAACAAATAAACAAAACTTCACTTAACAACTAGCCTAAAATCAATCGTCCAAACTGAACAAGCTCACATCCTTCGCGTAATAGAGAGAGCCCTCTTTGAGTCTAGGAAGGCTAGTTCCTAGGGCTCCAAAGACTGGTCTGATGTTACCCTGTCATTTGGTTTACCAATATGCCAAATCACGGGACACTAACATAAAGGATTGCCACTCCTTGGGGGTGTGTCTGGTATCAAAGTTGACGAACTTCGGGTCTTCTTCCATCATGATGTTCACTTGCTAATGTAATAGGGTGGAACTTTGCACCTTTGTATTGGGAGGCCCCCGAAATTAGTTCTGTAGTTCAAATAAATTCTCGAGGGATATGACCCCTTTAGGTATGAGATTTTCCTTATGTTCTACCCTTTCCTTTTGCAAAGCCAGATCATGATCCTCCTCCTCAATAACCACATCTTTGAACACATTTGTGTTTAGCAAGAAATCACCTGTTGATCATCATTAAAAACACATAAATTAGTTACATTATCCGGCACTGTTGGTTTATAGAAAATTTCAATAGAAAAGCCATCCATTAATGGGGTAAACCTAGCGGGAGCGTTTTTTAGTGTATCAGTCACCACATTATGCATTCTAAGTACTAACTTAATACCAAAAGCATCAAAAGTAGAAATTTAACACCATACCTCCTACAGATTTCCTTTCAAAGCAGTGAATAGCATTGCATACCTGCTGGGTGATGATTTTCGAGTTGTCGATTACCTTCAAGCAACCTACTTTGAGGTCGATTTCTTTCTTTAGGCCCAAGATCAGTGCTTTGTACTCAGTGGTATTATTCATGCATTGGAATTCTAACCGATAAGAGATCGGGAAATTTTTCTTTTGGGGATATATAAAGATACATTCGACACCAGCCTATCATGGGTCTTGGAGCCGTCGTAGTATAGGGTCCATATTTTGTTTTCAAGAGTTTCTAAATCGCATGTGTGTATAGATGGGATACTCAGGGCAGAGACATCGGGTGGACCTCTTGGTGCAACAGGGTGGAACATGGCATACGAGAGTCGTTCTAACTGGGTGTCCAGGGAGACTGGGGATTGAGTGGCTTAATAGCAACCGAAGGTAGCCTCTAATAAACACATGCCTAGATCTTCTTGTGGAAAGCTGATGGATTTGTTGGTTGCGTCAAGGTTGGTCATCATATGCTTCTTATAAGGTTCGCTCTCGACCAGTTGGTGGCAAAGTATCGCTGTAGTTTTCTTGACCAATCCCATATTAATAGCAAACTCTAGGCCTCAGTGATATCCATGAAAACTATATCAATGCACTGATGGAATCGGGAGTCTAAGGAGAGACATATTAGGACATTATTCAATTTTCCCGCAACGGGAACCTAGGACCTATCAAGCTTAATGATCTTGGCATCAGTTTTCATGGGGAGGATATTCAATTTCTTGCATACAGAAAGGGGAATGACATTGGTAGATGGATCAGAATCGATGAGGCAATTTTGTACATTGAAATTGAAGATCTCAAAAGATAAGAGAAACAGGGGTGTAGACCCTCGTGAGTTTGCATTGACGACATTGATGATGGAGTGGAGATTCACTGAGGCTTGGGAGGGTGTGGAGCTTACGACCTTTGCCTCCGAGGCAAGCCTACTTGTCGAGGATGGGGTGAAAAATACTTTGAGAATCAGATCACGTTGGTTGGCTATTTGGATGATTTCGTAAAGGGATATGTTGGCTCATGTTTTCTTCATGTCTTTGATGATATTGTACATGGATTCTGGGTGCGAGAGTGTCTCAACATATGTACTAGGTGAACCTGGCAATGATCTGGCCTTGGGGGTGCCTCGAGAAGCGACGAGGCTAGAATTTTCAGTGGTCTGTGTTGCGGTCTGGTTTTCCCTGTTTGGTGGCATGATTCTCTTTAAGAAGGATTTCCTCTTTTCCTCGAAATAGTGATCGGAAACAGGGCCTTTTCTCCTTAGGCTATAGTTTCATGGAGTTTTGGATTGGGGGCCATCGGACAGATTTATCTTTGTCACAGGAGGATGCCCTTTCCCACGAATTACTTCAAATGTGAGGACTATTGATCCTAGGTCTTCATCGGGTGGAGAGACTTCTTCGTCACCTGAGTTGGCTTCCTCTTCAAACTCCGCTACCGTTTGGTCTTCTAGGAGCTAATTCACCACAAAATTCATACTATTAATCCATTAAGGGTAGGTCCTTTTAGAGTGGGGAGATTTATGAAAAGAGTAGAACTTATCTTTTCCAATATCCTCTACATTGAAGTTCACATCGGGGTTCGGTGGAGGGTGATTAGGCATGATGTTGTTCTTCCTAAAGAAAGGATTTTGAGTTTTTCTACCTAAGGAAGAGTCATTTTTATTTATTTCCAAATTGGAGACCTCATTCATTAATGGTTTTAGGGATTTCGCAATGTTATTGAAATCGAAAGGATCCTTATCTTTGTCCCCAGATTTATTGGCTGAGGATTTTGTCTTCTTCCTGAACGATTTTTGGTCATCCCGATTATCATGTTTTATGGCTCCTATTGAAAGCATGTCTTTCTCAATAGCAATGGTAGTGGTGAAATTTTCTACTAGGGTGGCTCTAGCCTCGTGTTTAACAAACACAATGATGTCTCGAGGCAGGGATCTTGTGGAGTAATCTATGGTGATGGAATCATCAAGGGCCATGTTCGGGCGAAATTTGTTCAAGATGGTTGCAAAAAACTAGTTTAAATATTTAACCTTCTCCTTCTTTTGGAACTTCAAGGTACTCAACTCCATGAGAAGCATAGAAGGGGTCTTGTCCTCTGAAAATGTTTCAAGGAATGTGCGGCATAATTTCTCCTAGGTCGAAATGGAAGCAACAAGTAATGAACGATACCAAGTAGCAGCCTTTTTTTCTAAGGTGCGTGGGAAGAGTCGAGATCCTACGTCGTCAAAATGTATGCTCATAATTTGCAAGGCTAGGTAGAAATTACTAATGTGGTCTTCAGCTAGTGTTACCTTCTCAGTATCGAACTTAGGGAGGTGTTTCTCTGGGTGTCGAAGCATGTCATGCAGAAGACCACAAAGACCCAGAGGAGACTATGTCGTTCAGGTTAGGGGCTGGACCTATCTAGCCCTACGATCGGGTGGGATGAAAGCATGCCCAATCCCTTTTCTGGACACTCTTCCAGTGCCAAAACTAGAAGCTTCACCTTCATGTTGAGAGTGCATGACTTGGCTTCGGTTATGTCTAAGATATTCGAGGTTTCTATAATTCCTCAAATTCCTAAAACCACCGAAGTTTCCATTGAAAAGGAAGACCTATGTGTTTCTGTTTCGGTGGTGGTGATGAGTATGGTTCATGTTTCAATCGTGTCCCCAGCCTCTATTTCTCTGGCCTCTTCCAGCCCCTCCCCCAGGTGGTTCATTGACTTGGGTGTTTTCATTCAAGGGCTTGTCAGTCTGGGGATCGGTGTTTGGTTGGGGTCCGGTAACTTCAGGGACCCCTCCACTGACCCATCAGGGGCTGTTAGGAGGTTCGTCTAAGAGTCGTTCGACCACATATACATATTATTCGAACATTAGGATTATAAACTAAGGCACATAGTTGACTAGGACACCCTGGCGAGTATAATGCATCTTGAAAGTTCGTGAATTGGCTAGGGAACTAGTGGCGGGGAGGTTTTGCAGACCTCTAACGAGATCGCGGGTGAGTGGGCGCAAGGCCCTTAGTTGTTTGACATGACCTCATAGAAAGGTGGGTCCTCCTCGGGGGTATTCTCGAGAGGTGGAGGACCAATGTTTTCAAACCTAATTTCTCCCTATGGAGTGTGCAATGAGATATTACTTGCGTGGTGGGAGCCTGTCATTCAGGCCCTCCTTCTAGCACCAAATCTGTTGATGGGGAAAAATGACTTGCCAATGGTGAGGGGATCTCCCCAGTATAAGGTCCCAACTATACCCTAAAGGATTTTTATTGGGGATATCATCTGGCATGTAGGCCCGAATACCATTCGATTGCTGAGATATATGCCCTTTCTCAGATGGAGTTTTGTTTCGAGAATAAGAGAATGCACGACTACTTGAATGATACAAAATGAGTGGTTGACGGGTTCTCCTCAAAATGAAACATTATAAATAGAAAAGAGAGATTTAAAGCATGTATCCAAAGTAAGTATTGTTAACAAGACATCATTAGGGTCATGCTCATACAGAGGCTTTTTCCAATAGAAGTGAAACAGTTCACTATGGTCGAAACACCCTTCAATTCCTTAAGTGCATTTCCAAAATATTAAGGCAATATCGACAACTAAGTTATTAACATGTCCCTGTGCTAAACATCCACATACCATTAATACATCCAAAGAGCTTAAACATATAAATGATGCACGAACAGAACTGCAGACTAATTAGTCAAAAATTACAACAAGTACATGAGGACATAATATTCATAATGTTAACACACATGAGTTTCCATCAAATACAATAGTGAAGTAAAAAAAAATAGTTTGTATTCATTCCTGGAATCATGCATTCAATGTTGTATAATAATCTATCTCCTCTGTGGAGTCCAAAAAAGGTTCCCTACATTATCTCCCAAGGGAGTACATATAGAATCGAAAATGTCCCTTGGGCTACCCTACCCTTTCAACTTCCCGACTGTTGGCATGGTCTTCGACTTAGGAGGATTTGCGACCTGCGACCTACCTGAGGTTGCGACCTGCAACTGGGTACCATGTGTGACCTGCAACCTACCTATGCCTGCTACCTATAAAAACAGTATTTTCAAGGCAAAAATTGTGTGATGGAGAGGTTCGAGGTCTGTACCTTCTACTATTATTTGAGATAGGTCTGTCAGGCCAAATAGTCGGCAGCTACTAGAGTAATTTTAGGCATGTCCTCTCCCAGCCTATGAAAGCACTCTAGAGCATACAGAACTAAATTGCACCTCTTCACATTGATCTAGTTGGACAGAGAGGCCAGCTTAGTGTAGATCTATACTAGCATGACGATATACTGGTCGATGTTCTCCTTGGAGGCTGGGATGTCCTGTGAAGTGGTTGCTTATCTGATGGGTTCCAAGAATTCTTGGATTTCTTGTGTCACCTCTTCCCTCATCTTCTGTGTGGCTAGTGACCCCAAGTAAGGGATGTGGTGCACTCCCACCATTGAATCTATGCCACTGATTAGGTGCTCATAGGTAGATATCATCCTCTCTACATCTTTTACGAGCTTGTCCCTGGATTGCAGCTTCATCTATATTTGTACCTTATCATTTTGAATGCAGATCCAATCCTTCTTTGGCAAGGTTTCAGTAGCCTGTGGGTATCGTTCAGACCATTCAGGTATGTTTTCCAATGTTGTGGAGGCTTCCTTTAGTTCTGCATCTCTTTTCCTAGTTTCTTCTTAGGCCCCTAGCAAAGGAGCAATGGTATGTTTTATGGTTAGCATCTCCCCATATGGCTGCTTCATGGTGCTCTCTAAGCTATCCAAATCTCCCTAAAAGGCAGTCTGTATTCTGCTAGCCTGAGTGATTGTGAGTAGGGGCATTTTATTTCCAGTTTCTATAGCTTTATTTTCTTCCTTTGCTTGATTTTCCCTTTGCTCAGACTCCTGGAGTCTACTCTACAGAAACAATATCTCTTTGCTCATCCTACTGAAATTTTCTTTTGTGGTAGCTGAAAAGGTTGTTCCAATCAATGCTATCATTATGGGTTTAGTCCTGGTGTCAAGGACTATGTCCTTTTGTGTGGTCACTACGAGAGGCTCGACTAGATTTTGTGTAGGGAATTTTCTCCTTTCTTGTCTGATTTTATGAGTGTACTGGTCATAATATTGCCTTGTCAGATCCAGTACATCACCCTCATGTTCCTTTGGGATGGAAATTTATGAGAGAAAGAAGTGTATCCCTATCATCAGAGTTTTCAGGGGCACGTTAATGTGTGGTAGGTCTATTTTCTTCCTGGTTCCTGAAGGTTGCGACCCACTTCGCCCTGCCTTATCTACCTGTAGCTTCTGAGATTATTCTTCCTTCCTCTTCTTCTTCACTTCTTCCTTGTCATGTTATTGTTTCATCTTGAGCTCGTTCACCATTTTTTTCGTTCTTCCTCCTCCTTATTTTGGAGAGTCTCTTCTTATTTCTTCTTTTTCTTTTCTTCTTTCTGTCATTTATTCTGTTGTTCTTCGACCTGTTTATTTTTTTTTCTTCTCCCTATTGCTGAGCCAAGGCATCTTGGGCCTTCTTGAGTTCTTCCTCTCTCCGCTTCTTCTCGAATTCTAATTGAGCCTGAGTTCATTGTCCCCTCCTTCCTGTTTATCCTTGGGAGGGTTACTGCTTGTAGTATTCTTGGGCCTTTTGGATTGATAAGTTGACGCTCCTCCCGAGGGGTCTTTTAATTTCAATGAATCTGCTCTTTCTTGCAGAGGTTGATTTTCATGGTGTTGATCCTCCTGTTCTCCAAACAAGTTGGCTTGTCCTTTAGGTGATGTTTCCCTATTGACATTATACTAGTTCTTCACTTTATCTTCTACTGGGGATTTTGTGTGTTGGTAAGTCCAGCTAAATTTTTCCTGCTTGCAGTGTGCAGGGAAGATCTCGTTAGGGTCATAAGATTTGTGAGATAAGTCCATGAAGTGGAAGCCCTTGATATATTTTGATTCTACCTCCACCTCTTTGAATTCCTTGGCTGCATAGGCACCAATAATAAGTAGAAGGATCGACCATGGTTTCTTCTTGCCCTTGCTTACTGTCTTGGAGAATCTGCTTGTCATTTGGTAGCACACCTCTTGTAATAGTATTTTTTCAGTAATGAACATGGGAAACATGTGAGGGGCCTTGAATGATCCAAATAATCTGACGGAGGTACCTTCTGTGATGGGGAACCAATGAGCTACCTTAACCACCGTCTCCATGGCTCTTTTGGACATGTAGGGAGGATCCTCATTAAAGAGGTGGTGGTAGAGAGCGGTAATGACCTTGTCTGAGATGGTGTCCATTTCTTACTTGTACCTGGTGGCCCATAACACTTTCAAATATTTGTGGATGGGCCTCCATGTTTTGCATCCCAGTTGTGTGCCCAACCCTCAAAATTTCACCGTGTGCACACTGCATATAATAGGTAGGAAACCATATAAAGTTTTGATGCACATCCCTCCTTTGGTACCTAGGCCGCAAATATGTTTGTTCGGAGATGAAATTAAAATATGTTCCTAGTTGAAACGACTACCATAGGAGGTGATTTCATACATGAGCGAGAACCATGCTCCACTAAAGGTAGTGGCGTCCTTCCTACCGTACATCCTACACAACATAGCTGTGACGAGCTTGTAAAAGTTTCTTAGGCCCTCGGTCTTGTACTCCTGATCCTTTTTTCCCTTAAAATTTTTAGAATCCTCCCACTAACCCTTCAAGGTCTCTGTTATTGGCACGTCATGCATGGAAATCCACTGAGCATTGAAAGACTCTTCCCTAGCTAGGAGTGAGTAGTACACATCCATGTCTTTCCTGATCAGGTTGGAAAATCGTCTTCCTGCGTGATCCCGGATAACCCAGAACTGTGAGTCCACCTTCTAGAGGATACATTCGACTACCTTTGTGCATGGGAAGATAGGCAAGTGAGCACCCACATAGTGAATTTTGGATCTCTTAACGTGAATGTATACCTGACGGTTTGCCAGGTCCTCTGGGAATTCCTTCTTTTTGATTTCTTGGTAGTCTTGAGACCATGAATTCTTATCCCCCTTGTCAAAAACACAGGCGGTATCTCGATATATATGCATTGGTGGAGGAATTTATATTTTTGATAGCTCTACTTTAGGGCTTTTATTTCTCCTTTGAACTACTGGAGGCCCCATGTCAGTAGAGGCCGATGAGATAGAGACACACTCGGGCTCAGCTTCAATGTCACTTGGTATATTCAAAAAACAATCCCACGGTAAGACAGACGACTTAAAATCGAAAGGAAATGAATGTACTAACTAAGGCTTTGGCTACTCAGGCTAGGTCATTGCAACCCATGATGGTTGCAGCACTTTGGGTTGGAGAGATTGTGACATTGCAACTTAGACACGAGGTTGCAAAGTTGTGCCTACATGAACAATCCCAACTTTGCAACCCTGCGACTTAGTGAATTAGCGACCAAGTCGTAAGTTCGCAAGGTAACAAAGTCATGATTACATGGGTTTTTGTAAATTTTTGACCTTACGACTCAGCTACCAGGTCACGAGGTCGCAAGGTCGAGCTAGGGTTTTCTGAAGAAAAGTAAACGACTGCAACCTATGGGGAAAAGATGAAAAATAATGGGGAAAAACACTAAGGGAGGAGAATGGATTAGGGTTGATAGGTGTTGGTGTCCTGTGATTTGGAAGATTGGTAAACCAAATGACAAGGTAACGTCAGAAAATTATTTGGAGTCCTAGGACCTAGGCTTCCTAAACTCATATAGGGATCTCTCTTATGTGTGAAGGATGTGAACTTGTTTTCTTTGGGTGATTGATTTTAGGCTAGTTGTTAAGTGTCGCTTTGTTTGTTTGTCTTGGGTTGGGGTAAGATGATCAAGTAGAATAGGTGGAGTGAGAGGTTATCAAATCAATTGGGAAATGAAGTCTTATGAAGTCATTGATATCTTGGTAGTGAATCGGGGTACATCAGAGGGAAAATCTAGTGTAGTTAATGGATCTTTTAAGTTTATGTATGAGGTGAAATGGACAATAAGTTTGGGAACCAAGGTAGGGCACAGGGTAGTTAAGAATCTTCTATCAAATACCTATGAACAGGGAGGTATTTAATATTGATAATAAAAATATACTAATAATGAGATAGGGTGCACCATTTACTCAGTGACAATACTTTTAAACAAATAAACATTGAAGAAAAACAATCCAGTAGAACAAGGAAGCAAGACAACTTATCTAACTTCAATGATTCAACTTTCAAGATTTGAAAACATATAAGAGATAGATAAATTCAATAAATGAAGAGGTAACACCTAAACATCATTCATCAAACTATAGAGAACTTTGAGGCAAACTGATAAGCACATCCAAAGGTCAATATCGAAACAAGACCTCTTTTCCTTAACCCAACAATCAATACATCAAAGAGAGATTTCAAGGCAGAGTTTAGATAGCATAAAACAAGTAGGGCTTACCATGAATCATGTTTATAAACTAGCATGTTAATCCAATAATGAAATATACAAGCTTAGGTGGGCCTAAGGAGCAATGAATAATTCTTTAAGCTAACCCAGTAGAAGAAAACATGAAAACAATAGCTAACATGAGGATTGAGGTGCCTCAAACAACGTTTCTCATCCTATACTCTTCTGAGATACTGCAAAATATAAATATGGACATATGGAAAACAAGAAAAAAATAACATGAACATATGATAGATACATCATGATTAACTAAACTCAGGGATCTTGCAAGCAAGCCTTCATCACCATCAATCAAGGCAATTCATCCACAAGCTCCACAACACTAAATTGTTCTTCAACTTTCAAAAAACATGTATTTCTCTTAAACACATCAAGTTACCCACCAGTTTACAATGAATCCTCATGCCTTATATAACAATAAAGGAAGAGGAGAGCCAACTAGAGCATCTAGAAGCATATTGGCCAACAAGAAATATCCTAAGTTTTCCTTGAGGCCTTGCAAGGCCCAAGGCACAAAAATATCTAACAAATATCTTTTCCGACCAAAAATAGAAATTATATTGACTTTTAGGCCCTGTCAAGCATTTGAAAACTTTCCAAATGCACATTTTTCCTAGTCATCTATAGGAACGCAGCGCACTGTGTCAAACATTGAAATTATGCGAAGAGCGCAACACATAAATAGGCCTTTTGCAGTAGTGTTTTGGAGGCCTTCCCAATGTCAGAAAAGGCTCCGAGATGGCTCATTGGAAATCCCTTGAAGTCTACTTTCCAGATGTACCTTTAGTTTTTCAATCTGAAATCTGTAATTTGTGCAAAAAGTGAACATTCCAAGACTGCCAGGAGCACATCACATGCTCTGAAAAGTGGGAAGAATGGTGGAAAAACAAGTGTTCTTGACCCTTTTGGGAGATCAAAACAACTCCAATTGAGCTGAAAATTGGTGAAAATACTCCTATAATGATGGGGAATCCAAAAATATAAACCTATCCTCCTGAGGATGCCCTAGGAAAAAGTGCAACATAGGGTGTGCTGCACTCCTAGCCTTAAAATTTGCAAAAAACAAAATCTTGTTAAATTTCTCCCAAATTTGGTAGGTAGGAGCCTTATGGCTCCATTGAGACCTGTAGAGAAGCTTGGGAAAAAATATTAATCCTAGCTTGGCCTTTTCCATATTTTCGTGTCGAGCCCTCATTTTGGGCGGTTTTGAGTTTTTTCCTTGCAAAGTGGTTTCTTCGTTTATAGTGCTCAGTCATTCTTCTTTTCAAGTTCAAATATTTGTTAGCATTCTCTAGTTTGGTCTCAAGATGTATGTTGGCCCTTTCAAGCCACGATTCTCGGTTATGCTCAATTTCGATGGCAAGGAGTTCAGTGAGGGGAAATTATTGTGCTTGGGCTCATTCTTGCTCCCTCTCTCATGCCAAAGCCTTTCTTAGACCCATAGTTCTAGGCCCTTTTCTAGATTGATCCTCCTCATTCTCACTTTCTTCATGGGCGCCCATGTACTCCTCCAACTTTACCTGTGCTCTTTGAGCCTCTTTCTAGTATTTGAGCGCCCTTGCTTCATAGATGGCCTGCTGGCCACTCATCTATTTATTTTTCATCTGCAAGAAATGAATGACATCCTTAGCTCTCTCTAATTCATTTTCCAAATCCTTTATTTGTGCTTTCCTGTCTGTTAGGAGATATTTTTCAATTCTTGTTTCATTTTCCTCATCAATGTCTATGTGAATGAGCTAAAATTCTCTCTCCTCTTCATGATTGTCTTCGTCATCTTTCACTTTTTTTTTACCTTTGTCAATCATTTGAGCTGAGGAGGATGACATGGCCCCTTTCCCTTTGGAGGCAGCAAACACATGCCTCGCTCTTCTTTGATAGGCAATGGGAAAGGGTACAACAAGTTCCACTTGCAAACCTTGATCATTAGTGACATTAAGACTGCTTTTTTCCTTATGGATGATCTCTATGTGTGCATTTTTCTCACCTTGCTCTTGACTGCCCTTTTGATAAGAATTCTTATTAACTCTCATGCCACCATCACTGTTAAGACTTTTAGGATTGTCATATTCTATTTTTGTAATGCTAGATGTGTCTTTATCATTGCTAGGTTTATCTTCATCTCTATAGCTTTCCTCTTCTTCATCTTTTGACCCAATTTATTCACTATATAACTCAGCCTTTCTATCACCGTTTGCACTCTTGGTAGGGTCACTGTCTTGGGCATTCTCATCATCCTTTCCCTTAATGTGATGGTCATTTTATTCTTCACTAGGTGAGTTCCCTAGGCTGGTTTCTTCTTCACTGTCCTGTTCATCATCTTCATTATTTGGCTCATGATCTTCATTGTTTTGCTCATTGAAATCACTTTTAAACTCTGCTTCTTGGTTTCCTTTTCCATCTTGGTCATTTTCTTCTTTGTCGACTTTACTACTTTCATATTCCTCCTCTCCACTTTCCTTTTCATTTTCAGTGTCACCTTCTTCATTGTTTACCTCTTCTTCTTGACTGTCATTAGGCTCATTGTTTTCCACTTTTTGTAGCTCACCATTTTCCTCTTGATAAGCTGCCTTTGTCCTTGTGTCTTTGGAGTCATCCCCTTCATCATTAGACCCACTTTTCTAGTCCTTTTTCTCATCATTGGGTTGATTGATTTCTTCACTGCCTTTATCACTTTATTCTTCCTCTTTTCCTTTACTTCTTTCTTCATTTTCATCATCCTCTCCCTCGCTGATTTCTTCATTTTCATCATCCTCTCCCTCACTCCTTTCTTCATTTTCATCATTATCTACCTCACTGCTTTCTTCATTTTCATCATCCTCTCCCTCACTACTTTCTTCATTTTCATCATCCACTCCCTCACTGCTTTCTTCATTTTCATCATCCTCTCCCTCATTGCTTTATTCATTTTCATCATCCTCTCCCTCACTAGTTTCTTCATTTTCATCATCTTCTCTCTCACTGCTTTCTTCATTTTCATCATCCTCTCCCTCACTACGTTCTTCTTGGCCATCTTCCTCTCCTTGACTTATTTCTTCATTTTGTGATTTATTAGGGGAAGGTGAATGAGGAAGGTCTATTTGAGGAAATGATTCATGTGAAGAATATGAACCAAGGTTAGTGGAGGGTGATGGAGGTGTGTGACGAGGAATTTGGGAAGATGATGGCAGAATTTGCAGAGGGATGGGTCGTGGAGTTGTGAAATCATCATGGGCTATGAAAACCTCCCATGGGATGCCTTGTTTTTCTAGTTGGTGTGAGACAATCACTTTGATGAGGGAATGATGAAAAAGGCTTGACATTTGTTGGGATGGAGGCCACTTTTGCATGATGGAAGACATTTTCTCAATACTTTTACAAAGGTAGTAGGGCACATGTAGCAACTTGGTTTTGGTGAAGTGCATGAGAAGTCTTATGTGGTAGGGATAGACTCTGGAGAACCTACCCTCACAAATGAGGTATTTTATAATGATCTTAATTAGGAGAGCATATCTGTCAAATATATGAGAGAAGGGGAACATGGTTTTGCAATAATATTGACAACTTGGTTTCAAGAATGGGCGATAGTGGCTTAGGTCCAGATGCATTTGTTTGAACCACCTTTATCCTATGCAAGGTATTCCAGTGGCCTTAGAGATAGAATTAGTGTTTATCTCAAACTTCACCCCAACTAGGTATACTTGGTGGTTATAAAGTTTTAGGGCAAAGAGCTTGGTCAATTGAGGGTCACTCTGGATCTTTTTCACTTTCTCACAAAATCCATAGCATCATAATTCTTGAAAACGGGAAAATATAGTAGGAGAGGCTACCAGATCTTCAGTGCTTATAGGATCAAACCTATTTGGCTTCCCACTCCTGCTCTGATGCCCTTTAGGCCTTTGGTTTGTCTCACCACTATCAACATTATCTTCTTCAAGCATTTTGTTTTTTATCCCTTCCCCAATATCTTCACAAAGAATTTACACTTCTTGTGGAATGATGTGGAAAGGGGTAAAGGAGATGGTGAGGTTGCAATGATGTCAATGGTGCAACAATGTGGAGAAAAAATATTCTTTTCAGGGTTCTACTTCCTTTTCTAAGCTCAAAATCCAACCTTCTTTATAATGATACCCTTAGAAAAATAGGAATCAGAGGGAAAAACTTAAATACCTCTCAAATTATCTTCACAGCTAAAGAAATTGGTTCAAAATATATTGTGGGTAGGTTGGGTGCCTCCTCAACGCAAATCTGTGCAGCTCCTGAATGTGGGCAACCTCTGTATGAGACTGCGTGCAGCTCCTAAATGTTGGAAACCTCTGCATGAGATTTCGTGTAGCTCCTGAACATGGGAAAACTCTTACATGAGACCTTCGTGCACCTCCATCATGAGTTGGGTCACCTTATGAACTGGTATGCATGCACCTCCTGCACACTGGACAACCCTTGGATGAGCCTGCGTGCACCTCTGAACGGCGGGCAAATCCTACACGTGTCTTTGTGTAACCATCGGATGGATCTGAAACGGGTTGTCGTGCCACCCCTTGCACGCTATCGTGCCACTCTTGCACGAGCCTGCCGGTAGGTACTGAACGTGGTGTCGGGTGCCTTCGGGCAGACAGTAGGAACACAGTGCGATGGGATGTTGGCAGGAGGGTCAGGCGGAGGCTACACGATATAACGGGCAGAGTCTGCATGTGGAAATTTCTACAGGTGCGCAGTGCCTTTGCATAGGAATGTAGTGCTAAATGGAAAAATGCACATGGAGATGGTACAGGAGTGCAGCGCAGCTTCTCAGGAGTGTAGTGCCTGAAATTTTTGCTTGAGACTCTGTTAGGATTTTTGAAAATCTTGGAAACCCTCGACTGATTTTTGAAAATGGCCAAATGGTGAATGGGAGATGCTTTTTAGTTTTTTTATATCCCTTTGAAAAAATTAAAGCTACAAACCCACTTTACTAAGCTTAGTCTTTTGCTTGTTTCTCTTTCACTGATTTCTTTCCCCTTTTCCTTTTGCACGCATTTTTTTTTTCAACAAAGTGGTCTTTCTGGGAGACCCTTTTTAAAATATGTTTTCATACTTTATTTGGCCATTGATATGTCAGAATCATGAAAAATTTGTCCTGTGCAGCAAGCCTAGCCCCTTTTGGTCAATTTCTGCTTGCTGGTGGTATCATAAAAACAATGTTTTTCATCTTTAAACTCCTTTTGGATTTTGGCACTTTAAAACCCTTAACAGTAGCACTTAGGCTCTCTTTTGATGGTTATTTTGTAAACCTGTGACTTTTCTTTAGGAGCTCAAGAAACCTTCACACTGATACTCCTTTCATATTTTTCAATTTTTAGGAGGCTGCTTTCAAAGTCCTCCGAAAACCTTTTTTCTCTTTGATGGGATTTTATGGCCTTTTTTCAATGAAAGAATGTTGCATTTAACAATCTCCGGAAACTATTATCTGATATAATCTTCTACTCTTTTCCTGTAGTCAACCAAGGAGATTTTTCATCATGAATTTTGTTTATTGAACCTTTGGTTGGCACACAGTTGTGTTTATGTGCTACTACCTTCAGGACCCCGTGCATGGGCTTTTTGATGGGCAACACCTTACAAGAATTTGTTATGATACCATGATCCTCCTCGTGTACTAGGCCTGTTGTATTTCCTTACTTGCTGTGGATGTCCTTATGTGTTTTAGGCCTCTTAATTTGCATTTGTTCTGTTGTTAACCATTATAAAGCATTCCTGCAGAAATGCTTGAACATGGGCAAAATAACTTTATGTATATTTAATGCTTGGTCAAGGAGATACCTTTGGAGGATTTTTATGTCTTTGTACAATGATAAGTTTCACCCTTGTTTTCACTTGAATTCACCTTTGAATATATGTATAAACAATGAATTTAGAACCATGACAATGCATAACCTAAGAGACACTATATGACCTTTTGGGATGTCCTTTGTAATAGGTTTTTTGACTGAAAAGCTTGAATTAGGGTTTGGAAGTGAAGACATGATTTATATATACTTTTATGCACTTCCATCCTAGAAAACTAAACAATTTTTATTTACCTAAAGATCTTATAATGGGATTTTAACATCACCATTGCTTGAGGCACTTGGTGAGTGGAGGAAAATTTTGGGTTACTTGGCGAACCAAGGTGTGAAAATATAGGGCTCAGGAAAACAAAGACAGAGTGTTAAAGGTAGAGGTGGCAAGCATAGTGAGAGTGAGGGACATAAATATATGATTTGATCTTATCGGAGTGATAGGATGGCCATGCCTTGACAAAGTAGCAGGATAGTGAAAAATTTATCCTAAGGGTAATGAGGGCAGTGAGATTTCTAGAACTCACAAGACTTTTATGATTTTTTTTTCTAGAAATATTGGACAAGAATTTAGTCATCTAAACAAGTAAAAATTACTTATGACTAATAATGGCTCCACTTGGGGAGGGCAGCTCCTTTTCAGAAGGTGTGCATAATTTCAGATCTCTTGGTTTATGAAGACCAGTGCATTATCCATTAGGTGGATTTTCTTCCTTTCTTTTGCTGCTGCTTTCCTGAAGTAGTGATTTTGATAATATGAAAGCATGATTAGCTCAACTTCACTTCTGCCTACCCAACCTACTTTCCTAACATTTTATCTTCCTTGGGTGAACTTTAACTAGCAAACCCATTGACATTTTTTTCTTTTTCAAACCAAAGAAATAAATTACCTACTTCTACACTTATTTATTCCAAGAATTTAGATTATGGTAATGAATTCTTCTTATTCTCTACCTAGTCTATTTGACTGTCAAGATTAAGAAGTATGAAAGACTTCATTATCTAATCTATTAGACAAGAAATTTAAAGCGTGACTTGAAACAGGATTAGAAAATTTGATTCATCATTAGTTGTGGCATCAAGAAAAACTTCACACAAACTTTATTTTCATAAGAAAACAAAACTAGAAGGTGTGAGGGCTATGTTTCATCTTTTTCTAAGCATCCCTATCCTTCTCTTTGGTTCGGATTTAAGCATGTGGAACCAGTATCTTTCTTTCCTAATCTATTTTCTCCAACAAGTCAAGCTTCAATGATTTGACCAACATTATTTTCACTAACTTATCAACAATAAATTTAAAACATGTTCAGCCATGATTAGGCTAGATGACTGAACAAGACATTATTTTTCATCAGTAGTGGCATTTAGGCTTGCACACTTTTAGTATTGCTATTTTTTGGGTGTGGGGTTGTACCTTGTTTTTTGAATCTGCCCTCTTTTCCATTCTTTTCTATGTTTTTGTGTTTTTCTCTTTATGGCCTTTTCTTCAAACAATGGTATGTAAAATGAGTGAAAAACTATAGCTAAGGATTTTTACAGTAATGGTGTTTGAGAATCATGTCTTCAAAAGGATCTCCTAACATTTTTTTTTCATTCAACTCTTGTAAATAGAAAACATATTTACATCTATTTGACAACATGGTATAAGGAATATTCCAAGAGTTTTCAGAAAACCCATGATCCCCTTGGTGCTTCTTCTTTGACCTTTGCTCCTCAAATCTGTTTATGTCAAAGATCTTCTTTAAGTAGGCAAGGTATTCTTTATCATCTTTAAAAAAAATGATGAAGTCATCCATGTACACCATAGTAGAGAAATTTAAAACTGAAGGCATAGTTTTTCGGAAAGTATCTCCAGCACTTTCTAGCCTAGGAAGTATTTTCTTAAGCATGCGACTGTCCCAAGGAAATTTGAAAAAATATTTGAGCTGATTGATCTGAAGTGGTATCATCCGATGGTAACCTGAAAAACTACCATGCAATGAGATTTGGTTAGAAAACCCTACCCTTTGTAAAGTATGATCTTTTTTGGTAAAAATATATTTCTTCTTTTGGAAGGGTTGATCCTGGTACCTAAAGTCTATACAAAGCCTATGTCCTTTTGTTTTATTTCCAAGTATATTCAACTACTCAAGGTCTTCCTGATTATTTTTGAAAGGAGGGATTTTTAGCACAATGTCTGTGTTACAAGTGTTTAAATTAGCCTCCCTACACACATAAGTATTCTGAAATTTTTTGCATAGCCTTGTATTTCTTTGTTTTGTGTGTAGTAATAAAATTATGGATAAATTAATCATTTCAGGCCTCTCAAGGTTACCCATGCTATCTTTCTCTATATTAGTGTTAGAAAGGACTTCTTTGGGATCTATAGCAATACTTGTGAAAATTGACAAATTGTCTGAAAGGAAAAATTTCTTGGATGATGAAGTATCTAGGTAAGGAAAAAATATAAGACTATCTTGTTCCAAATTCCCAAAGATTTGTGTTTTGTGAG
Source organism: Pinus albicaulis (assembly GCA_034641835.2). Taxonomy (NCBI): domain Eukaryota; kingdom Viridiplantae; phylum Streptophyta; class Pinopsida; order Pinales; family Pinaceae; genus Pinus; species Pinus albicaulis. Next base: position 819,936,004 of record CM076578.1, on the reverse strand, counting down.
GGTATCTCATTTTTTTCAGGATTAGCAAAAGGAGGAAGTTGTATTTTGATGGTTTTTCCTTTCTTTGAGCAATCCGTTTCCTGTTTTAGAATGGTTTTTGTTTCTAATATTTCATTTTGAATTTGAAAAAAATCAAGTTAATTTTTATTATCTTGTGGTGTTTCAGGGTCGTGATAGTTTTGATTGTCAAACTCATCATAGAGGGACTAATTTTATTGTTTTAGTGTGCCTAGATCTTCACGATCTTCATTCACTTGTTCATCAAGGTCATTTTCATTATACAAGATCAATGTGTCCAAGTATGAATGAATGGAATAGATAGGGGTGTTGTTGGGTCTATCTAGGCTACTTACCATATACTTCATGTGAGATTCCTGGTAGAGTCTCTGTGCTTGGTTAAAAATTGGGATGGTAGCATAAGACATGTCAAGTTGGAGGTTCCCTAGAAGCTTGGCTCCCCAAGATCGAGATAAAAGCATGCCATATTTGGGGCGAATGTCAGCCATGACTATATCCATGACCAGGCTCTTAGCAAGGATTTGTGTTAGATTGACACATAAGTCCTTGATTAGGCCCAAGCACTTGACTCTGTTCGAATCAAAGGAATACAAATATTTTTAGGGCCTGGCTATTTCTAAGGCTAACCTTTCCATTACCACCTTTGCCATGAGGTTGTGAGAGGCGCCAGAGTCTAGCATGGCATTATGCAGGATTTTGTTGTGTATGTTTAGGCTAACATAGAATGGGGGAATGGCTCCTTCTTGGTATTTTACATCTACTTTGGGTCCAAACAACAACTTTGGTTTATCATTTGTCAAATTCAGAGTATTGGTATTATTTCCTATGTTTAGAACTTTCAGAACTTGAGATTTTTACATATCCTGAGCTACCAGTTCAGTGAGAGGGATGATTATTTTGATTATAGTGATCTCTCCTTAAAAACTGAAAGGTACTTGATTTTTGGACATATTTACATAAGTTTTATCAGTCATAAATTTTTCCACATTTTTTATTTTCTCATTCCGATTCGGGGCTTTGTTCAATAAAGTTTTCTCAGGGCCACTAGAATAGGTGCTAGGACAGCTTGTGTCAACACCTGGTTGGATATTTTTATCCTTGCTAGATTCATTTTTCTTAGCCATGGTATTGTTATTGTCTGTTTTTCTTTTAAGCATGTTTTCGGGGGTTTTCTTAGCAGCAGTGTATGAGTTGTTTTTCCTGGAGTTTTCTTGGTTTTTCTTACTCCTAAGATCATATTACCTATGGACTTCCATTATGGTGTTTTCTAATCCTAATTCGTGGTCTTCGAAATCTTCATAGCTTTTTTCATCTTGGTTTGAGGAGAAAAAACCTTGTTCTTCTTTTGTGAGAAAAAATCACCCTCGCTATCAAAGCCTATTAAGTTTAGATAATTTCCATCTGGATGTTCAATATCTCTTTCCCCTTCATCAACATAGTTATATTGGAAGGGTGGCCTAATTTTTTGATCATTTTCCCTTGGTCTGTTTTGGGGTAGGTCTCTTCTAAAATTCTGATTCCGGTTTCTGTTTTGGGGATTTGGTTGGTTGTCCCTAGGGGGTGTTCTTTAGTTTATGCTTATTCTCTCCATCATTCTTTCCATGGTCCTAAGAATTTTGTCAATCTTGGAATCAGATGAGGAGGTGGAGGGCATGGTGTCATATTTGTAGGTTACCCTCTTTTTTGATCTTAGCCTAGCTCCTTTTTCAATTAAGTTGGCCTCTACACTTATAGCTCCCTTTAGCATGTCTTCTAAAGTTAGGGGCTCTCTTTCTCTCAACTGATAGGCCATTTTGGGGTCAAAACCTTTCGGGAATTTAGCTAAGGCTAGGCCTAATGGGGGTTTCATTTTTGGTGGTAGTGTGTTGTAAACACTATTGAACCTAGTGCAATAGTCTTGGACACTTTCCCCCGTGTTTCTTTTAAGATTTATATATTTCAAGAGGATTTGAAGAGGGTTTTTCTTGATTTCCCATTTGTTTATGAAATTTTGGTAAAGGGAATGGAGATCATGTATGCTTTTAGGAGTTAGGCTTTTGAACCATTTCTTAGCTTCTCCTCCTAGGCTTTGGGAAAACATCCTCATCTTCATGGTTTCCTCTTATAATTCTGTGTAGTCAAAAGAATCATTCATTCTATCTACATGTTATTGGGAAGTGGTGGATTCAACCCTGATGAAGTGTGGGATTTTGGATTGGAAATCATTTGGACAAGGTACCAATGGTTGTGGTAACACGAGGGGTGCATACCATGCTTCCATGATAGGAGCTAATGGTGGATTTACAAGCGGAGGATTTGTGATATGAGATGGATTAGTTTTCACAGTGGAGGTGTGAATGGGTGTGGCAGAAGTACTCGGACCAGTAAACTGATTCTGAGCAGACTTGGGTTGAAAAGAGCCAAAGTGGTGGAGAAGTTGGAAATCAGGTGGTGTGGAAGGAGAAACTTCCCTGCTAGGACTCTGCTGCAAGTCTATGAGCTTAAGATAGGTATGGTCGATTCTACTTTGTGACTTGGTTCTGAAAAGGTTTTTGGTATGGCGCAAGTAAAATTGGGGATCTTGCAAGGCTGTAAGATGTTTAGGTACCGAGCTTGCTTTATGAACGGTCATATTAGTGGCTAAGTTTCTAGTTTCAAAATTTTGCCACAAAATATTTTATGGGTCATCAAATATAGTAGGAGTGTTTGGATCTGGATGAGATCTGGTATTGATTCTTCGTGAAGTCACATTTCAAACTCAAAATTTTGAGAGGCTGAAATTTTTTAAACTTTTTCAAAAAGTTTTCCTCTTTTATTTTTGCTAAACTCACACAGTGTGAGACTAGGATTCTAGAATTTGCAGGGTTGATTCAACACAATCCTATAGGGGTCTCGGGACACTAGTAAAGTTAGAAGGGCTACTAGAGGCTAGTGGAGTCGCCAGGTGGATATTTTAGTTTTTTTGAAGATAAGTGTCTATGGGCCACCACCAATATTGACAAAAATCCAATCTAGAAATGTTTTAGGGTTTTCTGAATTTCTATATGCAGCCCTTAAGGTATGTAAGAGTGTCCTACAGCTAGGTCATCATCTTGCTAGGATGGTGAAAAATCTAGATTCTACTCTTAGGCTATCAGTTAAGTTATCTATGATTTGATGAAGGTTTCTGAAGTCCTAAGGGATACTTAGTTTGTCACTTACATCAAAGGTTGCATCATGATCATCGTTGTGTTAGTGATAGTGACGAGGTAGCTATAAATCATAGGATACTATTTGATGAAGGGATTTTGGAGTCCTAAAGGGTATTTAGATTGTTATGAACTCAGAAAGTCCCACCATGATCACCATTATGTTGGTGTCCCATGATTTGGAAAATTGGTAAACCAAATGACAAGGTAACATCAGACGAGTCTTTAGAGTTCTAGGACCTAGAATTCCTGGCCTCAGAGAGGGCTCTCTTTTATGCGCGAAGGATGTGAGATTGTTCACTTTGGGTGATTAATTTTAGGCTAGTTATGAAGTGTCAAATTGTTTGTTTGTTTTGAGTTGGGTAAGACGATCAAGTAGAATAGGTGGAGTGAGAGGTTATCAAATCAATTGGGCAATGTTGTCTTATGAAGTCATTGATATCTTGGTAGCGAATCGGGGTACATCACATGGAAAATCTAGTGTAGTTAATGGATATTTTAAGTTTATGTGTGAGGTGAAATGGAAAATAAGTTTGGGAACCAAGGTAGGGCAAAGGGAAGTTAAGAATCCTTTGTGAAATACCTATGAAGATCGAGGTCTTTAATATTCATAAGCAAAAGATACTAATCATGAGATAGGGCGGACCATTTACTCAGTGACAATACTTTTAAACAAATAAGCATTAAAGATAAACAATCCAGTAGAACACGGAAGCAAGAAAACTTATATACAATGATTCTTTCAAGATTTGAAAACATATAAGAGATATATAGCATCAATAAATGAAGAGGGAAATTCTGAACATCATTCATCAAACTATAGACAACTTCAAGGAAAACTGATAAGCATATTCAAAGGGCAAGATTGAAAAAATACCTCTTTGACTTAACCTAACAATAAATACATCAAAGAGAGATTTCAAGACAGATTTTAGATAGAATAAAACAAGTAGGGCTTACCATGAATCATGTTTATAAACTAGCATGTTAATCCAATAATGAAATAGACAAGCTTAGGTGGGCCTAAGGAGAAAGCAAGAATTATTTAAGCTAACCCAACTGAAGAAAACATGAAAACAATAGCTAATAGGATGAGTGAGGTGCCTCAAAAAACATTTCTCATCCTATACTCTTCTTAGCTACTGAAAAATAGAAAGATGGACTTATGGAAAAAAAGAAAAAAAAAACATGAACATAAGAGAGATACATCACCATTAACTATCAATCAAGGCAATTCATCCACAAGCTCCACAACATTATATTGTTATTCAACTTTCAAAAACCATGTATTGCTCTTAAAAACATCAAGTTCCCCACCAGTTTACAATGAATCCTCATGCCTTATATAACAAGAAAGGAAGAGAAGATCCAACTAGAGCATCTAGAATCATATTGGCCAACAAAAAATATCCTAAGATGTCCTTGAGGCCTTGCAAGGCCTAAGGCACAAAAATATCTAACAAATATCTTTTCTGGCCAAAAATAGAAATTATATTGACTTTTAGGCCTTGAAAAGCATGTGAAAACTTTCCAAACGCACATTCTTCCCAGTCATCTACAGGAACACAGCGCACTGTGTCAAACATTGAAATTATGCCACGAGCACAACGCAGAAATAGGCCCTTTTTCAAGAGTGTTTTGGAGGCCTTCCCGATGTCGAAAAAGGCTTCGATATGGCTCGTTAGAAAGCCCTTGAAGTATAATTTCCAAAGCTACCTTTAGTTCTTCAATTTTACCTCTTTACATTTTCCAAATGTGAAAATTCCAATACTTCCAAGAATGCAGCGCATGCTCTGAAAAGTGGGCAGAATGGTGGAAAAACGAGTGTTTTGACCCTTTCAGGAGATTAAAAAAACTCTAATTGAGCTGAAAATTGTTGTTCATACTCCTATAATGATGGGGAATCCAAAATATAAACCCCTCCTCGTAAGTATGCCCTAGGAAAAAGTGCAACACAGGGTGCGCTACGCTCCTAACCTCAAAATTTGCAAAAAAAACAAATCTTGTTCAATTTCTCCCAAATTTTGGTAGGGAGGAGCCTCATGGGTCCTTGGAGACTTTTATAGAAGCTTGGGCCAGAATACTAAGCCTAGCTTGGTATATTTCATCTTCTGGTTCCGGGCCCTCATTTTGGGTAGTTTTGAGTTTTTTCCTTGCAAAGTGGTTTCTTCGTTTATAGTGCTCAGTCATTATTCTTTGCAAGTTCAAATATTTGTTGGCCTTCTCCAGTTTGGTCTCAAGATGTATTTTGGCCCTTTCAAGCCATGATTCTCTATTATGCTGAATTTCCATGGCAAGGAGTTCAGCGAGGGAAAATTGTTGTGCTTGGGCTGATTCTTTCTCCCTCTCTTGTGCCAAAGCCTTTCTTAGACCCATAGTTCTAGGAATTTTTCTAGATTGACCCTCCTCATTCTCACTTTCTTCATAGGAACCCATGTACTCTTCCAACGTTACCTCTGCTCTTTGAGCCTCTTTTCGGTATTTTAGCTTCCTCGCTTCATAGATGGCCTTCTGGCCACTCATCTGTTTATTCTGCATCTGCAAGAAATGAATGACATCCTTAGCTCTCTCTAATTCATTTTCCAAAACCTTTATTTTTGCATTCCTGTATTGTAGCAGAGAGTTTTAAATTCTTGTTTCATTTTCCTCATGACTGTCTATGTGAATGAGCTCATATTCTCTCTCCTCTTCATGATTGTCTTCTTCCTCTTTCACTTGTTTTTTACCTTTGTCAATCATTTGAGCTAAGGAGGATGACATGGCCCCTTGCCCTTTGGAGGCAGCAAACACATGCCCCACTCATCTTTGATAGGTAATGGGGAAAGGTACAACAAGTTGCACTTAAAAACCTTGATCATTAGTGACCTTAGGATTTCCTTTTTCCTTATGGATGATCTCTGTGTGTGCATTTTTCTCACCTTGCTCTTGACTACCCTTTTGATAAGCGTTATCATTATCTCTCATGCCATCATCACTGTTAAGACTTTTAGGACTATCATCCTTTGTTTTTGTAATGCTAGAGGTGTCTTTATCATTGCTAGGTATATCTTCATCTCTATGGCTTTCCTCTTCTTCATCTTTTGACCCACTATATTCACTGTCTAACTCATCCTTTGTATCACTATTTGCACTCTTGGTAGGGTCACTGTCCTGGGAATTCTCATTAGCCTTTCCCTTACTATGATGGTCATTTTCTTCTTCACTAGGTTATCTCCATAGGCTGGTTTCTTCTTCACTGTCCTATTTATCATCTTCATTATTGGGCTCATGATCTTCATTATTTTTCTCATTGAAATCACTTTCAAAATCTGCTTCTTGGCTGCCTTTTCCATCTTATTCATTGTCTTCTTTTTCCTCTTTGCTGCTTTCATATACCTCCTCTCCATTGTCCTTTTCATTTTAAGTGTCACCTTCTTCATTGTTTACCTCTTCTTATTGACTATTATTAGCCTCATTGTTTTCCTCTTGATAAGTTGCCTCTGTCTCTGGGTCATTGGATTCATCTCCTTCATCATTAGACCCACTATTTTGGTCCTTTTTCTCATCATTAGGTTGATTGTTTTCTTCATTTTCTTCTTCATTAATACTTTCTTCTTTGTCACTGCCTTTATCACTTTCTTCTTCCTCTTTTCCTTTACTGCTTTCTTCATTTTCATCATCCTCTCCCTTGCTGCTTTCTTCATTTCCATGATCCTCTCCCTCACTTCTTTCTTCTTTTTCATCATCCTCTCCCTCACTAATTTCTTCATTTTCATCATCCTCTCCCTCACTTCTTTCTTCATTTTCATCTTCCTCTCCCTCATTTCTTTCTTCATTTTCATCATCTTCTCGCTCACTTATTTCTTCATTTTCATCATCCTCTCCCTCACTGCTTTCTTCATTTTCATCATCCTCTCCCTCACTGATTTATTCATTTTCATCATCCTCTCCCTCATTACTTTCTTCATTTTCATCATCCTCTCCCTCACTGCTTTCTTCATTTTCATCATATTCTCCCTCACTTCTTTTTTCATTCTCATCATCCTCTCCCTCACTGCTTTCTTCTTGGCCATCTTCCTCTCCTTGGCTGCTTTCTTCATTTTGTGATTTATTAGGGGAAGGTGAATGAGGAAGGTCTATTTGAGGAAATGATTCATGTGAAGAAGATGAACCAAGGTTATTGGAGGGTGATGGAGGTGTCTGAGGAGGAATTTGGGATGATGATGGCAGATTTTTCCTAGGGATGGGCTGTGGAATTGTCAAATCATCATGGGCAATGAAAACCTCCCATGGGATGCCTTTTTGTTCTAGTTGGTGTGAGACAATAAATTTGATGATGGAATGATGAAAAAGCCTTGACATTTTTTGGGATGGAGGCCTCTTTTGCATGATGGAAGACATTTTCTCAATACTTTTACAAAGGTAGTAGGTAGGGAAACTTTCAAGAATGGAAAATTATCTTGAAGTTTAAAAAATTGGCAAATCTCACTAGTCACTAATATGAAAAATATAAAATGTTTATTGATGTATTTGAAAAATTATTCAAATTTATAATGATATTATATATATTTTCTATATAACATTGGCGATTTTTAACGTAAAATAATTTTATATTTTAAAATTTGGGCGAATAATTTTTATAAAAAAATGGAAATTGGCAAATCTTTTGTTTGGAAAAACCATGGAAAATTACCCCACCTACGAATATTAGCCCCTAAAATTTTCCATGGTAGTAGGGCACATGTAGTAGCTTGGTTTTTGGTGAAGTGCATGAGGAGTCTGATGTGGTAGGAATAGACTCCAGAGAACCTACTCTCACAAGTGAAGTATTTCATAATGATCTTCATTAGGAGAGCATATCTGTCCAATAGATGAGAGAGGGGGAACATGGTTTTGCAATAATCTTGACAAATTGGTTTCAAGAATGGGCGATAGTGTCTTAGGTCCATATGCCATTGTTTGAACCACCTTTCTCTTATGCAAGGTATTCCAGTGGCCCTAGAGATGGCATTGGTGTTTAGCTCAAACTTCACCCCAGCTAGGTATACTTGGTGGTTATGAAGTTTTAGAGCAAAGAGCTTCGTCAATTGAGGGTGACTATGGATCTTTTGCTCTTTCTCACAAAATCCATAGCATCCTAATTCTTGAAAACAGGAAAATATAGTAGGAGAGGCTACTAGCTCTTCAATTTTTATAGGTTCAAACCTATTTGGCTTCCCACTCCTGCTCTGCTACCCTTTAGGCCTTTGGTTTGTCTCACCATTGTCAACATTCTCCTCTTTAGACATTTTGTTTTGTATCCCTTCCCCAAGATATTTACAAAGAATTTACACTGCTTGTGGAATGATGTGGAAAGAGGTAAAGGAGATGGTGAGGTTGCAGTGATGTCAATGGTTCAACAATGTGGAGAAAAAATATTATTTTTAGGGTTCTACTTCCTTTTCTAAGCTCAAACTCCAACCTTCTTTATAATGATACCCTTAGAAAAATAGGAATCATAGGAAATAACTTAAATACCTCTCAAATTATCTTCATAGCTGAAGAAATTGGTTCAAAATATCTTGTGGGCAGGTTGGGCGTCTCCTGAACGCAAATCTGTGCAGCTCCTGAACGTGGGAAGGCTCTGCACGAGACTGTGTGCAACTTCTAAATGTGGGTAGCCTCTGCACGAGACTGCATGCAGCTCCTGAACATGGGAAAAATCCTGCATGAGACCTTCGTGCACCTCCTGCACAAGTTGGGTCACCTTATGAATTTGTATGCGTGCACCTCCTGCACGCTGGGCAACCCTTGCACGAGCCTATGTGCACCTTTGAATGGGGGGAAATTCCTACACGGGTCTTCGTACAACCTTCGAGCAGATCTGAAATGGGTTTTCGTGCCACCTCCTACATGTTGTTGTGCCACTCCTGCACGATCCTGCAGGTAGGTGTTTAACATGGTGTTGGGTGCCTTTGGGTAGAGAGTAGGAGTGCAGCGTGGCGGGATGTTGGTAGGAGGGTTGGGTGGAGGCTACACGATATAACAGGTAGAGTCTGCATGCAGAAATTTCTACAGGAACACAATGCCTCTGCATAATAACACCACGTTTAATGGAAAAAAGCACAGTGAGATGGTACAGAAGCGCAATGCATCTTCTCAGGAGCGCAACGCTTGAAATTTCTACCCAAGGCTCTTTTAGGATTTTTGAAAAGCTTGGATATCCTTGACTGACTTTTGAAAATGGCCAAATGGTGAATGGGAGATGTTTTTTGGTTTTTTTTACATCCCTTTGAAAAAATTAAAGCTACAAACCCACTTTACTAAGGTTAGTCTTTTGGTTTTTTCTCTTTCACTGATTTCTTTCCCTTTTTCCTTTTGCAGGTGTTGTTTTTAATCAAAAAAGTGATCTTTGTGGGAGACCCTTTTTAAAAGATGTTTTCATCCATTCTTTGGCCACTGATATATTAGAATCATGAAGAATATATCATGTGCAGCAACCCTAGCCCCTTTCGGTCAATTTCTGCTTAATGGTGGTATCATAAAAACAATGCTTTTCGTCTTTAAACTCCTTTGGAGTTTGGCACTTTAAAACCCTTAGCAGTAGCACTTAGGCTCTCTTTTGATGGTTATTTTGTAAACCTGTGACTGTGCTTGAGGAGCTCAAGAAACCTTCATACTGATACTCCTTTCATCTTTTTCAATTTTCAGGAGGCTTCTTTCAAATTCCTACAAAAACATTTTGTCTCTTTGATGGGGTTTTATGGCCTTTTGTAATGAAAGAATGTTGTATTTAACAATCTCCTAAAAATATTCTCTGATATCATCTTCTACTCTTTGCCTATAGTCAACCAAGGAGACTTTTCAGCATGATTTTTTTTTATTGAACCTTTGGTTGGTGAACAGTTGTGTTTATTTGCTACTGTCTTTAGGACCTCATGCATGGGCTTTTTGATGGCCATCACCTTACAATAATTTTTTATGAGACCATGATCCTCCTCGTGGACTAGGCCTGTTGTATTTCTTTAAGTCTTGATGTGGTTGTCCTTATGTGTTTTGGGCCTCTTACTTTGCATTTGTTCTATTGTTAACCATTATAAAGCACTCCTATAGAAATTCTTGAACATGGGAAAAATATATTTATGCAGATTTAATGCTTGGTCAAAGAGATAACTTTGAAGGCTTTTGATGTCTTTGTACAATAATAAGTTTCACCCTTTTTTTCACTTGACTTCACCTTTGAATATTTGTAGAAATAGTGAAATTAGAACCATGACAATGCATAACCTAAGAGACTCTATATGACCTTTTGGGATGTCCTTTGGAATAGGTTTTTTGACTGAAAATCTTGAATCAGGGTTTCGAGGTGGAGACATGGTTTAGATATAATTTTATGCACTTTCATCCTAGACAACTAAACAATTTTGATTTACCTAAAGATCTTAGAAAGGGATTTTAACATCACCATTGCTTGAGGGAGTTTAACATCACCAGGGAGGGGTGCCCACAGTGGTAGGAGGAAAATGAGGGATTAAAGTGGTTTCAGGCCTAATGGGTAAGGGTAGAACATGAAAAACCTAGCTAGAGTAATAGTGAGGACTCAGGATGGAAATTAAGGGATAACTAAGGTAATGAATAACCTAGGTTAGGGGCAGGTAGGGCGTCAACCAATAAAATAAACTGCATAAGGTTTTGGCGAATTACCTGGGAAAAATTGCACTCTGATTGGCTCATCAGATGCCTCGTTTGTTTAGTCATGCAGGTCGAATGCAACCTACGTGACCATTTTATTTATAAAGAGGTTGTACGTGTGGTTATTAATGGAGGTCAGAAGTTTGCAAACCTGGCTTAGTTTGGTAGATATGCGACCTTGTGACCTGGTGACCTTGGGAGGTCGCATAGTTGCAAGGTTGCATAGTTGCAAAGGTTAGATTCCAATGCAATTTTCAACTTGATGACCTAGCGACCTTGGCTAGATCTCAAGGTTGCTAAGTCGCAACTTGCCAAAGTTTGAAAGAAGAGAATATTTTTGACTTTGCGACTTTACTTAGAAAAATTGAAGTCATCTCATGGTTTTGGGATTACCTACCTAAGGAGAGTTGTTTGAGGTCCATGGAAGAAGATGGAGTGAGCTCATATTTATCAATAGTAAAAGGGGCTATGAAATCTCAAACTGGTGCCAAATTTCAGAGGGTCTTGTAGCGGATACAATAGGAAATTTATGCATATCATCCACCATTCATTATATCATATTTAAGAGAAAATTATAAGGTTGAAGTAGTTGAATATCACATTTAGCATCAAAAACAAGTTCTCCAACTCTTAAAGGATAACCTCACTTTGGCATAGAATTGAATGAAACAATAGGAAAATCAACAACACAAGAAAATAATTTTTGATGTAGTCGACAAGGTATTTTTATGGCTACAACCATACAAACAAATGTCCCTCATGCAAGCTAAGAATGATAATAAATTATCACCAAAGTATTATGCTCTTTACAAGGTGTTGCGAAATATTGGTACTATGGCATAAAATTTGGAGCTTCAGGCATCTTCCTGAGTGAACCAAGTTTTCCTTGTTTCATGCTTAAAGAAGGTTATAGGTGACAAGATCCGAGTTCAAACAATATTGCAAAAGCTTGTAAAGGAAGGAAAAATCATATTGGAATCTGAGGCAGTCACGGAAAAAATAAATCGATACCTATGAAATCAATCAATTTAAGAGTATATCATCAAGTGGAAGAACTTACCCACTAAAGATTCCTCATGGGAGGATGATAATTTTATACAGAAGCATCCATAACTACTCAACCATTGAGGGAAACTATTTTTTGAAGGAGAGGGGCATGTTAGGTCCTTATAGGACTAGTGTATCCCCTTATTGTTATTGTTGTACACATGTAGTCCCCATAGTGTTATTATTGTGCCACATAGAAGCCAACAATTGTTATTGTTGTGCCCTTAAATTATTATTTTTATGTCGGCTATAATTATATTATGACCCCTTTGAATCCTATATATAGAAAGGAGGTTTTGTCATTTGTATCATTGAAGAATTTTTCTATTATGTAATGTAAAGGAGGTTTCCCCCTCGAAGAAGTTGATTTCTAAGTCGTTGATATATATTTTCTTCTATTGTGTGAGATGGTTGCATAACATTATATTGGTTTGGTTGGAGAGTGATGTTGATATAGTTGGTGATGCTGATTATGTTTGTTGCTACTATGATATATCTATTTCTTGCTGCTACATTGAGTGTTTCTTCTGTTATTGGTGCTTATGATATGTTGGGTTATTGAGATTGATATAGTTTATGATGTTGATCGAGTGTTTTTTGTTGCATTATGATCAGATCCAAATAATGTCTAGGAGTATTTCCTGCTTAGCTACAGTCATGTTTGTTAAGTTTGTCCCTTTTACAATGATGTCAAAGTGGGAGTGCATGAGGATATTCACTTTCATAGGTTAATATTAGTTGGATGGCTTAGCTTTGTTTTCCATCAATGCCAAATGAGAATATTGTTGGCATCGTTGATTTAGTTGTCGATGTAGTTGTTGGTTGTAGTGATTGATGGCTGACATCGATGTCAACCTAAAATTGAATTTCATATGATTATGTTCCTTGTCTTGTTAGTTTGAGGATGTTTACCATGGTATTGGAATTATAGGTATTAGTATTTCCATGGTATCTAACTATGGTATTGTCTTAGATATTAGCATGGTATAGGGGTCCATGTTACAAGAATAACCATGGTATTGACCCAAATTTTATTGTGTTACATGTGTCCATGGTATCGGGATAGCCATGGAATTTTCCTAAGGTATTAAATGAATATCATTGATGATATTTTGACATATATTCTTGTGACTATTCTTTGAATGTGTGTGTGGATTGATTGTGTGAGTATATGGGTTGAGTGAGTGAGTGCTACAGTTCTTTGTATAAATAATTATACATATGTAGATGAGCTTAGAGAGTGAATATCATATTTTATCTTTTATATTAGATATGCTGCTAGGTTTCTCATGGCGAGAAAGTTTGAGAACCAAGTCTGGAACATTTTGAAATGAGGTTCTCATGGAGGAGTTAGAGGTGTATATATTTTTTTCTTGCATATACTAGTAGAAAATGATTAGAGGAGGATAATATCAATCCAATGGTGGTTGGATAGTCCAATTGATGTTTGTGGAGGCTCAATGTTGGTGGAATATTCCATTATATTTTTATCTATAGAGACGTGTGAGTATATGCTTCGTAGTTGGTGAGTTTCAGCACCTTATTGTAGGATTTGAGTCTTCTTGCTGGTGGGTGCTATCTATTCCATGTAAAATCATGTTTAGCATAATATAAGATTTGATCACTAACTACAACAGGTGGTTCTTTTCCCTAGAGATGGTTTTCCACCAGAAAAGATTTGTGTCCTCTTATGTGCATGTTTCCTTGTTGATTCTTTATGGTGCTTGTATATGGTGATTTTTCATGCTTTGATACATTGATTTCATGTCAGTTTCATAAGTATAATGGATAATCCAGATTCCTCTTCAATAATTCATAAGTATAACTAATAAATTACGAAATTTGGCGTTTTGGTAAAAATAATTAATTGTTAAGTAAATCCTATCACTATTGACTCACCCCCTACTCAATACTGAGCTCATTATAACAGTTATGGGTTAACCTTCTTCCTCCTCGGGCACTTAAGTGAATGATGCTTTATCGAAATATCTTTTTTCAGTATCGTCAATTTGAAATAATTTTGGTTCTTTGAAATTTATGTCACAGGGAGTATTTTTCATCATAGTAGAATCATAGTTTTGGAGTATGTGGCATTTACTAGAATTTATTTATGAAGATAATGGAAAATAGGAGAAAAGGAAGGTGAAAGGTCATATGTTTCATGTGAGGAGGAAAATGAAGGAAAATAATGGAAAATTAAGGACTTATAGACCTCATTGATAAAAGGCCTTCTGAGGATCAGTTGGCAAGATTTTGACTCAAGATTTTTGGTTAGCGCATTTTTGAAGCTCTCTCATTATTATTTGTCTCTCTCTCTCTCTCTCATACTTTTGGATACTTATATTCTTCTTGGAGCACTCTCGGAGAGTGTGGATACTTGGTGATTTGGAAAATGAAGGCAAAGGAAGAGCAGGAAAGAATAAGAGGACATCAAGATCAACATCTACAACAAATTTTTAGTGTAGGTACCGAGTTGGATGTATGTTTTCCTCACTAGTTTTGGAAAGCATGGTGTATTCATGTAGATTTTACTAGACTTGCCATGTCCTGGATAGCCATGGTGTTGTGGGTTTATTTCCATTGATTTTTTTTTGTGCTCATGATTCCACTAGCTGTGGGTTGAGTTATTAGTTCCTGGAAGCCTTGGTTGGACAAACGATTTGGAAGCACGATGAAAAAATGTGTGTTGAGTGACTAGTCCTAGAATCCTTGGTTGGAAAAACACTCTGGAAGCCCTAGGTGGGTTGACTTACTAGTCATGGAATCCCTGGTTGGATAAATTCTCAGAAAGACCTATAATTATTGGTGTTGAGTTACTTTTCCTGGAAACCATGGTTGGAACAAACACTCTCGAGCCCTAGAACAACTTGGATAGAGACCAATCAGTGATGTTTGTGATGTATGACAGTGAGGTGGAGTCAGTAGTTGAGGGTTGAGGTGGTTCAGCCTCTGGAAGCCATGGATTGATAGTGATTGATGTGTTTTACGATATAACACATTCATTATTGCAATATGGAACATGGGTCATTAGCTGAAGTTATATTTGGCTCAGCCAATCTATGGTAGGCTGGAACATGGAAGTCCTATCTCTGGGTGGTTTTTACATTTAGTAATGAATAGAATTTCCTTTGGTATTTGGTATGAAAATGTACTATTTATTATGTGAATTATATTCTTTTTGTATCCATGGTATTTATGTTTTTATTATGCTGGTTATAAGCGTGTATTTTATCAATGATAATGTATGGCTCTATCTATGTCTTATAGTGGAGCTAATTATTTAAGGGAGAAATTCTTCTTTGCGACCCTCAGATAAGTATGAGATCTCTATGCTTGAAATTTTTGTTTACACCCGTAGATTCAATGTTTGTGACATGTTTAAAAAAATGTTTGCCATGGCTAGGAGGGGTTTAGATGAGTTATTACTGATGTGATTTATTTCGTATCACTCTTCTAATGTTATTTATCATTCCCTAAGTTTACATGAAGTTATGAGTAGTTACCTGGGATCTGGGCCTAAAAAGGTGGGTCAAAGTTTGAGGTTATAGGAAAAGAACAAAGGAATTGGGGCCCTGGCCACAGGCTTCCTATGTTGTACCTACAATTACATCCTCCTAGTCGTTGACATGCAAATTAATGCCTATAGATATGGCTCAAAATGGTAAAAAATTTAGTCTAACCCAGGGGTAAGAGACCTGGAGGATTAAGATACTTCCCCGGGGTGTTTTTGATGATATATAAGTTCTTTTAATGTGTTTTCCATCAATTTCAGTTCCTCAAGGTCATCTAGGAGGTTGAATCTCATATTAGTAGTCTCTCATCACATGTTTACCCTGGTTAGCCAATTAATTAGGTTGATGTGGGAGGATGTCGTTACAAAGTGGAATCAAAGCATGGTTGCACTCTCATTGTGTGGTGTTTACTTTTTGTTCTGTTTGGGTGGTTTTTGGTTTCCAGTTTCTTTGTGTGATATCCAATACCACAGACTGGTATCAGAGAATGGTTCAACCCTTGGACTTGATGGGTGGCTTGGTGGTCATGCATTTATGTTTGTTGCATATGATTTTAGTATGATTGTGGTATATATATTCTTGTTTCATCCATTTTTTCTTGTCCATGGTGATAGTGGTCTCACCATAGAAATGTTGATGGTTGTTGTGGTGTGTTTGGTGCACGTATGTACGAAATCACACCAGTTTAAGGGGTGTGGTTTACCCCTTTAAACTATTGGTAATAGGAAGAAAGAAGTGGAGTAAATGAGCATACTATATATAAAAAGAAGCATGAAAATGTAATATAAAAACTAAACTAAAAATAAGCATAAATAAACAATGTATTTGAATGAGTCAAATGACACAATAATGCAAACGGTGCCTCTAGGACCCTCTTATTGAGCATTGGTATTAAGGACAAAAATACTCTACCCTCTTGCTAAAGGGCCCCTAGACAATCATTCTAGGTCTTAATGTAAGGATGTAAGTTATCCCAATCTTGCCTCGGTGTAGTCTCCCTCTCTCTCTATTTTGTGGACTGAGCTTGTTGGGTGGCCAAAAAGTGAGTCCCCTCTATCTTTAGCTCCGGGTCACACACTGCTAGTATTGCTTGGGCAATTTTGGGCAGCACAACAATGTGATCACCCATTCTTCATCTCATGGTGGCTTTATATAGGGGACTTCAAATCCTTCTTCCCTCCCTTGGTACATTGTGGATGGTGACCCAAGGGAGAGGTATGATTCCTTTGTGTGCTCCAAATATTCCATTCTGTGCTCACATAGTGTCTAAGGAGGCATTGGTGGTTGTCCTTAGGTGGCTTCAAGTAAGGAGTAACTTGTCCTTTTATTTATGTGGTCCCAGATAGTGACATTTCACCACTCTTAGGAATGTGCGCTTATCGGGCCAAAAGTTGCATAAAAGGTGATCTTCTTGAAGGATAATGCATGCAATCAACCTTTAAGACTAGTTCAAATTTTTTTTTCCTCAAACCTTTAGGAATTTTAAATAATTTTTGGATCCTGTAATGTCTTTCAGCCCTGTAAATCCTTTGGCTTAACATTAATTAATTGTTGGAAATATTGAGAGGGGGGAGGTGAATCAGTATTTCTTTCAATTAGAGGATTAGTTAATCTTAAATTATTATCAGTGTTTGTACAATGATAATAGCAAACAAAAGGAACACAAATGCACACAGTTTTTAAGGTGGAAACCCACTCCAGGACAAAAAACACCTAATTCTTTTCTAATAATTCTTTAATATTCAACTCCAATTGAAAATAAAGCTCCAACTTCCTAGAATCTAGAAAAGAATTATTCTCTAGCTCCCACTGGATGGACGCTCTAATGCCCGAGACTCTTTAGTAGTCAACTGAACAGATGCCCCAACACCCAATGGGCTACAACTCACCCTAGCACCACCCTAGCACCCTATAGAAGAATAAAAGAAGAATGGACTCTCGTACCAGGGAAAATGGTCCACTTTACAATGATATAGAATGATGTAGAAGAAGAAGATATACTAGACCATAACCCCAAATTTTACACAACCACCTAATGATGATCCTAGACCTCCCAACACTGCCTCTTCAACCCTTGGCAGATAGACACTAGTACAATTTGTACAATAATGTATTTACAATGACTAAGTACAATGATACCTTTACAATGATTGTATGCAGTGCTGCCCACTTGAAGACTTCATATGATGAACTTATTGCTGATGTTATGTGCCTTGGTTGTTGCTCTTGTCATGCTATCTTCTGTTTCACCTTGCTTTACTTTTCTTCCGTAGAAATTCTGGTCCTTTGCAATCCTTGACAACACATGATCTAGCTTTTTCTTGCCTTCTAGGAGCTCGATATTGAATCTGGTGTATCTATGTTATTTCAGATCCTCAATATCTGATTTTTGGTCCTATAGTAGTCCTCTAAGTTGTCTTTCCAATTCCCTAGGTCTGACCCAATTTGGATTCTTCAAGAGAGAGTTATACCCAATTTCTCACAATTCCCTAATTATGGACTGTTTCAGCAGAGCGCAATTGTACGGCATGCCACATGTCACTGTTTCTTTATTTGGCTCTGAAATTGATAGAGAAAAAACTAAAGACTGTGCACTATCTATCACATTTTACAGAATTCCAATCTGATACTCAGAGAGAGGGTTATGACAATTTTACCAAGGTCACTCCTTTGAGATGAATTTCAGGAGCCTGCAAAAACCCTGACTTCCACAGATCATATCTCCAACAATGTTGCGCACCTTGATCTGAAATTTTTACTACAGTTTCCTCAGGATTTTGGCTTCGTCTCATAAAAATTTAAGCTTCTGAACCTTCGTAGAAAAAAATTTAGAGCAAAAATTCCACGATGACCTGTTTCAGATGGCCAAATCCCTTGCATAAGGAGGAAATGAGGATCACAATTTATATAAATGCTTAAGTTGAGAGGGGCTTCAAAATGTGAACGTGGGAGGGATTTTAGGAGCTTAAAAAAATATTAATTATGAATTTCAATGACCCATGCCCAAACCCCATGGGGTTTTAGCCCACTAACTTGGGGTACAAACTTCAAACATGAATATCTCTCAAACCGTGAAGAATTACATGGCGTGCCATATATCAACGGAAACATCTCGACAAGTAGAAACCATCAAAAGCATTGCTGACCGAGAATCTATTAATTTGGTAGGTCAAAATTCCCATGCAATATTGGGTTAGCCCCTGGTGCTGCTTGGGTTGATGTCAATGACAACCGCTGATCAACATTAATTTCATCTTCTGCTGTACAATTTTCCAGTGTTAACAATGGTGTTTTGGTCAATGTGTTGTGATGAGTGTATGACTAGTTATATGTTTCTCATGCTTGTGTATTGGTCGTGCACACTTGCATACATATTGTTACATATTGTACATGCATTGCTTGTTTATGATATGGTTACATATTTTTAATTCTTTGGTGTTATCCGTGTATACTTTCTTGCATGATGTCATATGTTGAACATGCATTGGGCATTCATGCTTGGTTATACATGTCAAGAGGGTGCATATGGTCAATTTTTCATTAGTTTGATTGAGGTTGTTGTGCATAAGGTCATTTTATGAAGCTACATCATCATGGCGGTATTGGTAGGTTATTATGTTAATGGGTTGGTGAAATATAGTAGGAGTTGAAGATCATTAAATTGAAGTTGCAACAATGGATTGTGGGGTAAGAGAAGATCGTCATACAAGTGTGCATGTTTTTCATGCATGTATTGTGATTCATGGTTGTTGTAATAATTAGGGTTACTTATATGTTTGTCTTTCTATTATTATTATGGTTACATATGTGATAAACTCTAGTTGATTAGTGTAGTCATATGCATTATGGTTATGTGTATGTCTTTCATTGTATTGATTTTATGGTTACATACATGATAGTTGTTAGTTAATTATCGTGATCATATGTACATGCATTGGTTAGTCAAGCATTATTTTAACTTGATGATTGTGTTATATGTTGTTGATGAGCACGACATATGTTAACTTGTAGTTAGCTCGATGATTATGTTATATGTTTTCAATGATCATTTTATATGCTAACTTATTGTCATTACACATTAATTAACTTGATGATTAGGGTTATAGAATTAATATATTGATGTTATATGTATCATGATAAATTGGATTGGCCTAGGAAGCTGACTAGGGGTATGAAATTAAGGTATGAGTTTTATTATGGTGTATATTTGGTGCTTGACTATTTGATTATGTCATCTATATCGCGTTCATTGTTTGGTGTCTATCATGTTGTCTAGTTGATTTGTCTAACATGGTACGCTTATGATTTTTTTAAATGTTTGATTAATTGCATGGTATGAATATGTGACTAAAAGACAACACGAAAGAATGGTATTTCTTAAGGATGATTGTACTAACTCATTATGTGCTGAGACAATTGATATATACCTGAGTGTAACTGTGTTCTATTTGTAGTATTATGATTTTGAATGTTTTTTGATTATGACATGGTTGTTAGTGTTGGAAAAGGTTGATCTCAAATCAATAGATATGATTTCTTGATATTTGGAACATGTTATTGGTATGTGTGAGTAGTTACCAGGAAACCTTCTTGGTATTTGTATGACAAGGTAAGGTAACCAATATGTTATTATGTTTATTTATGTATTGATATTTATGTGGTTATGACAGTATGATGAAAGGGATTACATAGAAAGATACTAAAATGAAATATTGAAGAACTCTCAGGATGAGCATTCCTTTGGAAGTGTTTGTAAGCCATGGAGATTGATTCATGGTGTTTCTATCTAGTCTTGTGATTTTGGTCTTTTATGATTTTTTGTGATTGATTTGCAGTTTTGTTATTAATAGTTCAAGGCATTGCCACTTTGGTTGTGGTGTTGTATTTTTATCGGTTTTCATGCTTTTATTGTTGTTGTTTCTTGTTATTGTTATCACCTTTTGTTTAAGAGTCTTGGGAATTTGTTAAGAAAGAGGGAATTTGATGGATCTCGGGAGAGCTTTGTGGTACCAAAAAATGAATGTAATAATTGGATGAATCGCAATGCATGTATAAGGGAAAATAAGTATAAGAATATGGGAACCAGCTGTATTCGTTAGTTCCATTGAGGTAAATGGATGGTGGTAGAACAGTCGCAAGAAAGGTAAAGTGAATGGATATGAGGTGTTATATGCGTCAACTATGTTAGGAACTATTTTTCTCAATGTTGTTCACATTGTGCACGAATAATGGAAGTTATATTAACCTAGAACTTATGATATATAGAAATTTTGTTGTGATCATGATTATGTTGATTTTTATATATGTACACGTGTGTATGTATGTTGGCCTTGTCTCATAGGGTATTCATGGATCATGATTGTTTGATGCTAAATGTTTATATGTATATATGTGTGCATGTATGTCATTGTCTCACATGATGATTATTTTTTTATCCTAATGATTATATATGTATGTATATATGTATCTATTTCACTATATGACAGGGTTATTAGGGAACATTCTTGTGGAGGAATGATTTCTGTTAGGTTGTAGTATAGGGTTTATAAATGTACCAAATTTAATTTTTAAATCTGGAGAGTTCGTGAACTTCGAGACATGACACTTGAAATTCCAGAGAAAGCCCCCAACAACCTGCAAATGAAACTCTAGTTTATCTTGTGAACTGATCTCAAAAATAAATGAAATCCTGCACTAATAGAGAACTTGAGAAACACCAATCCAGAAAATTACAATCATCTGGGAAATAAAATGAAATGTTATATTATCGATGCGAAAGGAATTCTAAGTACGAGAAAACATAAACAAAATCAGAATTGGAAATCAAGCAGTGTCGACACAATATCAAAAGATTGTAAATGATGGAATAAATTCAAAAGAAATTCCAAACCATGCTGCCTGTACTAACTCTCCTTGCAATAATTTTGTGTGAAATTAACCTGAAAGCATTAACATCATGAAAAATAAAGTCACTATGTAAATGAGCTTATAAAAGAAATTGATTTAATATTAATATCTCACCTACCTTGCCCCCAAATATTAACCTAATAAAATTTTCCTGAAGCTTAATGGAAACTAATTATTATCATTTCCAACATAATGTAATTTCCATCATGGATTTTAGATAACAACGATTTATATGTGATTGCTGCTTCCTAAAATGATTCACAGGTTCTGGAATATAATTTATATGGGTTTGGATCAATGCACGTTATAGCTCCGAAGGGACATAGTCTTATTCGAGATGAAGAAATGTTTTGTACAAGCATGGTCCTTAATGCGATAAATTAATTAATTTTGTAGTTGAAAGGAAAGCGTTGCAGCAAATTGAACAACACCGGTTTGAGGAAGGAAAGAGGTTGTAAATAATTCAATAAAATCTACGAAATAAATAATAATTTATATGCTATTTAATTTAATAAATGGAGAGGTGTGGATTTGGTTTGGCAACCAACCTAGCTAGCTCACACCATATATGCATAACCTAGTTCACATAGAAATTAAGATCATTATATGCAACAAATAAATATACAAAGCATGGATAAAAATTTCTTCAATTAATTCTTGAAATAAAATCTCTACATATTATGCAGAAGGACTCTTAGCTCCATCCAGACAAGAGGATAAATTCGTATATTATAAGTGCGTGATGCTACATTGGAACAACTCCTCTTCGTTTTGTGCATTCCTTTCGTGCGCATTGTCTCTGGATCCCTCTTGATTGATTTCCTCCCTCATTGTCTAATTAATGCTCCCCCCCCCAATTAACTGACTTAGGTGATATTTTATATATACATTGAAATACAATTTGGATTTCAATCAGTCAATCAAAATACAAGAAGATAAGATTATATATTTTAACAATTCATCAAGAATAAAATTATTTTGCAACTAAATGTCGAAAGAGGGAATGATTCTGGTGAATCACTCCTCTTTTCCTGGAATGATGTTGTTGTTGGAAGGTGTGATTCAACCGCCCTCTTTTTCCTTGCGTGACAATGAACTACTCGCAGATGTATCGACTAGAGTCTTCGGAATATCAATATTGTCTTGAGGTCAAAGCTATTGGGGATGAGATAACATAATGCACATATTTTGTTTATGACATGTGATATTCAATCATGTTGTCCCACTTCAAAAATGCTCCAATTTCCCCACATGTGGATGATCCTCAAAGAGATTCACTCTTGGCATGTGATCTTTTTCAAGCTTGATAATGTCCTTCTTGAAATGCACAAAAAATGGGCAATGATTTCAGATGAACGGTACTAGCAGTGTGGGATGTCCTTCAAAGTCTACCAACTTCCAAACCTTACTAGTGAGAGATTCCAACAGCTCAAAATCGGGGCTATGGATCTGAGAGGCATCACCTTCGATGACAATGGAGGCATGTTGTTGACACAATTTGTGTTGCCTTATGCTTTGAACCATGCATCCATCATTCAAAGATATAACTCTCAAACTATTATCCCAATTTCTACAACTTAGCATAAAGCTCGATGAACAGACTTGTAGGGTAGCAAAAGAATATGTGACAAGCTCAAGGTTCTCAACCAAGGGAGCACTAATTTTACAAGGAATACTGAGATATGAACCATAAGTTAAATGGAAGAACACATTGGAAGCCTCTACAACTCGCTTTCCATGTTTCTTGAAACCAAATATTAAATCGATCCAATGATGAATATTTGAACTAACATACTCACTTTCAAGTGCTTCCCCATTTTTTAATATGAATTCCTCAGGTGACTCCTTTTCCCATCGTGGTAGGAAAACATCACCAAGAGGTTCTCCGTATTGTTTTATGCTAAGGTGATATTCATTAGAATTGACCAGAAAATTTGGCGTACATCCCTTGATTCTAATGCAGGAACATAAGTGAAGTCTTTGAAGTGCTGGAAGACATAAAATGATGCAGGAATTTGTTACATGGTGCAGGTAGGTAAATGCAGGTTCAAAGCCTAAAGGCATGATCAAATTAAATTTTAACCCTAAAACATACAAACCATAATTAATGATATTTTAATCATGTTAGAATGAAGTAAGTAACAAATATTTGCAACAATAATATTTTAATCACACAACAACATGAGAGATTGCAAGTAAAAATAAGGCAAAATGGAGGCCCAACATCCATCTATGATGACCATCTTGCATGTCCTCATGCCAGGAAACCTCGTACTGTCACTCTTTCACAAAAAAACAAAAATAAAAACCATTTTTATGCATTCAAAATGTTGTTCCTGCAATTCTACGTGATCACATTTCCTGTGGTAGATAAAGCTTGCTAAAAAAACAGAGTGTCTATTGGACTCTTTATTTTCTTAGACTGATTTCAAGAAAACCTAAAATGAAATCTTTCATAAAAAAAAAAATTGCAAGGATGGTGTTATTCTTGAATAAAATAGACAAATTTCTAAAATTTCTAAAAGAATATCTCAAAGGCATCCTTGATTAGCGGTTTTACTTTAACATCCTCATTGTCAATATGAGTGACTTGATTTTTAAAAACCATAGTGTTAAAAGTGGACATAGAAATACCTTCCCATAGTGATCATTTTACCATTATCCATGTATAGTTGAAGCTCCTCTTACTTGGGAACAGTGAGCTACTTGCACTAAGGGTCCCACATCCATAAAAAACATTCCAAAAAGATATAATTCCAAGGCATAACAACATAAGTATTTTAAAGCCATTCTCAAAGAGATTGATAGTGAGTTCAGGGAAAGGAAAAAATAAACAAGTAAATCATAGTGTAAAATTAACTTTAATATCACAGGCATGGTCCTTCTGCCAACATGCGTCTATAGCCTCAACAGGGGTACTTTTTAACATCATGAAATGGTTTTTTCCCACCTATTCGGTATAGATTCAGAGTCATTTAAGAACATTTACTTTCTCTCATTTTATAAGTTAATTCAAGAATGTTTTCTTGGCTTGGTAACCAGCTAATGATAGTGCCATTCACAAGAACTAACAAAAATGAACACTATGACTCGCGATGAGACCTATTGTCTTCCAACTTTTCAACTGAGAGCCATTACCCTGACTTGGTGACAAGTGCGGTAATTCCATTCTCCTTAGGACCCATGATCATAGTAGGTCAGCTCTCAATGATACCTCCTATCCCTCAATTAATTTTTTTATGTTTTTTTAGAAAAAAATTTGATTATAATTAACCTCATATGGGTCACTTAGTAGGTGGGGAAGAAAATATACTCCTAAAGAGTGCAGGATGGTGTGAAAAAAATTAATTACTATTCTTTACTAGTTGTTCATTCTACCCGAAGAACTCATTTAAAGGCATATCAGATAATGAACAAAAATATTCCTTGAGTTTATCATGCTAGGGTTCTTTATGAAAGCTTATTATAGTTTTGTAGGTGTGGTCCACCATAGGAGGTTTTTCATTGATCCCTTTGAAGACGACTTAAAAAATATTTTCTGGATGATAGTTTATTAGGATAGGAGAAAAATATTACATGTAACTTATAACAATATCCTTTACTGACATGTTAATCCATAACCAATGTCACTTTAAAATATGAGGTATTAAGTGTAAAGTTCTTCTGACAAGTCTTACCACAAGATTGCATGATAATAGAAATCTCAAAATCTGTGCTTTTAAGGAATGACAAGTTTAAGAGTGTTGTTAGAAATCTTTATTCATTATTCTCATATTACCCTACACTATTTTTAAAGAAAGAAATATCACCTTTAATTGTAGGCATACATCTAATGAAGCTATGTGCGTAACAAAATGTTGATTATATTCACACTTAGTTTTAAAGAATGGACTTAAAGACATACAAAGGCATGAGAAACCAGTTGCTTTAATTGACATGGTACCAAGAGATGTATAATGATGAGGGAATAAGGCTGCTTGATGACTGCACAAAACAAGGATTCAATGGAATCCAGATATTTATGATTTTCCAACTGATGCAATTCTTCCACTGTTTGATAGTCACTTTCCTGGAGGCACAAAATATCTGGTGAAAGAAAAAAGATAAATCCCTCAATTTCAGGCTCAAATATTTGATTTTCATATTGATAATAATGGTTGAGAGAGAATCTAGGGTTTCGAGTTTCAATAACATTTTCAGAACAAGTTCCAGTGAAAGGTGGCTCCTCTGGTGGTCTTTGAATTATATCTCCTGGCGGTGAATGCTCTGTAGTAATGGGGGAGGTGTCCAAATTCATTTCCTTTCCAAACATGGAAGATGTAGAATTTTTTTCAACATGGGAATCAACAGGAAGAATAGGTGGTCAAAACTATTGTGCAACATCTTGGTTTAGATTAGGGTTTAGAAGATGGTTTGGAGTAGGGTTTTGGTTAAGGCTTGCATTAAGGTTTTGGTTCGGGTTGGGATCAGAATTTGGACTAGAGTTAGGTCTAGGGTATGGGTAAATATAAGAAGTAGGGTAAGGATTAGGAAAATGGGTAGGGTATGGATTGAGGCTAGGGTAAGGTTGCAAATGCGGTTGGGACCATGGAGGAGGATAACTTAATGGTGCATTGGAAAGAAATTGTGGTTTTTTTTTGTTTTCATATGATTGAATTTTCATGGGAGATTTCCATAGAGATAAGTATCCAAACTATTATTTAGGCCATGGAGATATATAGGTCGAGGATGAGAGCCAAGGAGAGGGCCACTACGGCCATGAAGTAGGATATTCAATTGGAGGAGGATTAAAATTTTTCCATGAAACTCCAGGATTATAAACATGCTGAGGAGACCTCTCAGGAAAATAAGGATTATTCCAAGTATCAAATGATAATGGGTTTTGAGTTATACCTAATAGTTGATTCAATTCCTTACATGATTCCCTGAGTTCCTACAGTAATCTTGGTAATGATGGGAAATTTTCTATTGGATGATCCTCTTCACAAATTTTGCAAATTTTTAGGCTAATAAGTGGACACTTTCTAAGGAAGTGTTTCTTTCTATAGTTGGCACAAAATATAAGCGGTGGGTTTTCATCGTGCTTCCACTCTTCCTAGAAATCATCTAATTTCGAAATAAAAGGTTTTATAAGATAATTTTTATGTTCAACAAAAATGTTAAATTCTACACCTGTTAATTCCTCATTGGATGAGTTGTATGCCTCTATAGCAACATAAAAACTCCCCATTGAATGATTCCTCAAAATAACATTTTCCTGTTTTTTAACAAGCCCATTGGTACATTTTTTAGCACATGAGTAGTGTGTATATATGTGAATAGGGTGGGCCGTTCTTAAATAAAATGAGAAACCTTAAATCAATAGTGTAGGAAACAAATAAATTCAAGAACATAAAATTGCAAGAGAAACTAGGTGAATGAAAAAACCAAATACAACAGGTCACCAAGGTCAATCCCCTAAATGTCTCCCCCACAATGGCGCAAAAATGTTGGGTTGCAGTATGGGGTCTATAAATGTACCAACATTTAATTTTTCAATCTGGAGAGTTCGTGAACTTCGAGACGTAGCACTATAAATGCCAAAGAAAGCCCTCAACAACCTGCAAATCAAACTCTAGTCTATCTTGCACATTAATCTCAGAAATAAATGAAATCATGCACTAAAAGAGAACTCAAGAAACACCAATCCAAAAAAATTACAATCATGTGGGAAATAAAAGGAAATCCTATACTATCAATGCAAAAGGAAATTTCGAGTACGAGAAAACATAAATGAAATTAGAATTGGAAAACAAGCAGTGTCGACACGATATCAAAGGACTGTAAATGCTGGAATAAATTCAAAAGAAATTCAAAACTATTATGCCTGTACTAACTCTCCTTGCACTAATTTTGTCTGAAATTAACCTAAAATCATTAACATCATGACAAATAAACTCAATGTGTAAATGAACTTATAAAAGAAATTGATTTAATATTAATATCCCGCCTTTGTTGCCCCCAAATATTAACCTTATAAAATTGTCCAGAAGCTTAATGGAAAATAAGTATTATCATTTCCAACGTAACATAATTTCCATCATGGATTTTAGATAACAACGATTTATATGTGATTGCTACTTCTTGAAATGATGCAAAGGTTCTGGAATATAATATAGATCGCTTTGGATCAATGCATGTTATAGCTCCAAAGGGGCGTAGTATTATTCGAGATGAAGAAATGTTTTAAGTGCAAACACAATCCTTAATGCAATAAATTAATTAATTTTTCAGTTGAAAGGAAAATGTTGCAGCAAATTGAAAAACATTGTTTTTCGGAAGGAAAGAGGTTGTAAATAATTCAATAAACTATGCATAGTAAATAATAATTTAAATGCTATTTAATTTTAGAAATGGAGAGTGGTGTTGAGCTCGTCTAGCAGCCAACCCAACCAGCTCACACCCTCTATGCGTAAACTGGTTCACACAGAAATTAAGATCATTAGACACAAAAAATAAATATACAAAGCATGGATAAAATTTTCTTCAATTCATTCTTGAAAAAAAATCTCTACATTATGCAGACAAACTCTTAGCTCCAACAAGGCAAGAGGAGCAGTCTGCATATTAAATTACATGATCCTACATTGGAACAACTCCTCTTCCCTTCTGTGCATTCCTTTCATTTGCACTTTCTCTGGCTCCCTCTTGATCGATTTCCTCCCTCAATGTCTAATTAATTCCACACCATTAACTAACTTAGGTGATCTCTTTTATGGACATAGAAATATAATTAGGGCTTTCAATCAGCCAATCAAAATATAGGAGGAGAATATTATCGATTTTAACAATTCGTCGGGAATAAAATTAGTTTGCAACAAAATGTCGAAAGAGGGAACGATTATGGTGAATCATTCCTCTTTTCCTAGAATGATATTGTTTTTAGAATGTGCAATTCAACTTCCCTCTTTTTCCTTTCATGATGATGAACTTCTCATAGATGTATTGACTAGAGACCTCAAAATATCAATATCATCTTGAGGTCAACACTATTGGGGATGAGATAACATAATGTGCATATGTCATATAAGACATGTGATATTCAATCCTATTGTCCCACTTTGAAAATGCTATAATTTTCCCACATGTGGATGATCCTCAAAGAGATTCACCCTTGGCATGTAATCATTTGCAAGCTTGACAATGTCCTTCCTCAAATGCACAAAAAATGGGCAGTGATTCCAGATGAATGGTACCAGTAGTGTAGGATATCATTCAAATTCCACCAACTTCCAAACCTTACCATTGAGAGGTTCTGGCAACTCAAAATCAGGGTTGTGGATCCGAGAGGCATGACCTTCGATGAAAGTGGAGGCATGGTGTTGGCACAGTTTGTGCTGCGTTATGCTTTGAACCATTTGTCCATCATTCAAAGATATAACTATGAAGTTGTTATCCCAATTTCTACAACTCAGCAGAAAGCTCAATGAACAAAATTTTAGGGTAGAAAAACACTATGTGCCAAGCTCAAGGATCTCAGCTAAGGGACCACCAGTTTTAAGAGGAATACTGAGATCTTAACCATAAGTTAAATGGTAGAACACATTATTATGCATAATTGTGATCTATGGATAAATCAAATTCCCTAACTCTAGTGCTAGGCACTTAGAACAATAGATGAAAGACTTTGCTATCACTTTCTCTAAGATAAGCAGATATAAAAAATGATAGAAGAACCGACTTGTAATCCTAGTGCTTCTCCTTCTCCTTTTGTCACTTTTGTTGATTCCTTCCATCCAACTCAAATTTCCAAATTCATTCCTGAAAACATAAACAGAGAATAACAAACAGATTGCAATATACAGATATCTACTTATCTTAATCACTCAAATTGAATAGATGTGAAAAATATATATCATTCAAGAATCCATTGCATGAGAAATAGAAACATAAAGAGATACATATATGAGAAAATGAAAAAGAATCTTTATTAAAGAGTAGAAGGGGCAGGTTATAACCAATGATCAATTTGATGCCACCAACTCTAGCTTCATCCCAGCCTTATCACATCAAACATCACACCAGCAACATATCAATACTTTAACTCTCTCAAATAATAATCCAACAACATTTCTTTACCAAAATTATTCCTGCCCTAGCACTAGGATCTGTGCTCAATTTTCAGGGAAAATGATGGTAGTTTCTTAATGAATGACTTTCTAATAATAGGCAAGACATGTTCCCAAGTTTAGAGGTGTTAGATGGACACTTGGATTCAAAGTTTGACACATATGGACTCTTCTAGAAGAGACTGACCCTGTCATTAGGGAAATTTTGAGGTCTAAAATGGGCCTCCTAAGGAAAATGTACAATCAAAATTCACTTTATGAGAACCAATCACATTTTAAGGGATGATTTCATCCCTAATGGTTGAGGTGGCATTGCTTGAGTTAAAGGTACTTACTTGTCACATTCTCAATGGTGGATTAAAAATAATGGTTAACCATAGTAGTGCTCTATGTACTTTTAAAGTCATAAAGTATTCATAATTAATTTCATTTCACACTTTTTGAATAAAATATTATTATTTTCATTTCATATTTTTTGAAAGAAACAATGCATATCCCTACACAATATTCATGTATTTGCACACTTTTCAATAAATATTATATTTTTATATTTTCAAATATTTATTTATAACTTAAATCAATTCAATATGTAATATAAAATTCATACATAAAAAAATATATTATATTATATTATTTTATATAGTATATTAATTACATGTTATTATATAATTTAAATATTATAAATTTTAATTAATAGTATATTCTATAATTAATAATTTATGAATTTATATTTATATTTTATTTTAAGTTATTTAAGTACAAAGGAAAAATGCATTAGTTGTACAATGATAATGACTTTTTCTTGAAAATCGCATTGTTATTTATAGTCACATCAATACAATTTTTTTATTAATTTTTATTTTGGTACAACTTTTGAATTGAATTTAACAATGGTTACATGGATTTTGGTGCAAAAAGTGAATTAAAAATTCATAAATATTATTTTATGGTTTAGTTATTATTTTATTATTTCCTTCGGAGGCCCATTTTAGAGCTCAAAATTTCCTAATGATAGATTCCCAAAACAATGAGAATTCTACTCCCAGGTGACCATCACACTCTTGAATGTTGGGAAGTGCATTATAGTGCACCCTTGAATGGAGGATGTTGCATATGAAATGTTTTTAGTCCCTTTAGAGGTGGCATTTGTGAGTTCATAAGTGATGTAACATATACTTAAAACCTTGGAAATCTCACAATAGAATCCATGAATGAATTCTTCTTCTGGTAGGGAATATAGCAACTAAAATGTAAGGGGATGATAGAGCCTATCTCATTGGTCATGGGGATGCTTTCCTGTTTTACCAGGTCATGGGGGATGATTCCCAAATTGACCTATAATATCTGCCCCCTAAAGAATGAAGTCAAAATAATAATAATATATTGGAATGAGATGCTTTACGATGTGATGAGCTCAAATTGAAGGGAAGTGGTGACCTGCATCAATATTACAATACATTACATCATGATATTTTCATCCTCATCACGAATTGTTTAGGGAGGCATTCCCATGCTCAGCATATAAACTATCTAATATCATGTACATATTGCAGAAAGTCGCCTACATTGGAATGTTTCCCAATACATATGTGCCTACAGATATAGGCCCATGTTCGGATGATGATATGTATGTAAGGTCACCGTACATATGATCTGTACAACAATCCTGAAATCGCAGCCTGTATGGCTGAAACTAGATCCTGGGTCTTCTTATCTCATTCACTCGATCGTCCAGGTACAAGTCTAACCATGCAAATATATGATTTTTTGTC
Source organism: Pinus albicaulis (assembly GCA_034641835.2). NCBI lineage: Eukaryota > Viridiplantae > Streptophyta > Pinopsida > Pinales > Pinaceae > Pinus > Pinus albicaulis. Next base: position 819,904,823 of record CM076578.1, on the reverse strand, counting down.
GAACATGGTAAGACATTGTTTGATTATCAGCTAATTATGTGAATTGTTAACAAACGCGAGAAAACCACCATTGATGTTAATGGCTCTCAAGGTACTACAACACATTTTGTAAGGTGTGAATATATGATTTGATGTTGTACGTTAAACAAAATATTTCAGTCAAAGGTCCAGAAGCAAGGATCTTTTCGATGTTGTAACAACTTCCTCATGAATTAGAAGATAATGTTTCTAAGTAAACTTCTTGGATGATGATTTGATGTCGACAAGAAGCCACCTTATCGCAAAATGGGAGTTACTGATTTTGGAGACAAAATGTGACTTGATATAGCAATGTTCAAGGATGACTGTCATGAGAATGAAGGTTTATGAGTATTGCAGAAGGATGAGTATTCACTGGATGACTTCTCTTGAACATATCAGCTACACTCAGATGAGTTGGCAGCATTGACCCAAAACTGAAGTGAAAGTATGATGAACCATAGGTATGAATAAACCGTCAAGAATATTACCCAACCCAAAATTCACAATGATGGAGTGAAGTGTCATGTTCAAGAGTGACCTGCTACCGTAAAAAAATTGTTTAGTTTCCCAAATTTTCCCCGGTTATTTGTCGACCAGTACCTCTTTATTTTTTAACAAGCTTGAGGAGGATAACATATTCTTAATCTATAATTCAACCCTTTAGGCGAATATGCATCACTATTTAATAATTTAACAAGTTTAGAGATAAACAAAACTCGATTCTTGCCATGATTGACAAGCCTGTCGCTATTTTATGTTTTAACTAACCTAACGACAATGACAACCTAGTCCTTTTTCATATTAGAGAGTTTGAAAAAGAGGACAAAATAAAACTCCATAAGTCCTTCTTCGTAAATTTGTCGCTCAGATCCGAAAAATTGTAAAATGATATCTGAGAGAGCCTCCTAGCTATGTTCGACTAAGGTTTTCCTTTTTCATAAATAATCTATCTCAGTCTGGAAAAGGGTTAAACTTATACTAAGTAGATGTCATTTCATTTACTTTTACAAGCTCGAAAAGACAAGTGATCGACAATATTTTCACATTATCGGAGTCTGAAAAGAGCTAAAATAAGACTCCAGGGGTTCCTTTTTTGCTGTTATCAAAGCTTGAAAAAGAGATAAAAGTGCACTTCAAGGCCTTTTTCATTTTTATCAAAGCTAAAAAAATAAGGATAAAGGTATTCTTTGTGGTCAAATCATTCTTGGATAAGTGTGCATGACTAATCTTCTATGTCAACTATAAACTTGTTCAGAGCAACATCAAATGGATTAAAAAAACCTGTTTCATCATAAAAAAATGAATAAAAAACATAGTCACAACAATAAATATGATTTTTAAATAATCTAATGAGTAATTAAAAGAGTTTTAGCATTAATTTTTACCATTTGAAAGTTACCATTTGGATTTTTGAGCTCTGACCCTGTTTTTCCCCTAATTTCAGTTGTTGATTGCGATCGATTTTGTGGACGGTTTTCTTCAATGTTTGATCTAGGTTGGAGCTATAAACCTCCTCTTTCCTTCAATAGTATTTATGTTTCATTTCATTGCAATTTTTTAGGGATTTGGGCCCCTTAGGGTAAATTTTTTTTTCACATAGGGAAATGCACCCTTGAATGTCGAAATGTGCGTTACAGTGCACTTGAATTGAAGGCAAAGTTCACTTGAAATGCATTTTCCCTTGACCATGGGTGTGTTGGGTGCAATTCCCATTTCTTTTCTTTGCAGTGTGCCCAAAAGTTTCCTAGATTTTTTCATGAAATGGGTCCTTATGAGTCTTATGATTGTATTTCAGGGATTCAATGGACCAAAATGATGATTACATGGAGGGCAAGAGAACAAGAGGAAAAAAACATGATTTCCCTAAATGATCTGGGTATTGTAAGAGCCCTGAGAGACTGTGGGTTGCTAAAGTACTTCAGACTATCAGGTATGAGGCAACAAATGGAACTATTGGAGTTCCTTGTTCGTTCATGGGATCCAGTGATAAATGCATTTCATATTGGGGACAAAGTGGTCCCAATTTTAGTGGAGGATATATATTTTCTGACAAGATTATCGAGGAGAGGCCTACCGATTTCTCTTTCAGGGTCTGCTCTCGGAGGAGAGACAGTAAGATATTATATATTATAGTATTGCAATCCAGGGGTAGAAACTAGAAAGGATGGGAAAATAAACATCTGTGATGTTCATGATTTTCCTTTGAGAACCATATTATTCACGATTACAAAGCTTGCTGGTACCGCTACACTACATGTAGTAAACATATCTTACATGCAGTATGAATTAGAGTTCTTGGAACCAATAGTTTTCAACTGTGCTGGATTTTTACTCTCTCAAATGAAAGAACAACTGAGCAAGGAAAAGGAAGGAAGGAATAAAAATTTCAACTCAGGTTCGACCTTAATTTATTTTTCCTTAGAGCAGATTCCTTTGATGTAACCTCAGCATGTGGCGTTGGGTATATCCAACCCTTGAGATCCAAGGATGCAGGGATGGGTAGAACTGATGGTTGGACATGCTAGTAAATCCACCATTGTGTTCTCGAATTCATTCTTCATGTGGTTCAGGTGATAGATGATTGCCATTGATGATTATGCATATGCAGGCATCGAATTTTGAGGAGATCTAGATTTTACTTTATCAGAAGGCGCTCGATATGATGCACTTGGTAAGAATGGTTTGACCATGTTTTTTTATTTTTCTAAGGTTTATACATGTTTTTTATTTTGATGTTTTCCCAATACTAAACTAAGGTTTTGATGTATGAAGATGTAGGTTGAGTTCAACCAGTTGTATAGCTAGAGCAGGGAGTGGATAAGCCAGTAGAGAGGGCTGTCAGGAGAGCAGTCCTTCAGGATTTGGATATGGCTGAGACTCTTTCTCAGCTTCAGCAGCAGATACAGGGGTTGACCTTCGGGATTCCGGACTTCCGGATCAAAGAGTTACCCATGCGACTGCAGTGCCATACTATTGGCGTTCCTAACCATTGGATGCGGTTACTGCATAGGATAGGTAGATCAGTAGCATGTTATCAGAGCACCACTAGTTTACTTTTGACATGTTGCATACATTCTGAGGTCATATGACCAACATGTTTTTGGCACAAATTTTGTAAAAACCTATAACTATATATCTATTTTTTTTCAGTGTTTTCCTATGTCTATTGCGTAATATTATTCAATTATGTGAATGTATCTTTACATATGTTGCAAATTTTTGTTTATAACAAAATTAGCTAAGGAATCAATTAATGTGTTCAAGTTTCTGGAAATTTATTGATATTTAATGAAATCAAAATGTCTTTCCAAAATTCAAATTCTTAGGAACATACAATGTAGTGTTGGATTTCTGATAGTATAAACACTAGTAAGTTGAAGTACCACAAGTTGTGAGCCTAACCTAATGATGATGCAGTTAATACCAAATGAAATGGCATTAGAGAGAAGTTCGATCAACATGCTACAGTCAGTGATATTGTTTGTAGATCAACCGATACAAATCCCTTGAAAAATCACTAACTCTTCGTTCGGAGTAAAAATGGCCCACACTACAGAGGATAGATTATGCATGCTATGACTAGCACCACTAGGATACCCAACAAATGGTTCCAAAGATTCAAAAATCTATGATGAAATGTAAATTGGATTACTAACTTCAGGAAAAATCTAGAAAGACAAACTAAGAATGTAAATTCAAATCAACAACATATATACAATATAATACAATAGTTTACTACGCTCATGTTTAAGCATAGTAACATTTTAGATACAACCCATTTTGGGGCTGCACCAATAGAATTCCATCATAATCTACAAACTCGTAGGCACCCTTAGCAAGAACTCTTTTGGCAATATAGGGGTCATGCCATAACGACTCAAATTTCCTTGTACCTATTACATCATCTTCCTGATCATAAATAAGGACTAGTTCAACCTATGAGAAGATGTGAGGCTGGAAATGCTTGTTGTATTGTGCCTTTATACGTCTCTTATGCACTTCGTTGTCCAATGTAGCTTCATGACGTGTTTCATCAAGATGTATGAGGTTAAAAAGACATGCTTCTTCAGTAGAGGTGTCAGGTAACAAGTTGATTGCGACTTTTAATGACGGTATCTCACATTGGATTGGAAGGATAACTTGCAAACCATACACAATTGAAAGGGGGTAAATCCAGTTGCATTTCTCACCAAGGTTCGGTACGCCAACAAAGCCAACTATAAGATAAAATGCCAATTTTGTTTTCGAACTCATATCATTCCTTGAAGACTTCGTTAAAGAATCTTGTTAATAGCCTCCGGTTGTCCATTTGATTATGGATAATAAGGAGTAAAACTATCATGGGACAGTCATAATTTGGCAGTCAACTCATTCATCATATGATTGCGAAAATCCGAACCATGATTTGTGACTATAGCCTGTGGAACACCAAATCATGAAATGACATGATTAAAGAGAAACAATGCAGTTGTTTTTCCTATGTTATTAAATGTAGGCATTTCTTCGGCCCACTTTGTAAGGTAGTCTATTGCGACAATAATATAACCATGCCCCTTGAATGAATGAGGGTTACAGGTCATGAAGTCAATGCCCCATTTTTCAAATTTTCCCACATAGATAACACGATGCATTGGCATTGGCGGTTTGCAGATTTTGCAATCAAATATCTGGCACCCATGATAACTTATGATTGCAAAGATGCAGTCGCAAAATATGGTAGGACAAAAGTAATCAGTGCAGAGTATCTTCTGCACGGTAGCGCATCCAGAAAAGTGTCCACCCCAAGCCCCAAAATGAAAATCATTTAAAACTTTTTCAGCCTCCTCATGCGTGAGGCACCTCCTTAAAATTGTGTCGACACCACGACGATAATGTGTATCGTCGACGATAAGATAATCTTGGGCTTCATATCGAATATGTTGTTGGTCAGAGAAAGAGGTATCAGGCTGAAAATTCTAGGTTTGGAGATAAATGATAAAATCCACATACCAAGGATTAGAGGTTTTGATCAGAAATAGAGACTCATCAGGAATAGATCAGGGAAAATTTTAAGGATGGAAGTTTATCTTAAAATTTAGAAACCTTGGTGAGTCTTACTAGTGCCCAATATCTCAATTGTAAAAATGTTAATGATATTTTTATAGAAATATTTAGTTTTTTAATTATTTTATATTAGTATATATAATTTTTTGGTGATTTTCACGGTAAAATAATTTCATAATATAAAATTTGGATGAATTAATTTTCAAATAAATGGAAAATGGAGAATATTTTTTTGGAAAAAGAATGGAAAATTAGCCCACCTGCGAATATTAGCCCCTAAAATTTTCCCTGGAATAGATGATTCCAATGTAGTAGCAGTAATATCAAAGGGAGGTCACAGAGAAGCTCAACCAAAATTGAAGACTTCTTTGACTTGGATTTGATGAATTCCAAATCAAAATCCTACAAAATGATAATCCATTTTGAATACTTACCCCCCGAAAATTGACGTGATAAGATGTAAGTCATGGGGTTGCAATCTAAAATGACAATTGTCTTCTGGAACATGATATAGTGGCGAAATATTTGGATAACTTGAACGGCCACCAAGGAAAACTTTTCTATGTATGAATACTTCACTTTTGTATCATTGATATTACAACTAAAATAATATATTGGATGTTCTATCCCATTTTCTACTTGGACCAATACCATACCAATGGTCATATCAGCAGTGGTGATATATAAGAAATAATCACTTTGATAATTGGGGGGATACATTAATGACACCCTGACAAGGGTATCCTTGAAAGCATCAAAAGAAGCTTGCGCAACCTTATCACAATGGAAGGGAATCCATTTTTTCAAGAGTTGAGTAAATCCTTGAGCCATTTCGGCGTAGTTGGGTATGAACCTCCTTAGGAATTTATCCTTTCCCTAAAGTTTCTGTAACTAAAGAAAATTAGATGGTGTAGGAAAATCAAGAATGGCTTGGAGCTTCAGTGGGTCGACTTGAATTCCTTCTTTTGAGACAACGAATGCTAGAAAACGAATAGAACCAACAGAAAACACACATTTATGTGGTTTGAGGCATATTTTGTAGTTTCAGAAGTGTAGAAATATAGCTCTCAAATGAATTGGGTGATCAGTCTAGTTTCATGACTGTGCGGGTAAATCGTCTAGATAATGTTGAAAAATTTGCTTGGTGTCATTGAAAGAATAATCCATTGCTCTCTGAAAAGTTTCTCCAACATTACTTAAACCAAATGGGAGTTTCCGATAAGAGAATGTGTCCTAGGTACAGATGAATATTGTCTTATATTGGTCCTTTGGGTGGATATTGATTTGATTGTAGCTAGAAAATCTATCCATGAACAAAAATATTTTGCATCCAGCACAATCGTCTATAATTTGGTCGATAAAGGGAGTAGGATAGTTTTCTTTTGGACAAGCAATATTGGCATCCCAATAATCGACACATACTCTAACGGTCCCTTTTTTTTTTATAACAGGAACTGTGTTGGAAACCCACTCAGTTAGTGGAATAGGGTAAATGAAAAGTGTCAACCACAAGCCCCATCATGACGATCACTTAAAAAAATTTCCACCTCCTCGTGAGTGAGGCACCTCCTTAAAATTGTATCGAAACCACGATGATAAAGTGTATCGCAGATGAATATTTTTCTTCGTATCAAATATGTCACTGGTCAAAGCGAGAGGTATCAGGCTGGAAAGTCTGGGTCTGGAGATAAATGATAAAATCCCCATACCAAGGATCAGATGATCCGATCAAAAAAAGAAACCCATCACAAATTTATGGTTCCGATGTAGTAGCAATACTATCAAAGGGAATGTCACAGAGAATCTTAGCCAAAATTGAAGACCTCTTTGACTTGGATTTGATGAATTCTAAATCAAACTCCTGCAAAATGATAATCCATTTTGAATACTTTCCCCCTAGAAATTGACGGGATAATATGTAATTCATGGTGATGAAATATGAAATGAAAATGGTCTTCGGGAATAGGATATAGTGGTGAAATATTTGGACAACTTGAACAACTGCCAAGGCAAGATTTTCTATGCATGAATAATTCACTGGTGTATCATTGAGATTATGAATAAAATAATAAATTGGATTTTCTATCCCATTTTATCCATGGTCCAATACCATAGTAATGGTTGTATCAACCACGATGACATATAAGAAATAATCACTCTGATAATTGGGGAGATACATTAATGACGCCCGAACAAGTGTATCCTTGACATCATCAAAAGAAGATTGCACAACCTTATCCCAATGGAAGGGAATCCCCTTTTTCAAGAGACGAGTAAATCCTTTAGCCATTTTGACGTAGCTGGGTATGAATCTCCTTAGGAAGTTAGCCTTTCCCTGAAGTTTTAGTAACTGAAGAAAATTTGATGGTGTAGGAAAATTAAGAATGGCTTGGACCTTCAGTGGGTTGATTCAAATTCCTTCTTTTGAGATGATGAATCCTATAATATGAGTAGAACCAACAAAAAACACACATTTATGTGGATTGAGGCATATTTTGTAGTGTCGAAAGCATATAAAGATAGCTCTCAAATGCATGAGGTGATCTGTCTGGTTTCATGAATGCACGTGTAAATCGTCTAGATAAGGTTGAACAATGTGCTTGATGTCATTGAAAGCATAATCCATTTCTCTCTGAAAATTTTCCGCAATGTTATTTAAACCAAACAAGAGTTTCCAATAAGAAAATGTGCCCTAAGGATAGATGAATGTTGTCTTACATTGGTTCTCTGGGTGGATATTGATTTGATTGTACCCAAAAAATCAATTCATGAACAAAAATATTTCGCATCCAACACAATTGCCAATAATCTGGTTGATAAAGCGAGTAGCATACTTTTCTTTTGGACAAGTAATATTGACATCCCAATAATCGACACACACTCTAATGGCCCTTGTTTTTTCATAACAAGAACAATGTTGGAAACCCATTGAGTTAGCAAAACATGGTAAATGAAACCAGCACGCAAAAAAATTTCAACTTCTAATTTAATATTAGTGTCCTTCCTCGGATGAACAGGATGAAGCCATTGACGTATCGATTTGACATTAGGGTACATATTAATGCTGTGTTCAACGATACTAGTATATATGCCTAGAATTTCCTTGTAAGACCAAGCAAATACATCACGAAATTCACGAAAGAGAGAGAGAGATATGTTTCAAGTTATGATGGGGAACAAGACACATCGACATGAATTTTTTCTATAATGCTGAGTTTGGTCGAAATATCGATAGAAATGGTTTCTTCAATATTTTGATAAATTTCACTCAGATTTGATTGCATTAATCGGAAAATAATTAAAAAATAATGTTTTTATAGATGGGTGATATAGTTCAATAAGATTATCTTCTTCATAATCCTGAAGATGGGAATGATGATGTTGATCTTCCCATGGTTCTCCTTCTGGCATCATAGATTCCACCATATTCTCATTTTTCAAGAAAGTAGATGAAAATGGATTAGGTGGAGTAACAAAATCTAATGAACGATCAACCCAAACAACCAGCGACAATGATCTTGGATTTTCTTCCCAAGCCATGTATATTGATTATTATGCCATCTTAATTGGGCTGGGTGGTAGAAATTTAGCCAACGTAACAACTTTATAATCACCCACTATATTCCTTAAGCCAGATGGAGTAGAAGATATCATGTAACAAGTCTCTATGTTTGCAATTTCTGCCGACGTTGTGGGAGGCGGTAATGAAAAGGTTCCCATGAGGGTAGAATCCCTTAATAGTCCCACATCAATGTTCTGATGTGCTAGTTGGGGTGTGTGAACTAATGGAATGCTTCCAGATACCTAGGAACTCGAGGCAAAGAAGGAGAGTTGATTGATGACTATGATGAAACCTTTATGTGGAAAGATGATTATTCTAAAATATGTAGAAATGATCGCAATCAGAGCATATAAAAATGGCCTTCTAATTAAAATGTTGTAATCAAGGGGTCTACCAACAACCTCAACTTCAAAATTTACTATTTTCCCCCCTAGTTCAACATGCAGGTTATTGATGATACCACAAGGCTTATATGTACGTCCATCGAAAGCTTTCAACATCATAGGTGATTGATATAGGTGTGGCGAGCCAAGTGACTTTCAATAGTTTAGAGACATAATGCACGTAAAGGCTACCTCATCAATAAGAGTACAATGAACGAGGTGATTGAGAAAATTTACTTGAATGGATAATGGCAATTTTGCTGGTAATTGCGGCACATAGCCCATATGATTAAAGACTACAAGATTGGAATTTGTCGGATCAATTCCACCAATTGTCAACAGCAAAGCCTACTTCTGGGAGAGAAAATTTTGAAGCACCTTAAGCACTGACGTAGTTAAAGGAGATTGAGCTAAATCTTTAACTATATTATAATTTTGAGCAGCTCGGGCTCGAGGGTTAAATGTTGTTCTATGAACATCTCCCTTCGATGGCTTGATTGTCAATTCAGGAATAGGAGTTGGTGGTGTTGATTCCGTAGACAGATTCATGGTCAAGGTAGTAGGTTGATCAGTAGCCTAACTACCATAATCTTTATTACGTGTTGACACCAAAATAATCACTAGAAGCTAGATCCATAGCAACCAAATTTGTGTCTGCATTCAGAAATGGATTTGTTAACACAAAAAATGCATGCAAGGTCTTAACCAATTTTGAGACTTAGGCGCAGTGAGGATAGTCATGAAAAAAGTGTTCCTCATTACAATTTATGCAAGGGTAATTAGGTTTCCGATTTCCAGTCGATTGATCAAATGATCTTTCCTGCGGGGTAGAAGCTCTATTTTTCTTTGACTTCCCCTTTTTCTTACTTCCGGGTTACTTGTTACTTTTTCCCTTGTCAGATGACATGGTATGGATTTTGGAAGAAGGCGCAGTATCAGATGAAGTATAGTGATGTGTGCTTATAGTACTGATCATACCGTCTCTGACATGAGAATCCTTAAATGGAGGAGGAACAATAAAATTAGATCGAGGCGCATTTGGAATTTTCTCATAGAGCATGCCAGACAGAATGCAAATCAAGTCTATGTACTGGGCACAAGCAATGACCTTCTCTTTAGTGACGATGCCACTCTTAGCCACATTCTCAGCTACAGATGGTAACAGGGACTTAATGAACCACTCAGCAAGGAGCTTATCAGGAACAAATGTCTTAACCATTCTATGACGATGATGCCACTCATGAATATGATTAGAAATGTCAGTAGAATTAGTTTTTTTAAAATTATTCAAGAGTTATATTCCCATTTCATATCGTATGGTTAGTTCGAAGTGGGTCAAAAGGATAGTAGCTAGGGCAGTGAAATCATCAAAAGAATATCTTGGTAACTCAATGTACCATTTCGTAGTCGGACTAGTTAGTGTATTATGGAAAAGACGTATTCGAATGGAGTCATCATTTAGGGAGTTATATGAACACCACAAATGATAAGTCATAACATGCATCGACAGGTCTTCCCCATGGTTTCCATTGAACCTAGGAATTTCCAAGGGTAATATATGAGGTATCACCAGCCACCAAGGAGCGTAATTGATTAAATCATTGATCAGCCAGTTTAAATCTGGTAACTCTAAAGTTGCAACAAAATAAATTTTCAATTTAAGTGAAGTTGAGCATAAACAAGGTATGATGGAATTTCTTAGGCAATGTGCCTTTGAGTAGCATTATAAGGAATCTTTTGCTCATAACCTAGATAGGGGTTGTTCTGATAAGCAAAAGCTTGAGGATTCTATTCACCAAAACCTGCTTACACTACTTGTTGAAATGAAGGTTTTGGCATTTCTGCTTGTGGCTACCAAGGGGTCTCTCCACCAATATTATAACCCAAACTAGGATAGCTTGTATTCAGTTGTGGATAGGTATAACTTGGTTGTGGCTGCAACATCCCGTAATATCGTAATCCAACTTGTGAATAAATAATTCTAGATACAAGTGGTTGTTGTAAACCAGTCGAAGCAGTTGGAGTCTGAGGGTCCAATACTTGAGGGTATTGGGTGCAAGGACCTCCCTGAGGCACTTGAGGTACAACAATTTGAGTCTGTATCAGGGGTAAGGATGTATTAACAAGTGGAGTTGATGTGGGTGAAACAGGTTGAACCAGTTGATACGAGTGTACAACCATTTGTGCTTGGATGGGTAGAGTGGGCTGCCACTAACAAACATTCATTCCGACATTCAGATGACCAAACAAAAATAGAGTACTATCCAAATGGGTGACCATAGTTTCCCCCCCATCATGAGGAGTATAAAAATATGAAAAATATTGTTCTCCAAATGTAGGGAGTCCAGTGGAAATTGTACTGGATGGAATATACCGAGATGGACCAACTTGATATTTCCCTGATGATGTATATAAAGGATCAATTCAATCAATAATCACTATAGATTTACCAGTTATAATACCATATGATGACATTGGTGAAGTCCATGGGTTTGAGGATGCACCAAATAAGGTTCCAGATAAATATTGGTAACCGGGTGGGATGGAAGGGACATCGTATGCATGTGACTCTAGTGAGGTTGTGAACATCGATGGGCTGATAAGAGTAGGTGTTGTCACAACTGGAATAGATGGTCCAGCCAAAGATGTTGGCTCAGGCATGGCTATTTGAACAAATGTATATCCTACTAGATCTATGTGAACTTGAATAAACATAGGATCAACAAAATCAGAAGAAAGTGATTGAGGAAAAGACTCCTATAGGTCAAGCTCTGCCCCAAAATGAGTTGGAGTTAAAGGTGTTTCATCTTGTGGTATTTATTCAATCTAAATTAAATCAGATGGAAGGATTTTTCCGCCAGGCCCAAAGTATATTTCAGGAGGTTGAATACGCGATATGGGAGACTCAATGGCTACAATAGATTGTGGGGAAACTGATACAGGAACAAATTTTGGTCGTTTGACTTCGGGATTTAGATGTTCCAGCAAAAAAGTGACAGGATTCTGATCAACTTCTAGTCAAACAAGGTTGGGTTCGGGAGGTATGGTCTCACTAATTGGATGGATTGTGATCACAGGTAACTGTGAGGACTCCATCTCGACAATAGTATATGAATCAATATTTCTAGAAACAACTTGAGTTGACTCTGGTATATATGAGTATGATGTCATACCAGAAGTACTAATAATACTAGTTTCGATAGAACAATGTCGCCTTCATCGACTAGAAATGGATTTTGGTGGTAAAGGTGGTTTCAATGCTATTCTACGCGAACGACAGGGAAAGGGGTGTTATTCTTCCATGACGACTGATTTATTTTATGACAAAAAAAAAATAAACAAAACAAAAGGGTAATTCTAAGCAAAAGGTTTACCAAGTAAATGTGAACTGTAGAATACCTCCTCGCGAACAAAGCATTATGGACAGGAAATCTCCCTGAATGTTGTGTTCGGTGTATCACAAGTTACAAGGCGGCCAACTCAGTTCACTACGGATGGATAGCAACCTAAAGTTGTCAACCCAAATATACCTGAAGGTACGTGGAGGCACAAGTCTGTATTAGCGCTATCTAATGCAAAACCACACAGTGAGAGCACCCCCTTATGATTTTCGTATTAAAACACCGCTGATATACCCGAAGGTATGTGAACGAGCTCTGATATACTTATTTGCATGGATTGAGGTATCACACTTGGAATTTATCACATACAAGTTAACGACATCTATTATGCTTAATGACGTCAGAACACGTCTCTAGTCTAGACCTTATAAGTGTTATCATTATGGTTCCAATGCTTTCTTAGGTAAATTGATGTAAATTTTATGTTGATATTCTTTAGAAATTTTTTCTTTGAGGTTCATCGCGTGATGTAATGGAAATTCCTAAAAATGAAAACTAAAATGATAAGAAAGCTTTTCAATTCTAGATTTTTCAATGAAAATCATAGCTACTAAGGGAAAGAGCAATCAATTTTAGACAAAAAAACAAAGATCACAAACTAAAATGCATCTTTCCAAACGTATTCCTATTCAACGCACACAATTCACTATATGCACATGCATGTTTTTATTTTCAGCTCCCTTAATGCATGGAAAATTTTAAGGATGGATATTCATTTGAAAGTTTAGAAACCTTGGCGAATCTTAGTAATCTCTAATAGAAAATTTATAAAATGGTTGATGTGATTTTTGTAAAAATATATAAATTACTTATTATATTATATTAGTTTATGTAAGATCGTGGAAATTTTCAAGGTAAAATAATTTCATACTATAAAACTTGGGCGAATTATTTTTATAAAAGATGGATATTGGAAAATAATTTTTTTTTGGAAAATGTATAGACAATTAGCCCAACTGTGAATATTAACCCCTAAAATTTTCCTACCTTAATGTGAATGCAAGAAAGGAAACTATATACATCAAATCAATAAAAACAAGTGTTTTCTTCTTTGTGAAATGAGGAATTTAACAACAATTTCCTTTTTAGGAAAAATGAAGAATGGAACTAAATTTTTTCCTATGGGAGACGAAAAATGAAATAACAATTTCCTTTACGCAAACAAATGGATCTAATGCAGAAATAAAATACTATGAATTTGATTTACCAACGATAATGAAAAACACTAAAGAGACATTGAACAAATTTACTTTTCAGAGGAAGAATCAGGTAAGTTTACTTAACTCTAAGAGGTATCAGACAGTTGAGAATACAAAAAAAAATGGCTAAGAATGATAGAAATGATAAATTTGAATGGAATTTTGTTGGCTAAAGTGGAAACACTATCTCTAAAGGGACACAATGTGTTGCAGTGCACCCCTGGGTGGGAGACAACGCACTGCAATGCACTGTTTCTTGACCAACACTTCTAATGCTACACATTTCTACTTCAATTCTTTCATTCAAAAGTATAATAACTTAAAGTAGATGCTACTGATGAGGATTAGCAGAGGAAAAAACACCAGGAATGATAGGATACTCCCCAACAGAGTCACCAATTCGTTATGTATGATTGTGATCTACGGATAAAAAAAATTCCTTAAGTGTGGTGCTAGGCACTTAGAACAACAGATGATATACTTTGATATCAGTTTCTCTAAAATAAGAAGATATAAAAAATGATAGAAGAACCTACTTGTAATCCAAGTGCTTCTCCTTCTCCTTCTGTCAATTTTGTTGTTGCCTTCAATCCAACTCAAATCGCTAGATTGATTCCTCCAAATATAAACATAGAACTGCAAACATATTGCAATATACATATATCTACTTATTTTAAACACTCAAATCGATTAGATGTGAAACATATATATCATTCAAGAATCCATTGCATGAGAAATAGAAACATAAAGGGATACATATATGGGAAAATGAACAAAAATATTTATTAAAGAGTAGAAGGGGGAGGTGACAACTGATGATCAATTTTATGCCACCAGCTCCAAATTCATCCCAGCCTTATCACATCCAACATCACACCAACAACATATCAGTACTTTCACTCTCTCAAATGAGAATCCAACAAAATTTCTTTACCAAAATTCTTCCTTCCCTAACACTAGGATATGTGCTCAATTTATAGGGAAACTGATGGTATTTTCTCAATGAATGACTTTCTAATAATAGAAAAGACATGTTCCCAAGTTTAGAGGTGTTAGATGGACACTTGGATTCAAATTTTGACACATATGGAATCTTCTAGAAGGCACTGGCCATGTGGAGATTCCCAGAACAATGAGAATTATGCTCCTAGATGACCAACACACTCTTGAATGTCGGGAAATTCATTATATTTCACCCTTGAATGGAGGATGTTGCATATGAAACGTAGTTATTCCCTTTATAGGCAACATTGGTGAGTTCATAAGTGATATAACATATACTTCAAACCTTGGAAATCTAACAATAGAAGTCATGAATGAATTTTTCTTCTCTTAGGGCTTATAGAAACTGAAATGTAAGGGGATGATTACCCTATTTCATTGGTCCTGGGGATGATGTCCATTTTCACCAAGTCATGGGGAATGATTCCAAAATTGACCTATAACACACATTGGTAGCCTCTACAGCTAGCTTGCCACGTTGCTTGCAACCAAATATTAAATCGATCCAATGATGAAGATTTGAACTAACATACTCACTTTCAAGTGCTTCCCTGTTTTTGAATTTGAATTCCTCAGGTGACTCCTTTTCCCATCGTGGTAGGAAAACATCACCAAGAGGTTTTCCATGTTTTTTTATGCCAAGGTGATATTGATTAGAATTGACCAAAAACTCTGGCATACATCTGTTGATTCTAGTGCAGGAACATAGGTGAAGTCCTGGAATCCTTCGAAGTGCAGGAAGACATAAAATGGTGGAGGAATCTATTGCATGGTGTCAGCATGTAAAAGTAGGTTCGAAACCTAAAAGCATCATCAAATTAATTTTTAAACCTGAAACATACAAAGCTTAATTAATAATGTTTTAATCATGTTAAAATGAAGTAAGTAACAAATATTTTCAACAGTAATCTTTTAATCACATAGAAACATGAGAGATCGCGAGTAAAAATAAGACAAAATGGAGGCCAAACAATTTCTTATGCAGGTGAATGGAATGAATAGGTTCTTGGTCTTATGATGAATCAAGTGGGAAGATTAACTTTGACAGATATTTAGCTCAGTATCATGTGGACATGAATTGATATAGTATGTGTTTATTATGACTATATTTATGTTATGGATAAGTAATATCGAGGGGTACATCAGTGAAGTGAAAGTACCGTGATCTATGAAATGTTAGGATAAACATGGAGAGTGGAAAGACAGTAGAAGCAAGGTTTCTTATGGGGTCTATGTTTGGTCTATGGATGTGCAATTATATTATTGTGTATATGTTGTGCATGTTGTATATTCAGTGATTGTAGCTATGGTGATGTGTACATGTAACATATGTAGTTTTGTGTACATATGACGTTGTATGAATATTGTATATATATGGTGTGGTGTATATATTGTATATGCAATGCTAGGTATAGATGGTGTTATGTATGTGTTGGATATGCGATGTTGTGTACGTACTGTATTGTGTGCATGTTGGATATGTGGTATTGTGTGCAAAGGGTGTTGTGCACATGTTGGATATATGGTGTTGTGTGTGTGTCGTACATATGGTGTTATGTATACGTGGTGTTGTGTGCATGTGGTGTTGTGTACATGTTGTACGTGTGGTGCTATGTGCAAGTGGTGTTTTGTACATATTGTGCACGTGTCACGTGCACATGTGGTGTCGTGTACATATTGTGCATGTGGTGTTGTGTACATTTGGTATTGTGCACACATTTTACAACTGGTAAAATGTACATTAGGCATTGTGTACACATTGTGTAGCCCTGTACATGTGACGTTGTGTAGGTATTTTTGTGTGTAGGTGGTACCATGTACATGCTGTGCATATGGTACTAGTATACATGTGGTTTGTGTGCATGTCGTGCAGGATATGTTGTGAACATGTGGTACTATGTATGTGCATGGTGTATTCGTGGTATCGTGACATGTGTATTCATTGTTTTGTACTTTTTATATGTATAGGTATTGTGTTGTATTGTAAATCGGGTGTAGGTGTATGTGTTGTATTCTATTGTAGGCATATTTATTGGGTTCTATTGTGCACTAGGTATGGGTGTATGTGTCATATGCTAGTGTGGGTGCATGTATTGTACGTTGTTGCATGTCATATGTGGGTGTACGTGTTGTGATGTACACTGTGTATGCGTACGTGAGTAAAGAGAAACAAGGGAACTGGGTTCTTTCCAAATGTGGAAAATGATTTGATATGTGTTCAAAAAGAAAAAAGGTAGAATTAAGGACTAGTTAAAGGATAATTATCAATATTTTATTTCACTTTTATTATGCATGTGATCTATGATTATGACTTATGATGATCACATGCGATTTATGATTATGGTTTTTGACGATTGCATGTGATTCCTAATTTTTACCTAGGATGGTTGTGTTTTGAGTTAACCATGGGTGATATGTTTATACATGATGATTTGATCAAAAAAATGGTTTGAATTGTTGTGGCAGGAAGTAAAAAAGATTGCAAGTGAAACTTATTGACAAGCTACCAATGAGGTATTCTTTTAAGTTATTTAAATTTATTTTAAATCTAATGGAAATTATGTGCTTGGCACAAGAATTATGAAAAATGTCATTTGGGTGATTGGAGCTTACTACAACAATCAGAAGAAATATAAAAAATGAATGGAAACAAGCAACAATATGTTTGTAAAGCACTTCAGGTGCAGGGCCATTGTGGAAAAGTGGTACACAATACTTTCCATTGATTTCCATGTTCATTATATGACCAGTATGATGGTTATGAGGCATGTATATGCCTTGGTTGTTTTATCTTCCAATGCAATGAAGCCTTGCCAAGGGATGGACTTCCCGGGATGGGGGTTCCAGTGGAACTTGGATGGTATGTGACTGCACAGAAGGGGGTGATTAGATTTCTCACGTGACTGTGTAGGAGAGAAGAGAAGGTAGTGGATGGATTTTTTTGGGCATTTCCATTTCCAGATGGAATGAGATGCACATTGGGAGTGTTCCCTCGAAAAATGATTCAGTAATTGTTCACTGAGGGAACAATAGTGCAATATTGTACCACTGAACATTGGATGCAAATCTGACTTTGGCAGTGGATTCTATACTTCATGTGAAGGAGGTGAATCCTAGTATTACATTGATGGTGAAAGTGTGAGCCTCCAGATTCCCTTTTTGTTGATACTAGCATCATATCCTCCTATTTGTTCATTGATAAAATTTGCATATTTGTATATGTGTATATTATTGTAAATCTGGTATCGAGCTAGACTTATAAAACTCCATAGATAGTATGATTATTTTTTGGTTGAAGAAAATGTGGTTGTTATTGTAAATATTGTAATGAGCTACGTTATAGAGCTCCATTAAATGGTATGATTCTGATGTTTAAATAGTGATCATTGTAAATATTGTAACGAGTTGTGTTATAAAGATCCATGGGAACTATGTTTTTTTTTTCAGCAATATTATTGGTTGAAAGTGTCATTGAACACTAAGGATGGTGTTCCCCTAAGAGGAAGGGTTGTGTAAGAACCCTGGTGAAAATTCAACTAAAAATATATAAGACCATGGTGGATGGGACACATATTCCAAGATGAATGGTGGGAAAAAAATCCTAGCAGGTGTTCATGTTGGTTATTATGGCTAAAGGAAATTGGCAAAGGAAATGGTTAAGTCTTTGGAAAGGCATGAGGCATTTATTGGAATTTATTTATGAAAAAAATAGAAAATATAGGAAAATGAAGGTGAAAGGTCACAGGTTGCATGTGAGGAGGAAAAGGAATGAAAGTAATGGAAAATGAAGAAATTGTAGGCCTCATTGATAAAAAGGATTTTGAGGGTCAGTTGGGAAGATTTTGGCTCAAGCTTTTTGGTCAATTCTTTTTTGGAGCTCTCTCATTATTCTCTCTCTCTCTCTCTCTCTTGGATACTTAGAGTTTTTTTCAAGCACTCTTGGAGAGTGTGGATACTTGGTGATATGGAGCAGGAAGGAAAATGAAGAGCAAGAAAGCGTAAGAGGACATCGAGAACAACATCTACAATAGGTTCTGAGTGCAGGTACCAAGTTAGATGGATGTTTTCGTCACTAGTTTTGGCATTCATGGTGTATTCATGTTTATTTTACTAGCCTTTCCATTTCCTAGATAGCTATGGTGTTGTGGGTTTATTTCCATTGATTTTTTTCTATTTGGTTATCATGATTCCATTATCTGTGGGTTGAGTTATTAGTTCCTGGAAGACTTGGTTTGAAAAATGCTCTGGAAGTCGGAAAGAAAACTATAGGTTAAGTTAGTAGCCTTGGAAGCCTTGGTTGGATAAATGCTCTGGAAGCCTTAGGTGGGTTGAGTTACTTGTCTTGGAAGCCCCGGTTCGACAAGCAATCTAGAATCCCTCTAACAGTTTGGGTTGAGTTACTAGACCTAGAAGCCCAGGTTCGAACAAACACTTTGTAGCCCTATAATAACTTGGATAGAGACAAACCCATGATGTTTGTGATGTACGACTCTGAGGTGGAGTCACTGGTTGAGGGTTGAGGTGGTTTGGCCTCTGTATTCCCTAGATTGATTATGATTGATGTGTTTGGTGAGATCCCACGTTCATTCTTGGAATATTGCACGGGGGTGATTGGTTGAAGTGTGATTTGGCTCAACCATTATATGGTTGGATGGAATGTGGAAGTCCAATATCTAGTTGGTTTTTATATTCATAAATTAGGAGCTCATTCCTTTGGTATTTTGTATGCAAATGTATTGGTTATTATGTGGATTCTATTGTTGTTGTATCCATGGCATTCCTGTTGTTATTATGTTATTTATAAGCATGTATTTTATCAGTGACGATGTATGGCTATATCCATGATTTTACTCGTAAACCAATGCACAATGTATCTATGGTAAAATAGATTGTATTGTAGCTAATGATGTAAGGTAGAAATTATTTTTAGTGATTCTTAGATAAGTATGAGACCCCTATGCTTAAATTTTTTGTTTACACATGTATATTCAATGTTTCTAACATGTTCGAAAAAATTTCTATCATGGCTAGGAATGGTATAGATGAGTTCTTATTGATGTGACTTCTTCCATATAAGTTTTATAATGTTACTTATCATTCCCTAAGTTTTCATGAAGTTTTTAGTAGTAACTTGGGCTCTGGGCCTAAAATGATGGCTCAAATTTCGAAGTTATAGGCACATAATTGAACAATTGGGGCCCTCACCGTAGGCTTTCTATGTTGTGCCTATGGTTATAACCTACTGGAAACTAGCATGTAGTGTCATGCCAATGATTATAGATCAAAATGGTCAAAATGTCAATCTAACCCAAGGGTAAGAGGCTTGAAGGGTTGGGATACCTCCTGGGGGTTTTTTTGCTATTGTACAAGGTCTTTTGATTTGTTTTCCATCGAATCCACTTCCTCAAGGTAATCAATGAGGTTGAATATCATATTATTAGCATCTTGTCACATGTTTACCCCGTTGGATATTCACTTGCATAGATGTGGGAGGAGGGTGTTACATTTCTGTTTAGCTCCAAAATATTATGTAAAGAATATTTTTGAAAAATGATTTTCTTATTGAATAGAGTCACTCAAAGTGGTGCTTTAAGAAAAAATATTGCAATTAATAAGCCCATGGTCTATGGGGTTCTTGATATCATCCATTATCGACAACATCCACATGGAGTGAACTATTATCATTTTTTATTCTATAATTTCTAAAGCATTAACAATGAGAGTGTCAACACGAGTTTTCAATAAAAATGTGAAAGAGATGACAATGAGAGTGTTAGCATTATTGTATTTTTGAAATTTAAAATTGCACTAGAATCTAGTGTATCAGCACTAAAGGGAGAAATTCAATTTTTTTTTCTTATATTGCGCTAACATAATGTACGTCAATAGAGTAGCAACCATTGATCAAACATGTGTTATTGAGTCGGATGGTAAGATCATGTGATGTATTGATGGATTATTTCCCAGGAGGTAATATGGGTTTAAAATTATGATCACATGTTAATATTTAAACTTGGTTGTCAATTTGTTATAATGATGAGAAGCTTGAAATGTTTTGGAATAATGTTGGGTATGTGTTATATTCTTTCAACGATTAAGCACACGTAGGGGGGTCACAGGTAGGGCAGTAGCCCCCCCTGTTGGTGTCCAAGGCAGCACCCTGACGAAAATTTTTTGGTCCTTAATTTCCAGTGGGCGGTCCGCGCCCATGGTTTTGCACATGGTTTTGGGGTACGATGGTTTTTTCGGCCCCTGGTATTTTTGTAGATCCGGTCAAGGGAACTATGGTTATTTTCTAATCCATGGCTATTGGATTAGGGTTTATGTATGCATTGGCATGTATATATATGTGCTGTAACACTAAAAGGAATATAATGAAAAATCAAGTTGGTCATCCCGATTTGGGATCCAGGGGAAAATCTCCGTGTTTATCTGTTTTATGTTTTATGCTCTCGCTATTGTTTATTTTCTATTATAAGATTCATGTGTAGATAACTTATGTTCAGGGTTAAAACCTACATTTGGTGTCAGAGCAGTTTCGGCTTCAAGGGGACGCCTTTGCTGCTGAGGGTTTTTTTCTCGGGCCTGAGGTAGACCTTGTTCAGTGGGAGATTTGCGGGATTGATTCTTGCGGTAAAAGAAGATGGCGAGCTGCGGGAAGATACAAATCAAGAAATTTAATGGTCAGAGTTTTGAGTTGTGGAAGCTCAAGATGGAGGATCTGCTGGTGGATAAAGATCAGTGGATCACGGTAGATCTAGGTACTAAACCAACGGCAATGTCAGATGAATACTGGAAGAAACTGGATCGGAAGGCTAAGAGCACAATACGGTTGTGTGTCTCAGATTCAGTATCGTTGAATGTATCTGGGGAAGCTATGGCGAATATCTTGTGGGAAAAGCTAGGGACTTTGTACCAATCTAAGTCTCTAGTGAATAAATTATTCTTGAGGAAAAAGCTATATAACCTGAGGATGAAGGATGGAGACTCGGTGACAGAGTATCTAAATGCCTTCAATACTGTGGTAAGTCAGCTATCATCTGTTGATATTAAAATCTCAGATGAAGATAACTGCATCAGTTTGTTTTTTTCTCTACCAGATTCGTGGGAAAGTCTGGTTATTGCAATAGGTAGCAATACAACTACCTTGAATTTTGATGACATTGTCTTAGCCTTGCTGTCGGAGGAAATGAGACGAAGAAATATGGAGGGTCAGAATGGAGATGCCTTATCTGTACGAGGAAGGTCCCAGAACAGAAACAAGAATAAGGTTTCGAGTGGGAGATATAAATCTAGAGGGAGATCTAAATCTCCTGGAAAGTTTGTAAAGTTGTGCTGTAAATGCGGAAAGGAAGGGCACTACAAAAAGGACTACAGATCTAAAGCTCCTAAGAAAGGAAAGGGATCTAATGATGCTCCTTCTGCAGAGGAAAAAACCACCTCGAATGAAGGTGGGGATGTGTATTTGGCTTCTTCTTCAAATACACATATAGATCATGAGTCATGCTTGATTGACTCAGGTGCATCCTTTCACTTCACTCCCCATAGGGAGTGGTTCTGCGAGTATGAGAGATATTATGGTGGTGATGTCTTCCTAGGGGATGATAGGAAGGCCAGAATCATTGAACGTGGAAAGGTTAAGCTGAAGCTACAAGGTGGAAGGATTAGAACACTTCCTGGTGTTCTGCATATTCCTGCATTGGCCAGAAATATGATTTTTGTAAGCAAGATGGATGATGCAGGTGTAAAAACAGTGTTCGAGAAAGATGCCTGCAAGATGGTTCGGAGAGCACTGGTATTAATGCAAGGAGTTAGGACTGGAACGCTGTACAAGCTACAAATTAGAACTGTTATTGATGGGTGTAATAGTTCTATGGTTCCTGAAAGTGGAGTGGAAAGCCTAGCTATCTCTGGAGAAAAGACCATGCTATGGCATCAAAGGCTTGGAAATATTGTAGAGAAGGGCCTTCGGATACTGCATAGAAATGGTATGGTAGAAAGTATGTCTAATTTCTCTCTGGATTTCAATTTCTGTGAAAATTGTGTATATGGGAAGCAAAATCGGGTGAGTTTTCCTTCTGGTGTTAAGAGGGCGAACAAGATATTAGAACTTGTGCACAGTGATGTGTTTGGACCTATGTCAGTTCCTTCACTGGGAAAGTCTGTGTACTATGTTTCATTCATAGATGAACTCTCAAGGAATACATGGATATATTTCTTGAGGAATAAATATGAAGTCTTTAACAGATTTAAAGAATTTAAGGCCCTGGTGGAAAACCAAACGGAGAAGATGATAAAGGCGTCGAGGACAGATAATGGTGGGGAGTTCTGCAAGAAGGAATTTGAAGAGTTCTGTAAGAAGTGTGGTATAGCACGGTAGAAGACTACTCCATACACACCTCAGAAAAATGGAGTTTCAGAAAGAATGAAAAGAACACTGATGGAAAAGGCAAGAAGCATGCTCAGTGGTACCGGGTTAGGACAAGAATTCTGGGCAGAGGCAGTGGAGATTGCATGCTATCTGGTTAAGATATCACCTTCATCAGTGTTGGAGGATAAGACTCCACATGAGGAATGGACTAGTAAGAAACCCTCTCTTTCACATCTGAGGGTATTTGGATGTGATGCATATGTACATGTTCCAAAGCAGAAAAGGACCAAGTTGGATAATAAATTTGAAAGGTGCATATTTATTGGGTACAAGGATGGTTTAAAAGGTTACAAGCTTTGGAACCCGGAAACAAGGAAGGTTATGTACAGCCAAGATGTGGTGTTTAGAGAGGTGAAAGACATTGTTAAACATGAATTCATACCAAAGGAACCTGAGAATATAGATTTTGAGCTAAAGGAGGATGCATCAGACTCTACAACAGAAGAAGACTCAGAAGAGGAAGAACCACAAACTCCAGCTGTGAGAAGATCAGCTCGGGAAAGAAGGCAACCAAAAAGGTATAGTCCATCTGCTTTCTATTCAAGTTTTTCCTTAACTATAATTGATGATGATCCTAGAACTGTGAGAGAGGAAGTAGATTCAAAGGATGGAAAACTCTGGAAGGAGGCCATGGTTGATGAAATGGCATCCTTGCACAAAAATGAGGCATGGGATCTAGTGGAGTTACCGGCTGGAAGGAAGCCCATCGAGAGCAAATGGGTGTTTAAAAAGAAGATGAATGTAGAAGGAAAAGTGGAGAAATAGAAAGCTCGATTGGTAGCAAAAGGTTATTCCCAGGTGCCGGGAATTGATTTTGGTGATATTTTGTCTCCTGTTGCCAAAGTTACTTCTATTAGATTACTTTTATTTGTTGCTGTTGCATTTGATTTTGAGGTATAACAGATGGATGTGAAGACAACATTTCTTCACTCAGATCTAGAAGAGGAGATCTACATGACGCAACTTGAAGGATTTACGGTGAAGGGTAAGAAAGAACTGGTATGCAGGTTGAAGAAGTCTCTGTATGGGTTAAAACAGTCACCAACGATGTGGTATCAAAAATTTGATACCTATATATGGGGACTTGGCTTCACTAGAAGCAAGGAGGATCACTGTGTTTATTTTAAATTAATTGGTGACCATGTTATCTATTTGGTCTTGTATTTGGATGATATGTTTTTGATTGGAAATGGCAAAGAAATTATCCAAGATTTGAAGACCCAACTGTTCTCCAAATTCGACATGAAGGATCTTGGTGCTGCAAACTATATTTTGGGCATGGAAATTAAGAGAGATCTGGAAAAGAGGAAGTTGTGGTTAAACCAGAGGAAGTATGTCGAGACTATATTGCATAGGTTCAATATGCAGGATAGTAAACTAGTGAATGTTCCTATTCCTGTAGGTGTAAAGATGTCTACTGAACAGTGTCCCAAGACACAAGAAGAAGAGGAGTATATGTCTCGTGTTCCATATGCAAGTGCAGTGGGTAGCCTGATGTATGCAATGGTCTATACTAGAATAGACATTGCACATGCAGTGGGAGTATTGAGCAGGTTTATGACAAACCTAGGGAAGGAGCATTGGACAATAGTGAAGCGGGTTTTCAGATATTTACGTGGCACTAGTGATTATGGCTTGTGCTACTAGTGAAGACGAGGATTGGAAAGAATGTAGGACATTCGTGGTTTTGTTGATGCAGACTGGGCTGGAGATCTGGACCAAAGAAGATATACAAGTGGGTATGTTTTTAGCCTATTTGGAGGCACAATCAGTTGGATGAGTAAAATATAGTCTGTAGTGGCTCTTTCAACTATAGAAGCAAAATACATAGCAGCCACTCATGCAAGCAAGGAAGCAGTTTGGTTGCAGAGATTGTGTTCAAGTATGGGGTTGGTACAACAAGCTATAAGGATAGGTTGTGATTGCGAAAGTGCAATTTTCTTGGCTAAGAACCCTGCTTATCATTCAAAGACAAAGCACATTGATGTTCAATATCACTTTGTTAGAGATATGGTTGAGGCTAAAAGGGTGTTACTGGTAAAGGTGGACACTTTGAAGAATGTTGCAGATGCATTGACGAAGTCTGTGAGCACTCAAAATTTCTCTTGGTGCACAGAAACAATGGGTGTTGAAGAATTGGACCAATGACTAAGCTCTCCTATGGCTCCCTGGAAAGAAAACAAAAAGTGGGAGAATGTTGGGTATGTGTTATATTATTTCCACGACTAAGCACATGCGGGGGGGTAAGAGGGGAGGCGATAGCCCCCCCTTTGAGTTGGGCGCAATGGGGGGGGTCATAGGGGGTGGGGGTACCCCCCCCCTGTCAGGGTCTGGGGCAGCGCCCCGACGAAAATTTTTTGGTCCTTAATTTCCGGTGGGCGGTCCGCGCCCATGGTTTTACACATGGTTTTGGGGTACGATGGTTTTTTTGGGCCCTGGTATTTTTGTAGATCTAGTCAAGGGAACTACGGTTATTTTCTAATCGATGGTTAATGGATTAGGGTTTATGTATGCTTCGGCATGTATATATATGTGTTGTAACACTAAAAGGAATATAATGAAAAATCAAGATGGTCGTCCCGATTTGGGATCCAGGGGAAAATCTCTGTGTTTATCTATTTTATGTTTTATGCTCTCGCTATTGTTTATTTTCTGTTATAAGATTTGTGTGTAGATAATTTCTGTTTAGGGTTAAAACCTACAAATAATTTACCCCATTTATTAATACTTATATAACACATGATTGAGGTGTTGTTTTCTTATGCTAAATGAGGACAGGTTGTTAAATTTCCCTCAGAGATCAAGGATAAAATCAAAATCTTCTTTCCTGTGCTTTCACTTGTTTGTAAGAAACATGGGAAGGAGTGGAAAATTGAATAGGAGTCAACTTGAGGAATTTGACCTACTTAAATTTTATCCTAAAATTCAAATCGTTTTAGGAAACAGGATGGGAGAAATTTTTCAATTGTTGTGCAGGGTACCATGAAAAATTTGATTGAGCATTTCCTAAAGGATTTGTGTTCATCAAGTGACTATTGGGAGAATTACATTTCAGGTGATAGAGGAATTAATCATTGAATTCACAAGTTTTCCTACAGATGGAGAGAGATCATTCATAATTCATGTTTTATTTGACATTGATGTACATCTGCTTTTCTGAAAGATGAATTTAAAGAGATGAATTGGAGTTCAGGGGTGCAAAGGTCCTAGTTAAATGAAAAATAGAACTATCTCCTGTGGATTACCATATCATATTTTACCTGTGAAGGATGCTACAATCAAGTTAATCTTTATGATTTCCAATTTTTTTTTCACATAGCTGGTGAGTTGATAATTAATAACCCCTATTTTCTATTGAAAATCTTGAAACATATGTCTACTAGATTCAAATCAATATCATATGCATCCTCCCAATTCATATACCCTAACGGTCAAATAATAATATTAATTGAATGCTAATTAGGAAGAGCTGGCAGGACCTCGGAACACTTTTTGTTTTATGGGGTTTAAACTTCACCCTGAAAAGCCGAAATGGGGTAGGAAGAAGGGTAGTAAAAATAAATTTAAGTAAACAAAAAATCCTAAATAGGGGACCTCATCTTCGGGGATCTCATTCATACATACAAGGAGCCAACAAAATGTGGAAATAGTTCCCGCTTTGCTTCCTAAATTATCAAGAGTTTCTATCAGGAGAAGAGACAAGTTAAGAAAAGCGAAGATTTCTCCTCCTCCCATTGTCCCTATACCTAGAGAAAAGGAAGTTAGCGAGAAAATATATAAATCTAAGGGAAAAATTATTGAGCCCAAAGCTGAGAAGACACTAGTAGAGAAGGAACCCACCTTGGCAGTAATGTTTAAAGGTGTAAAAATACCCCACACTAGGCAATTGAGTAAGTTGATACTAAACATCATGTTGAAATAGAATCCTGAGCTAGAAAAGGAGGACATATATGTAGATAACAGTCCTTAGAAGGATCCAATCATAAAAAAAGATAAGGCTAGAAGATCAAAGAGACAAAATAAAACCAAATAGCAAAGAAAGGGGTTACTGTCAGGGTTCAAAAGAGTAAGAGACAGAGGAGGAATGATGTGGATATCCTACTGGAGGCAACTAGCACACTTAGATAGTTGATTTTTTACCACACAGTTTTGATTACTCACTCTCAAGGTGAAATTTTGATCTGTAGACCAATAACTAATGTATCGACGATTTTCCATTGGTAAAGGTAAATTGACACTCACAGTTTCGTTGTCAGCGCAGTTTTTTGTAATGGGTTCTATAAAAGTGCTAAAAAACATCCCATCAATGCTATTTTTTATGTTCCGACTTGAGAAGGATAAAAATGATATTATCAGCGATATCATATCAGGGAGCCCGAAAGGAGGATTTTTTTAGCAAAAGATATTTTTGGAGGGTTGAAAAAGCACGAGTTTTGGCAAATGAGGCAACAGATCACTCACTAGTTTTACCCTATTCTCCAGCTAAATTTTTAGCATTTTTTTATGATTTAGATATAGATAGTCTTGGAAATATGTATTATGTGCATGTATTTACATATACACTATAATTTTTAGAATTTTTAAATTAAGAATATGATAGAAACATGTTGTAAGTTGTAGTCTTTCCTATAAAGACAAGTTTTGTAGAATGAAAAAGGGTTGGAAATCTCTTGCAGAACCTGTTAAAGTGTGTGGACTTTTGACATTAATAAAAATTGTTGTGATCGGTGTTACTTGTCCAGATTTACAAATATTCCTCTATGATGGGTTTACTATCTATTTTCTAGTTCTTGATATTTCTTTTATTTGAGAATTTGATTCAAAATTCTTCTACATTTGGATTTGAGTGATTAAATTAGAATTTTTTTTATCAATTCAGATTTATATTTTTTTATCAAATTCTCTTATTACAATTAATTACCTATCCTCTGTCTTTTTTTCATATATCATGTAAACAATAACTTGTTTTCAAAAATAATCCATTCCCAATTGTTTTACTTTTACTTTCCATACCAATTTTGTGTGATCCAATTGAAAGTGATGGCTTTCGATTCAAAGGATTGTTTAGAGGTTACTTTAGATTTTTTCCTACAGTGATGGTTTTATCTAAGTGACAACACAGTGGCTTCTACTTTATAAGTGGAGGTTGTATCCTCCTACAAGTAGGAGCCTACATGTTAGGAAGATTATACACCAACATAAAATTCTACGAGTATTTTCTTTATAATAAAAGAATAAGAAAGAGAGGACAACAATGGTGGTTTTCTACCACATTAGGATTCCACATGAAATCCCATTTTCCTTATGCCTTGATGTATTGATTATTATCGACGGTGTGTTTAATCTTACTACCCATGATTAATAATGAATGGATAATGAAATAATGATGCATTGGTTAAGTTAAATCACTGATGGAAATTATAAAAAAAAATTGTAATGTTGATATATGTAGATCTCATTAATTAAAAGTGCATAGACATGTGGGTTGTTTGAATAACAATAGTGTACCAAATTATGAATTTTAAGTTGAATACAAAGTGAAATAAAATATTTATTCACACACCTCCCCTCTCATTATTTTTAATAACAATTGAGATCAGATAGTTTCTCTCTAGTAGAAGCTTAACCACTTGGGAGTGGGTTAGGGACAATGGGAAAGAAGCACGAAAATGAGGATGCGCAAAGGAATAGGTCAAGTCAGGAAAGCAATGGAAGCGATGTATCTGATGTTGTTGCAATATCTACATTTACAAATCAACTAAAATCAATAAATGAACAAGAAAATTTGAAATTTATGGATTGGAAAGGAAATATGAGTTCTATGATAACGACCCTTAGATCTGAGGTTTGGCATCTATTCTGTAATGATTATACTAAAACTACACCATTAGGAACAAAAAATCAAAATAATAGTACGGTGATAAATTCAATCTTTTGTAACATACTTGATTTTGTATTAAATAACGCTATTCATTATGAAAAAAAAGGAGGTATGGGATAATATGAAGGCAATTCATGTAGGAAAAGGAAATCTAGTGAAAAAATAATTATATTCATCGGGTAAACGGATAGGTAATATTATTTATGAAGGTGTGTCAAAAAATTTAGAGTGATCATGATTTTTTTTTTGTTATATTAGATGAAGTTACTGATTTAGAAGAAGACATGTTAGAATAAGTACTTAATAATAGAAGAAAACTTGTTTCTTCTTTGAAAAATATTAACAATATTGAGAATAATTTGCAGGCATATAAGAACAAGGATCACGAAAAATTAGTAAATATTCTGGCATAATGTGAGCAACTGAACAAAAAAGAATAATATTGTGAAGAACTTGAACATGATATCGTTTCTCTAAGAGAAAATATTGAAAATTAAACAAACAACACCAGGAAATTATTCAAGTATTTTAAGTACAAGAGAATGGGCTTAAGGAATATATTATAAAATTATGAACTTGGGTAGAAGAAGGAACAAAGGTTTAAAATGGAATGAGAAATTAGTATATGGAAAAGGAAGATCAATGTCAAAGACTGGAGATAGAGGTAAGTATTATAAAAAGTGAATTATTAGAAAAATAAAAAAATTTGAAATTCCATGATAGGAATAAGATATTAGACAATATTATTAACATTAAAATACCCCCTTCCATCAAATTTTGCCTTGGTTTTCATGAAACTATTAAATGGGAATCTAGTTCACATGTTTTTTCAAGAAACTATGAGGATAACAAAGAAAACACTAAAAATTCGAGTAAAGAATTAAGAATTTGGTCAAACCAAAATACAAGGAAAGTAAATTTACAAAAGATATAAATTTCTCCCGATATTAGAGGTAACAATCCATTCTCTTCTTTGTTGAAGGATGTCGAATGTTTTATCTGTGATAACTTTAGACAGATTGCAGCCAATTATAGAAGTAGATTTTCGAGACCTCAAGCTAATAGTCTTTACACAAGAAGATCATCAATTTATAGGTACTAAAGTTTATTTAAGGGATATTTTTTTACATGCAATGTATTTGGTCACAAATTTATTAATTGTATTTAGAGAATTTTGAAGCTAAAATATTATGATATCCCCTTATTTGGTAATTTAATGTGTTATACATGTAATATGTTTGGAAATGTAGAATAAGAGTACATGAACAAGTTAGTGATGTCATTCATAAAACAAATATATTATTTCCAAAGCAAAAAACCAGACAATAAAATTGATATCAAAATAGCTAAAATAGATGGATCCACAACACTTCTCATATTAAGCAGAAGGAATAAGAACAAGTAATGTGTGGACTTTCTTTGTTATCATTTGATGAATAAGATGGATGGTACATAGATAATATATTCCATCATCACATGTCTAGAGATAAGAACAAGTATATCTCTCTCAAGGAAAACAAATATGGAGAATCATTCTTGGAAATAGTGCACTGACAGAGGTACTAGGAAAAGGCAATCCTAATATTGATAAGAATAAAAAAACAACTAATGTTTTATTTGTTAAAGGATTAAAACATAATATTCTAAATGTAGGCCAAATAGTTGATAAAGGACACATAATTTTACTTACACCAACTCAATGAAAATTTATAGAAGAAGACAGTGGAAAGGTAATAGAAAAAAGATTCATAAATGCAGACAAATTGTCTATTCGAAAGAAAAATCTAGGAAAAAATAAGGGGTTTAACTCCTTTTCTTCAGATTATAGTAAAAGAACATATTCCCTACTTCAATCTATTATAATTAATGCATAATTCTAATAGTGGCTACAAAACATAATGTGAGGTACATAGCCTCATGAAGATGACTATCAAATCCACGTGACCTATATATGAAAGAATGCATGATATAAGCAGGAGCTATAAATGTGTACCTTGATGACAATTCCATATCTTGCTATATTATTATTTTGGTAATTTTTATGTTAATTGTATTGCATATGATGAAGTGATTGTAATGAAGAACATATATGGCATGTTGAGGGGGATTTGTGGCCATGTAAAACAACAGTTTATATTTTGTATGTATTTATTATGAAGGATAGTTTCATATCTAAGTTGTTCTTGACTTAGAAAGTCACTTATGTTTCTCTTTGGCAATAAATGAGTGGAAAAAATTTAGGGAGAGATTCTCATTGCTTCCATCATTTCACTATTGGCATTATGGTTGTGAAATTCATTTGTTGCAATCTATTAATGATGCCCCTATGCTTAGAAATGTTCATGGGGAAAATATTCTATGCTTGTAATGGTTCATTGTTGGAATTATGGTTTATTGAGCACTCCTTATTGCATAATTATTACTAATATAATCAATCTTATTTCTTTTCTCACTACCGAATTGTTTTTTCACTATGGCATTAGTTATCAATGGTGTCTTATTATTGTTGTTGTTGTATAAATCTTGATTCACTTGGCTAGGAGGATAAGTATGCTATGGTAACTATTGATGGTTGTTGATTAGTTCTATTTTAATTAATGGATTTAAATTTTTAAGGTCCTATTTCATTTCACATATCTTGTTGATGAATGGAGATACTATGATTTTGTATACGCTTCATATGGTGAATTGGTTTGAAATATTAATATGTTTATGGTGCTTGAGGATTGTGGCTCTTTCTATATGTAGAGAGAGTGTACTAACCATGATGGAATGAGGTGAAGGGGATGAATTAATTTTTATGTTTCTTATATGCATTACATATTTGGTGAGGTGTTGATGAAATTGAAGAGAATGATGCTACTTTGTCTTATATGTATATTGATATATTAATTATTTATGATGATGATTTTCATTCTACTATCATTATGATATTTATGTTTTTGTTGTCAGATGATTATGTTGCAAATGTATATGTGAAGCATGATGGTAGGTGATGATTATCATGGTTTTTCTACAAAGTGTTCATTGTCGAGATCCCTGTTTATGGATGAGATGTTGTAATGAGCATAAATTATTGCTCATGAATATCATGTATGTCTCTTGATGTATTGGCCATGAAAAACCCCATGTTATAATAATTGTGAGGTCCAATCATGGATGGCCCATTTGAATCAGGTCATGTCATGTATGTAACCACATTATTTTGGGTCATAGATGTAAACGTGGGACCATAGAGTCGTTGGTTATAGGAGAGGTCATATTTTTCTAAAATCCTTGTACTTATATTGTATATCTCTAGAAGGTCTAGCATATGCTAAAGGGGAGCATGTTTAGTAATAAAATTTCATGATTCATATTAGATTTATTATGTTCAACATGACATGGGGAGTTCCTAAGTAATCTTGGTTCTGTCATTTTCCCTTGATGTCAAAGGGGGAGGGAAGAATTGGTGTATGCAAGAGGTTGCCATCAAGTCCAAAGGGGTATATTGTTGGCATTATTGGTAATGTGTTTCCTTAATGGCAACCCGCATGTCAAATGTGTCCTTGATGCTAACCTTGTTATGATATGATGATTATAGAACTAATGAAGATGTCATGAATTTTGGTACAGGTATTGTAGAAATGAGGAAGTGTATTAATAGTATTGCCATTGGTTCACTTGAAAAGAGATGGAAAATGTGAACTTTTAAAATTATATAAGATCCTTTTGAAGAGTAGTTGTATACATATGTAGGCTCTATGAAAAAAAGTCATGTACAAAAGTACTACCCATGGAAAAAAACACCAGGAGCCATTACCATGGTAATCGCCCATAGTATTGTGATGAAAAAATATATTTTATCCCATCGAAAAATATTGACAATATTTACAAAGGATGTACTTGTAGTATTGGCAAGGAAAAAATATATATAAGGAGAAGGATATCAAGGAGTTACATGTGCATTTTGAAGAATCATTCAGGCATGATATGATCTGAAACAAGTGTGCACTAAGAAGAAAGGAGAAGGTTCATACTTGAAAGATATAAAATTTAATGGGTATGAATGATTGATTTTCTTGTTGCGGAATTTTTGACTTACTAATAATGCAATACCTTAGGTTATATTGGGGCTATGATTTGAAATTGTTTGAAAATATTTGTGGTTTTGATAATGAAGTATGCAAAATATGTGTTGTGTTTATAAATAATATTTGATATAGTGTTTTAAGATTTGTACATAGGTTTTATTCTAGAATTTCACGTACATACATGCATATGCCTCAGAACAGTTTTGTATACCTACCGAGTTAATAAGTTTTAACATTTTTTATTTATCTTTCTTGTAGATAGATTTTTTTGCGATGAGTGATGAATTTGATGATTATAGAGGTGATCAGATTTGAACATAATGACTTTTTTTAGAAGATTTGGTGATTTGAAACATCCATGAAGTTCCTATACATGAGAAACATGTATATATGTAGGTGTGTTTCATTAAAATGACATATATATTCTTAGATAATATGGTCGTCGCTTGATCTACTTTGTTACAAGTTACCTTGCTACTAATTGTAAATGATGTCTTGATCATGATAGTTGGTATCTGATAGTTATGATTGGTTAATTTTTTTTTCTTATTTAGTGGATTTATTTGGTTGTGGCATGTTGTGGCATGGTAGTGTTGACAATGTTTACTTGGAATACTAGATTGATTTGGTTATAATGGTTTGGTGATTTATCTCCTTCAATATTCAATGATTATGTTATTCATTATTCCAAGCTTTGAGATATATATGAAATTTTTATGCATAGTAAGGATGTATATACATGAATCCTCTAAATGACAGTCACATATATATTTTGACTTAACTATGGACAAAATGACACTGTTAATGAATGAGTATTGTATTTTTTGTTGCTTGTCTTGATCAATATGTCTGTTGTGGATTGGTATATATATGATTGGTTGTTCATTGATATGATCTGGTTGTAGTGATTTAGTATTAGTGACTCAAAATTGGTACTCAATGGTGGATTTAGTATTCAGTGATAACTTGGTTCAATATTTAATGGTTGATTTTAGAATGAATAATTAGTATTGAGCATAATGTTGTGTGTGGGTCAAGTCTGAAAATGTAATGAATGGTGACCTACATATATTGTTGGTTGATTGAGATAGGTGGATTAGGTATGAAATAGTACAAAAATTTATCCAAGAAGGTGTTGAGGGTTGGAGCCTTTAGTACGAGAGTTGGAGCTTCCTTCCAAATGTAGCTAGTAAATTTGTAGAGGAAGTTGGAAATTCCTTGTAGTATGAGTTGGTAAAATTATTCATGGAGTTGTAGCTTCCTTATAGTTCGTGTTGGAGCACTATTGGAAATATGTTGTCATTGATGTCAATAGGATAATCCCTGATATTTATAGGGTGACCATTGAGTAGATGGTTGAAAATTGTGTCAGTATGCATCCCAAGTGTCTCAGAAGAGTAGCTTCCAAGCACAAGAAGAGAATTATGTGCATAGAATATCAGAAAGTTTGAGGCCATTTTTTATGCAATAGATGAGCTCAAATTCCACATCAAACACATTCAATTGGAAATTAATTTTAAATAAATTTCCAAAACTATAAACAAATCTAGCGATGGACTCCTAGATCAAAAGTTAGAGGCATTCAAAGTTAGGACTACAAAAGTAAAAATATCGGAAGCTTAGAAGCTTGGAATCTTGTAACATGGTATAAATAGTGGCGAAGCTTGAAACCCCATAATCCCAGAAACATAAAAATACTAGGATCTTATAACATGGTGGAAATAGACAAGGAGGCAGACCCTGAAAGTTTGAAACCCGTAAAGTTCTATTTTATCACAGCAACAAAGTGTATTAAGCTGGGCCCATATGATGGAACCATGGATAATGTAACCTTTTATAGTTATAATTTTAGAAAATTGTTGGGATAGTGGCTTCATGTAGTAGTTTTTTGTTTGGTCACTACACACAAAAATGAGACGAAGGGTGCAAAACAAATTATAAAGGAAATAAGGCCCCTGATAGGACCTTGAAGGTATTAGTGCCTACGCGCCAAACCAATGGTCAAAGGAACAATTCATATGGAGAAAAACCTTTAACTTTGTTGCTAAAAGTGGGCATGGGGAGTTTTTTCCTAATTTTTTGATCGCATAGATCAATGGATGAAATCTACCCCAAGTTCACCCCTCCAAAAACTACAATCCATTCAAGAGTGGTGTCGAGGGAAATTCTTGAACTCTATGGTTTTAGAAAAATGAAATAGTCACAAAAAGAGGCCTTGGAGGGCCTTTCCTCTCTCCTCCAAGAATATAGGTGGTAGCTCATGATTTTTTCAGACAACAACATAGAATGATGTCAGCATCGACATGTGGTAGGTAGTTTCGATTTATTTGTCATCTAAAGGATCCATTTCTAATTCACATGTGTCACCACTGAGAGGCAGAAATGTGGTAGGGAGGAATTCATTATGATGTAATTCTACTAGTAGGAGCTCACTAATTTGTTAGTGGTGTGCAGAAAGATGACGCCAAGAAGAAGGTACTAAGTCATAAAGGAAAATAAACATCTAATAGAGAGAACGTCGAGTTGTCCCCATGGGAAATTTTAGCCCATAACGTAGACCTTGGTAGGTTTTGGTGCTATAACTAAGTGAATACACCGGGATGTTAAGGGCTATGGGCTAAGAACCTGCACCAGGGCCTATGCCATAGGTTAGAAGTAGGGGCGTGATATATAGAGAGTCACAAAGGATTTTTGAAGTAGATAAGAGTTGTTCCTTGATTGCCTCTCATAGAGGTGTGACCAATGGCATGAAGCCATTAACAAAGAAAAAAGGCCCCCTGATAGTATTAAAAATGGATTTGCACCGAGGGCCTCTATCGATGGTCTCAAAGACTTGGTGTTATAGATAAGAAGTATGAAAAGGAGCTAGCGAAGGGTGCTTAGGCTCAAAATAGAAAAATTTTCAATTTAACAGTGGAGGTGGCATTTAATCCAGCTTAGATGTAGATAAAAATAGCAAGAGGACTGTTAAATTCCGAAATAATGAATATTGACTAAAAAAAGTAGAGAAACTTAGTTTAACTTGCAGAGAATGGTTGTTGAGGGTAGATAACTTGGAGAAAACATCCATAGAACTAATCTGAATAGCACTAGGGAAAAAAAATGCTTCATGCATAAATTAAAAAAAAAAACAAAGCCAAAATTTGCAAGAGAAAAAAATATAAAAGCAGGCCTAATCGAGCATAAAAAAGAAAAAAAGAAAAAAAGAAAAAACGTCTTTTAGACAAATCTCTTGGTCCAGCGAGGTGTTGGTATGGTGTTTTTCATAGTAATCAAATATTGTCACTAGGTGTTTTTGAGTAGTTACTTAGATAAATTATTTTTTAAGAAAAACATAGAAAAAATTCATTGATCCTAGTATGAAAATGGATGAAAGATGGAATAGTGAGTGTGAAACCAAGTTGTAGCTTGTTGATCAGGGGTTGGTTCTCCTTCCAGTGGGTGTTGGAGAATAGTTTGTGTTGTAGATCCATTTAGTTGTAGCTGGATAAATTAGGGAGGTGTAGCTTTCTTTTGGTTGTAGGAAAAAATTGTAATTTCAAGTTGTAGCTTGCCCTATTAAAGAAATGGAGAAGCAGATCTGAAGTTATATGTTTGTTTCATGATTCCATTGATTACTAAATTTGTTGTTATTGCTAAAAGTG
Source organism: Pinus albicaulis (assembly GCA_034641835.2). Classification (NCBI taxonomy): domain Eukaryota; kingdom Viridiplantae; phylum Streptophyta; class Pinopsida; order Pinales; family Pinaceae; genus Pinus; species Pinus albicaulis. The sequence continues at coordinate 819,868,183 of CM076578.1, read as the reverse complement.
GTTTTTACTGTCTTATTGTGAAAATAATTTTTAATTGCTAAATTGTTTCAATATTGATTCAACGCCCCCCCTCACCTTAGTATCTTTTTGGTTTCTCACAATTGGTATAAGGGCCAGGTTACTTCTGGTCAGTCTAATAGCTAGAAAAATCATTAAGGACCATGGCGAACCAAGAAGGAGGATTTACAAAATATATTCTAGAAAGTGATGATGAAGACCTATATCCAATCTCTTGGATCTAGTGTGTGGGATGTAGGGGAAAAATAATATCAAATACCTCCACTAGTGCTTACCAAAGATAAAAAATTGGATCCCACATTCAATGCTAAGAATGCATGTGTTCCTTTCTAGCCTACCAGAATATGATATTTTCAAAGTGATAGAGTGAAAATCTACCAAATCGATCTAGGAAAAGAGAAGTAGTTTCTATGAGGGAGAAAAGAAGGTAAAGAAAGCTAAACTCCAAGGTTATATGACCCAATTTGAATATTTGAGCATGCATGATGATGAAGATATGGAAAAGTGTTTTTAAGAGTTGATGAAGCTGTGAACACCATAAGAAGGATTGATGAGAAGGTAGATGAAAATGTGGTAGTTGAAAAGATGTTGAGATATCTTCATGATAGTTTTAATTCCAAGGTGTCAGCCATTGAAGAAATGGCCAATTTAGGAACCTTTTCCTTAGATCAACTTCTTGGAAAACTCACTGCGTACGAGATGAATATTTCTAAGGGAAAGTCTGCAGCTAAAGAATAAATCTTCAAAGTAGAAAATAAGTGCAAGGATGAGCATGGTGACTCATATTGTGAATCAAATTATGAAGAAGCTAAATTTGTGAGGAATCTTAAGTGAGGATCAAGCAAGTATAAAGGCAATTCTGGCTTAAAATTTTTTAAATGTGGAGAAGTTGGTCATTATGCGTCAAAGTACCCTAAAAAGAAGAAAAATGTGTTGGAAATATTTTCATTGATGGAAAAGGAGCACAAAGAAGCAGCACCATGACAAGGGAGCATATCAGATTCAGATGAAAAAGAAAAGGCCACTGATACAGAAGATCAGGCCAGAGGAAGAATTCCTATGTAAATATTGGTTTTAATATTCAAGCTACAATTTTGAGAGATTGTGTGGTTTGAGGGTGAATATTCATTTATTGAATTCTGTGCGATTGAGCATGTTGAGAAATTAGCATCGATCACTGAATGGATCGATGCCATCAAAGAAATTACTTGGAATTCTAAATTGAGGGATGAAGATTGCCTAGATGTATTTCGAAATTGAAATCGACATCGTATGAAGCATTTCAAGGAGGAATTACACATTATATTGTGTATACATAGTGTAGTGAGATCTAGGGGTTGAATCACATTGAGGTTTTATCGTATTTATAATCGATGGATTGTTTAAGTGTTTCACCAAGTATACAGAGGTGCCGTATTGAAGAGTTGGAAGCGGAACTGTGGACAACAACACAGTAGAACTGTGAAGGCAGAATCATAAATGATGGCGCAAAGGTGGTTTTTGCAAACCAACAAATGGTTTTCGCGTGGGTAAGACCTGGTAAGTGGTAATTCCTTGAATGAATGCGATACGCCTCCGCAAGCAACACATGGATGTCCAAAACCACTTATTTCGTGTGCCTTGGAGCCATTACCTATCGAAATTTATTTGGATGTGATATTTGTTGGATTAGAAGCATTGCATTTTGGGTGTGCGTCCACCATTAGATGAAGGAAGCGGATAGATGGATTAAACAAAGCGGAAGGATGAGTTGGAAATGCATGTGGGACCTGAATATAATATTACTTTGGTGCTTTGGGTTTTAACCAAAGTAAACTCATAAATTCATTTAAACCAAAGTATGAAAGGGCAAGTTATATTGTATTCATGACTTATGTTAAGTCGGGTAATAAACTTTGATATTTGCAATATGATAAAGACCTTTGGATTCTGAACAGGATCGACGACAGTCGTTTAATCAAAGATGCGGCATCGGTATACGTGCAAGACTGGTAGAAAGATAAACCTTTACAAATTGTTTATATATTAAAGGTTATATGATTATAGAGCGGAATGATAAAAGGCGTGGGACCAGCGAAAGCAACAACAAAGGCTAAACCTCGTGCACATCGCATGAGCATGGCTAACGTTGATCTAGGATCAACGATACTGCGGGGGCACAAACAGTTCCATGATTAACCCAAGGGGGTGCCTCCGCAGTTGACCCACCCATCGGGCGTTGACCAAAGATCGACGGTTGTCATTCACTGTGGTAGCACAAGCCTGATGATCTTTTCGTACCAAGGAGTGCCTCCGCAGCACCGTGAAATAGGACCCGCTTTCCTAAAACGTAAAAGAACCATTGTGGATAGGCATGATCAATGAATGAGATTAAAAGAAATAGATGGCAGATATTGCATCGGAAACAAGTGGGACCCGATCAAAAATTGGACATCACAAGCGAATGCGATAGCCGCTGGATGGATGAAAAAAGCTGCGATGCGATGGATAGTGGCGATGCGAAGGGACACATGGCAGCACAGAGCTACATCGCACATCGGCGATGTAAATTCCATCTCATACCGTGAAGTGGCGAGGTGATATGATGCGAGGAATGCGATGCGATCGATAGATGCGATGCGATGCAATCGCATATCCCAATCGGAGAAGGAGAGATATCACATAACCTAGAAGTCATATTAGTTGCGATGCGAAGTAGAAATAAATTCAAGTGGGACCCATCGCATATCGCATATCGGGAGATCAGATGGACGAAGGCACATGGATAACTGGAATCACCGAAATGCGATAAAGGGAGCAGACGTGATGAAGACAAAAGTTGAAACCTAAAGCATTTCAAGTCCAGAAGTATGTGGATTTCCTTTGTTAAATCATTTTCGAGAGAAAAAGGAGGATTATAACATAAAATAAAAAGGAAAGTATGAACATGCATAGAAAGGCTCGAGTAAGGACCCAACATAGAGAAAAAGGCAGAACCGAGTATTTAGAAGAGTGGTGAAGGCTGAATGTTGTGGGCACGAGAAAAAGAGGTAGATTCGGGAAAAGAAGAATATAGTGGCACTGTTGGAAACAAACATCTGGGTCATGTTAGGCCAAAATGACAGTTATGTAGAACTGTGTTGAATATAATAGTAGGAAATAAAATGACTCTGATAGCAGTAGAAAAGACAAATGCACAACGAGAAAAGAGATGAAAGGGTTGAATTGAAATGTTTGATTGTAACTGTAAATGTATTATTGAATTTCTATTATTTGTGATGCAAAGGCACGTCTCCATAGGCAAAGAAAAACTCCATTGTAATACACAAATATATACATTCTGTTATATTATTCTGAATGTGCTAGACAAGAAAATGAGAAGGGGGAAGGCCAAGAGTCATACCTGTTCATTTTGAATTCCCTGTGGAATGAAAACAATTATGAGGTGATCCTTTTAAATAATGTTACTGCCATATGCATAGAGAGGTGGAGAGAATAAAGAAATGAGTGAGACAGTGTAAGAAGAAGAAGGAGCAGAGAGAGTAGTTGTGAAGATCCAGAGATGATATAAAGAAAATTTGAAGGCTGGAAGGGCAACAGTAAAGAAGGAGAAAAATAGAGCTGATATCCAGGTAAATCAGCATATGATTTTATTGTACAGTGAGGAAGTTGGTGCTTCCATATCAAGTTGTAGCTTGATAGATGTCCAGTTGTAGCTGTCTGAGGTAGGAGCTTCTTGTAGGTTGCAGCTACAGAAAATAGATGGGAGTTGGAGCTTCCTTACAAGTTGTAGCTTGCAGAATTGAGGTAGTAGCCTCCTGTAGGTTGGAGCCTACAAAAAATCAGTGGTGACAGGGAGTTGGAGCTTGCCTTTGCATCACAACAATAATAAGATGTGGTTTTCTCCCTTATGGGTTTCCACTTATATATGTTGTCTATGTGCATGATGATTATGTGTTTAAATTCTGTATTTAATCTTCTTAATACCTACTGCTCAGTTATTAAGATTTTCTTTCCATTGTATATTAAGTTGATCACGAAAGGGAGATGTAAATAAGTGTAAAAGAAAGCTTTACAAGACCATGAATTCTTTAAACTGATTCACCCCCCCTCTCAGTTTAATCAAGGGTTCAACAATTGGTATCAGAGCAGGTTCTTTTTGTATCAGTTTAACAACTGGAAGGAGATCCTGGTCCCGAAGATGACTAGTTTAGAAGGATGATCAACAAATAAAGCCCCTCTGTTTACTGGTAAAAATTATGCCTTCTGGAAAATAATAATGGGGACGTACATAATGTCTCTAGGAATAGAAGTTTGGGCTGTTGTGGAATTGGGATATGCCCCAAAGGAGTCTGACTCAAAGAAATATGCCAAATAGATTTTGTAGCTAATGAAAAAGCCCTGAATGCTCTCTTAAGTGGTTTATGTGAGGCATAATTTATTAAAGTAATGCACAACAATACTTATAAAGAAATATGGGTTACATTAGAAAGTATCCATGGGGGAGATAAAAAGGTGAAGGCTGCCAAGTTGCAAGTCTATAGAGCTAAATTTGAAGATATAAAAATGAATGAAGAAGAAGATGTTTCCAGATTATTCTTAAGGGTTGCAAAAATTTTGAATAACATGAAAGCTCTAGGAGAAACCATTAGAGAATGTGTAATTTTTCAAAATATATTGAGATCTTTACCATCAAGGTTTAACCCCAAGGTTTCTGCCATAGAAGAAATAGGTTATTGGGAAACATTGACCATGAACAAATTACTTGGAAACTTAACAGCCTATGAGATGAGACTTCCATGCAGGAAGTCAAATGTGAGGGAGGCAACCTTTAAGACAGAGAAGAGAAAAGAAGAAAAAGAAGATACATGCTTCTGCTCTAATGAAGAAGAGGCAAAATTTGTCAGAAGATTAGATAGAGGCTCAAGCAATTATAAAGGTAAACTTCCATTTGAATGCTTTAACTGTGGAATAGTTGGGCACTATGCATCTAAGTTACCTCTTAAGAAAACAAAGAATTAGACTCAAGAGACAGAGAAAACCAAAACAAATAACTGACAGAAATGGAAGAGGTTCAATAGAAGATCATTTTATGCTCAGCAAGATAGCAATGCATATGAAAACTGATATGAATCCTCAAATGAAGAAGGAACCTCTGAATTTTTGTTGATGGCCAAGGAAGAGTCTGAAGGATTCCTTCTAGAATATGAGGAAGAAGGTGAGGTAGATCTTGAGGGGGAGCTAAGAAGTGCCCTGGAGGAAATAGATAGACTTAAAATCAAGTGCAGAAAACAGAAAGACATTCTCGTCAAATGTGTAAAAGAGGTACCAAATTCAGAAGACCCCATTCAATTGAAAGTAGAACTTGAAGAAGATAATAAGGTGGAAGACATTATGCTAAATCAAATTAAAGATAAGCATTAGGAGCAAGAGAAATTGGAAGAAGAAGTGGTATGGTTTAGAAAGAAACTAGAAAACACCCAAAGGGAATTATCAATGAACACTCCTCAAATGTCAAGCACTGAACAATTGGACAAGATTCGTAATGCTCAAAGGTCTCCTCTCATAAATGTTGGGATAGGATATGAAGGAGAAACCAATAAGTCCAAGGTAGAAGATAACAAGAATATCATTTTTGTAAAAGCTGTAAAGGATAATGAAGCAGCTCAAAAAGGAAATACAGAAGCAGAAGCCAGCAAGAACTTGATTTGTGATGAAAAAAATAGAAACAAGTAGCAAAATCAAGAGACAAAGAACAAAATGAAGAAACAGGCCACTGAAAAAGGCTCTTACAATCCTGAATATGAATTGAATAAATTTGGAAGCTGTCAAAAGATATTCTTTCCTCCTATGAGAAATATCACTTGTTTTTTCTGCCACAAGCTGGGACATATTGTTGCATACTTTCAGACAAAGATAATCGATTTCAACCAGCAAAATATGCAGAAATTGAAAAGACTACCTCAAAAAAACAAATGGAGAGGACAACCCTTCACCAGGTACACTAATTGTTTCCATGGGTATTGTTTTTGTTGTAAGGGGTTTGGCCATAAAGCCATGGAGTGTAGAACATATGGACAAAAACTGATGTTCAAAACCCCAAGAATATTTATGAACAATGGAGAGTTCACTCGTACACATAATTCTCTTAAAAATATAATCAAATGCTTTGTATGCCATAAAATCGGACACATGTCTTCCAAATGTCCTCTTAAATAATGTGGTCTGTCTTCTCAGAAAAGGTGCCAAAAAAATAGCTACCTACAGTGGAAAAAGAAGTTGAATAAGTGTGACCTAGCTCTAATATCTCAAGATCAGAAAAGCCAATGGTATATGGACAGTGGATGCTCAAAGCATATGATTAGAGATCGAAGCAAGTTTGTAACCTTTGATGAAAAGAAATCTGGAAATGTAACATTCGACAATGATGAAGCAGGGAAAATAAAAGGAAAAGGCTCAGTCAGTTTGAATAATGGAAGAGGAAAGGCTCAAGATGTACTATTTGTGGATGGGCTGAAAGCCAATCTACTAAATGTCAGTCAAATGTGTGATAAAGGCAGTGAGGTCCACTTCAGAGCCCAATATTGTGAGGTAAGATCAAGCACCACAGGAAAGACCTTAATCAAAGGTGTTAGAATAGAAAGTAATGTCTATATAGTGGAAGAAGAGAATGAATCATGCCACATGAGAAAACTTGATGAATCATGGTTATGGCATAGAATACTGAGACACCTAAACTTTAACCAAATCATCATTCTAAGCAAGAATAATGCAATCAGAGATATGCCAGCAATAAAGAAGCCTTCAAATACCATATGTAAATCCTACCAGTTGGGAAAACAGACCCACACATCTTTTAAGACCAAAGATGAACTATCAACAAGTAGGCCACTTCAGCTTGTACACATGGACCATGTGGACCTTCAAGAACTAATGCACCAGGTGGAGAATCTTATTTCATGCTAATAATAGATGATTTTACCAGATTGACGTGGGTGGAATTTCTCAAATATAAATCTGAAGAAATTGGGAAATTCAAGATATTCAAGGCATTAGCAAAAAATCAAACAGGATGAAAGATAAAATGCATCAGATTAGACAGAGGAGGTGAATTCACAGACTATGATTTTGTAGACCTATGCAATGAACATGGGATAAAGAAACAGTTTACAATTGCAGGTACACCTCAACAGAATGGAGTGGAAGAAATACAAAACAAGTCAGTACAACAGATTGCAAGAGCCATGATGCAAGAAAGTAACATTCCCCAAACCTATTGGGCAGAAGCAGTAAACATAGTTGTTCATATTATCAACAAAGCTCATCTAAGACCAAATTGTGATAAGACTCCTTACGAATTATGGCATGGTAAACCACCATCAATGAAGCACTTTAGAGTATTTGGAAGCAAGTGTTTCATAAAAAATAATGATGAAAAAGTGGGGAAGTTTGATGCAAGAGCTGATGAAGGAATATTTTTAGGATATGCATCCAAGAGTAAGGGTTATAGGTGCTACAAAAAAATACTGCACAAAATTGTGGAAATCATTAATGTAAGATTTGATGAAGATCTACCAAACAGAACAAGAAGCACAACCTATGCCAATCCTCCAGATGATCATGAAGCTAAAAACCAAGATAATGATGAACATAGAAAGACAACAAAAGATATTGAATTAAACTCAAAAGGTCCCTCAGGACACACTCAAAAGAACCATCCAGAAGATCAAATCATTGGGGACAAGAGTGCGGGAGTCCAGACAAGAAGATAGCTTGATGAACAGACAAAAGAAGTATACCTAGCCATGCTATCTCAAATAGAGCCAAAGAAGTTCGAAGAAGCTAGCAAAGACAAAAATTGGGTAAATGCTATGAATGAAGAACTAGAACAAATTGAGAAGAACAATACCTGGGAGTTAATTCCAAGACCCACTGGGAAAAATATCATTGTCACAAAATGGATATTCAAGAATAAGATGAATGAAAAAGGGAAGGTAAACAGAAATAAAGCCAGACTTGTATGCAAGGGGTATTATCAATTGAATGACTTGAATATGATGAAACCTTTGCCCTTGTAGCCAGAATGGAAGTAATCAAAATGTTTTTGGCCTTTTCATGCTATCATGATTTCAAGGTACATCAAATGGATGTGAAGTGTGCCTTCCTGAATGGAGATTTAGAGGAAGAAGTCTACATGGAACAACCCGAAGGATTCTCCTTAACAGATAAACATGACTATGTGTGTAGATTAAATAAAGCCTTATATGGTCTTAAACAAGCTCCTCGTGCATGGTATTCAAGGCTGTACAAATACTTACAAAAACAAGGATTCAAGAAAGGAGGAGTAGACAACAGTTTGTACATAAAGGCTAATGAAAATGAACTCTTAATTGTAGTAGTGTATGTAGATGACATCATGTTTTGAAGCAACAAAGATGAGTTAGCAAAAGGATTTGCTGAAGAAATGAAATCAAAGTTTGAGATGTCAATGATTGGAGAGCTCACCTTCTATTTAGGACTTCAAATTCAACAAAAGAACACAAGAATACTCATTTCGCAAGAAAAATAATTAAGAGAAATGTTGAAAAGGTTTCAAATGGAAGACTGCAAACCTGTGTCAACTCCCATGATTACTGGATGCAAATTATGTGCTAATGATGGATAAACAGAGGTAGATCAAAAACTTTACAGATCCATGATAGGAATTCTGCTATACCTAACTGCTTCTAGACCAGACATTATGTTGGCATTAGGACTTGTGGCAAGATATCAAGCAGCACCAAAACAAAATCATCTACTTGCAATCAAGAGAATATTTAGATATCTACAAGGAACTTCTCATTATGGCCTATGGTATCCAGAAGGTAAAAGCTTCACATTGACAGCATACACAGATGCAGATTAGGCCAGCTGTGTGGATGACAGGAAAATCACAAGTGGAGGTGCATTTTATTTGGGAAAAAGTCTAGTGGCATGGCTAAGCAAGAAGAAAACTTCTATCTCTCTATCTACCGCGGAAGCATAATACATAGAAGCAGTAGCATGTTGCACATAATTACTGTGGATGAAACAAACTCTCCAAGACATGAAGGTAAGCATTGATGAATCTATTTCTATCAAATGTGACAATACACGCGAAATAAGTATATCAAAAGATCTTGTACTTCATTCAAAAACAAAGCACATCCCAATAAAGTACCACTTCCTCAGAGAACAAGTAGCACAGAAATTAGTGAACTTGGAATATGTATCAACTAAGGAACAAACAACAGACATATTCACAAAACCTCTTGCTAAAGAACCATTGGAATATCTAAGAGAAAAACTAGGGGCATTATTTGCAGATGTTACTCTCTAACAAGATCAGAAATCAGAAATAAAAAAAAGGGGGTTGCATACAAGAAACAGGATTAGAGAAGAAGACAATATAAGACAAGAAAGCATCATTTCAGGGGGAGAGCAGTCAATAAATTGTAATAAAAGAGCTAGAACAATGGAGCAGTGCATGGAACAGGTCCTCAAGATCACAAGAAATGAAAAGATTGAAACTACATTGGGAAAAGTTCAACCCTTTGTCATTGATGTCAAAGGGGGAGGAAAAACAAGCAAAAGAAGAAAGGGTCTTCTAAAAAGCAAGCAGAGGAAGTCCTGGAGGAAGCATTGGAGTATTTCCATCAATGCCAAAGGAGGAGACTATTGGAAATATTGTCATTGATGGTAAAGGAGCACAAAGAAGCAGCACCATGAAAAGGGAGTAGATCAGATTCAGATGAAAAAGAAAAGGCCGCTGATACAGAAGATCAGGCCAGAGGAATAATTCCTATGTAAATATTGTTTTTAATAGTCAAGCTACAATTTTGAGAGATTGTGTGGTTTGAGGGTGAATATTCATTTATTGAATTCTGTGTGATTGAGTATGTTGAGAAATTAGCATCGATCACTAAATGGATCGATGCCATCAAAGAAATTACTTAGACTTCTAAATTGAGGGATGGAGATTGCCTGGATGTATTTCACAATTAAAATCGACATCGTATGAAGCATTTCAAGGAGGAATTACATATTTTGTTGTGTATACATAGTGCAGTGAGATATAGGGGTTGAGTCACATTGAGGATTTATCACATTTATAATCGATGGATTGTTTAAGTGTTTCACCAAGTATATGGAGGTGTTGTATTGAAGAGTTGGAAGCGGAACTATGGACAACAACACAGCAGAACAGTGAAGGAAGAATCATAAATGATGGCGCAGAGGTGGTTTTTGCAAACCAACAAATGGTTTTCATGTGGGTAAGACCTGGTAAGTGGTAATTCCCTGAATGATTGTGATACGCCTCTGTAAGTGACATGTGGATGTCCAAAACCACTTATTTCACATGCCTTAGAGCCATTAACTGTCAAAGTTTATTTGGACGCGATATTTGCTGGATTAGAAGAATTTCATTTTGGGTGTGCGTCCATCGTTAGATGAAGGAAGTGGATAGATCGATTAAACAAAGTGGAAGGATGAGTTGGAAATGCATGTGGGACCCGAATATAATATTATATTGGTGCTTTGGGTTTTAACCAAAGCAAACTCATAAATTCGTTTAAACCAAAGTATGGAAGGGCAAGTTATATTGTATTCATGACTTATGTTAAGTCGGGTAATAAACTTTGATATTTGCAATATGATGAAGACCGTTGGATTATGAACAAGATTGATGGCAGTCATTTAATCAGAGATGCGACATCAGTATATGTGCAAGAATGGCAGAAAGATAAACCTTTACAAATGTTTTATATATTAAAGGTTATATGAATATAGAGCGGAATGATAAAAGGTGTGGGACCAGCGAAGGCAACAGCAAAGGCTAAACCTCGTGCACATCACATGAGCACGGTTAGCATTGATCTGGGATCAATGATACCGCTAGGGCATAAACAGTCCGATGATTAACCCAAGGGGGTGCCTCCATAGTTGACTTTCCCATCGGGCATTAATCGAAGATTGATGGTTGTCATTCACTGCGGTAGCACAAGCCCGATGATCTTTCCATACTAAGGAGTGCCTCTGCAGCATCGTGAACTGGGACCCGCTTTCCTAAAACCCAAAAGAATCGTTATGGACCGGCATGATCAACAGATGAGATTAAAAGAGATAGATGACAGATATTGCATCGAAAACAAGTGGGACCCGATCGCATATCAAACATCGCGAGCAAATGTGATAGCCGTTGGGTGGATGAGCAAAGTTGTGATGCGATGGATAGTGGCAATGCGAAGGGACACATGGCGACACAACACTACATCGTGCATCGGTGATGCAAAGTCCATCACATACCGCGCAGTGGCGAGGCGATATGATGCGAGGAATGTGATGCAATCAATAGATGCGATGTGATGCGATCGCATATCACAATTTGAGTAGGAGAGATATCACACAACCTATAAGTCATGTTATTTGTGATGCGAAGTAGCGATAAATTCAAGTGGGACCCATTTCATATTGCATATCGAGAGATCAGATGGACGAAGGCACATGGATAAATGGAATCGCTGAAATGTGATAAAGAGAGCAGACACGATGAAGACCAAAGTTGACACCTAAAGCATTTCAAGTTCAGAAGTATGTGGATTTCCTTTGTTAAATCATTTCGGAGAGAAAAAGGAGGATTATAACGTAAAATAAAAAGGAAAGTATGAACGCGGGTAGAAAGGCTTGGGTAAGGACCCGACATAGAGAAAAAGGCAGAACCAAGTATTTAGAAGAGTGGTGAAGGCTGAATGTTGTGGGCATGAGAAAAAGAGGCAGATTCAGGAAAAAAAGAATATAGTGGCACTGTTGGAAACAAACAGCTGCGTCAAGTTAGGACAAAATGACAGTTATGCAGAAATGTGTTGAATATGATAGCAGGAACCGAAACGACTCTGACAATAGCAGAAAAGACAAATGCACAACGATCAAAGAGATGAAAGGGTTGAATTGAAATGTTTGATTGTAACTGTAAATGTATTATTGAATTTCTATTATTTGTGATGCAAAGTCAAGTCTTCGTAGGCAAAGCAAAAATCCACTGTAATACTAAAATATATAAATTCTGTTATATTATTCTGAATGTGCTAGACAAGAAAATGAGAAGGGGGGAGGCAAAGAGTCATACCTGTTCATTTCTAATTCCCTATGGAATGAAAATAGTTATGAGGTGATCCCTATAAATAATGTTACCATCATATGCATAGAGAGGTGGAGAGAATGAAGAAATGAGTGAGACAGTGTAAGAAGAAGAAGGAGCAGAGAGAGGAATTGTGAAGATCCAGAGATGATATAAAGAAATTTTGAAGGATGGAAGGACAACAGTAAAGAAGGAGAGAGATATAGCTGATATCCAGGTAAATTAGCATATAATTTTATTGTACAGTGAGAAAGTTGGTGCTTCTATATCAAGTTGTAGCTTGATAGATGTCCAGTTGTAGCTGGCTGAGGTAGGAGCCTCCTATAGGTTGCAACCTATAGAAAATAGATGGGAGTTGGAGATTCCTTGTAAGTTGTAGCTTGCAGAATTGAGGTAGTAGCCTCTTGTAGGTTGGAGCCTACAGAAAATCAGTGGTGAGAGGGAGTTGGAGCTTTCCTGTGCATCACAATAATAATAAGATGTGTTTTTCTCCCTTATGGGTTTCTACTTATATCTGTTGTCTATGTGCATGATGATTATGTGTTGAAATTTTGTATTTAATCTGCTTAATACTTGTTGCTCACTTATTAAGATTGTTGTTCCATTGTATATTAATTTGATCAAGAAATGGAGATGTAAATAAGTGTAAAAGAAAGCTTTACAAGACCATGACTACTTTAAACTGATTCACTCCCCCCTCTCAGTTTAACCGAGGGTTCAACAAAATGATTATGATCCTAAAGAAAAATTTAAGAAGGTTAAAAAGGAGATAAATAAGGCTAAGAATAAAGGTTTCTTTGCTAAAGATGAGAGTTCCTCTAAATTGAGGCCAAACAATCGTCATATGAGGACAAAGATGATGAAATTCTTGAATTTATGTTGATGGCCATTGAAAATATGAATGCTGAGGCTATTAAGTCTAATGGTGATGAAGGAAAATTAAATCTTTAAGGAGAACTGGTAAGTGAACATGAGGAGATAGAGAGGCCGAGGAAGAAAATCAAAACCCATAAATAATATTTGATAAAAGAAAAGGTTGAGGTTGTTGAGCCATTACTTATGTAGTTAGAAGAATGTAAGAAAATCCAAAAAACCTTGTGTCTGCAGTTAATTCAAAAAGATCAAATATGTGAGAAGCCAAAAGGTGAAATTGTGTTTTTAAGGAAGGATCTTGAAAAGGCTAAAGCATAGCTCAGCTTCAATAAGAAATTCAACAAAGGGACAAAAATTTTAAATGAAATCTTGGAGGCTCAACGCATATCCAAACACCGAACTAGTCTTGTCTTTGATGTTGAATCTAATGTAGCATCTGAAATGAAAATTAAAATGGAAATTGCCTTTTTTTCCACACCAAAATAAGGGTCCATGCAGTAGCTAGAATATAATAAGTCTAAGAAAAGTCAACAAAAGCATCAAAAGGAGCAAGATGTCCATGCTATTTTAATTGCCCAAAATTCTACTTAGCTCGGAAGGAAAGCATCAGGGAACATGGATATATTCCTAATGTATTGTTTTACATGCACCAATTATGGACACAAAGATGTAAACTTTAGATTCAATTTTTCATTCATGAAACTCAAATCCACGAGAGTATTTCAATAGAGAACAAGTACACCCAGGTGTAATAATACTTTTTCTCCAATTAATTATAAAGTACAATTATTCAAGTGCCAAGAATATTGGGCATATAGCAATTAATTACATCGTTAAAGAAAAGAGGATAGAGATATTTATTGAGAAAATTGAACAAAATCCCAAAGTCTGGAAAGAGAAAGAGAAATAAAAGCAATGTGATATTGCTTTGTATGCTCATAATGGTGCGAGCCATTGGTATGTGGGAAATCCTTATTATAGACACATCACTTGGAAGCTTGTAGACAAAGGTAATGTCACTGTTGGCAATAATGCTCTACGAAAAATAATTGTAAGAGGAATGGTTAGTCTCTTAAATGGAAAAGTAAAGCTAAGAACGTTTTATATATTTATTGGCTCAAACATAATTTTTTGAGTGTGTCTCAAATGTGTGATCAAGGATATGATGTGGTTTTGAGAGAAAAAAATTATCAAATCAATTCCACATGAATGCGTGAGACAGTTGTTGATGTTGTAAGAATAGACAATAATGTCTATGTGTTGAAGGATAAGACATAAAATTCTTGTTTGAGCAAGAAAAATGAGAGATGGTTGTGGAAAAAAAGGCTTGGACACCTTAACTTTGACCCTATTTCCAATTTGAGCAAGACAAATGCAGTCAAGGAGGTCCACAAGCTTTCAATACCAGAGAACATTATCTAAAATTCATGCCACCTCGAAAATCAAGCTCGAGTTCCCTTAAAGGAAAAGGAAAACACTTTAGCAAAACCATTACAACTGGTACACATGGATTTGTGTTTTCCATCGAGAATGGAGTCACCCTCAGGTAAGATATACTTCATGCCAATAATCGATGATTTCATTAGAATGATGTGGGTTTCCTTCCCTAGGGAGAAATTTGAAGGTTTTGAAAATTTTAAGGAGTTCAAAGCCATGGCTTAAAACGAAATTGATTTCAAGATAAAAATTATAAGATCATATAATGGAGGTGATTTCACTTTAAGGGAATATGATGAATTTCGCAAGTCGAATGGAATCAAAAGATAATTTACCCTAGCAGAGACTCCACTGCAAAATGGTGTTACAGACAGAGAAAACAGGTCAATGAATCACTTGGCCAGAGAAATGATGATAGAAAATAATATCCAAAAAAGGTTTTGGGGCAGATACAATTCATACAAAAATTGTTATTCACAACAAGGTTCATTTTCAACCAAACAATGGCAAAACTATTTATGAGTTTTGGTGTGGCAAACAAAGAATATTCAAACACTTCAAAATATTTGGCAGTAGATGCTACATCAAAACAAATGATGAGAAACTTGGTGAATTCAATGGCAGAGCTTATGAAGGAATATTTATGGGTTATTCAAATAACACAAATGTTTGCAAATGTTACATTAAAGTCAACAAGTGAATAGTTGATTGTATCGATCTAAAGGTTGATGAGCATGATAATCAAGAAGTGAAGAAGCTTGATAAATCCAACACTGATGACACAGTAATAATTGGTGATGAAAATTATGAGGTTGTTGCAAAATAAAGAGAGGAAGAACCCCCTATTCCTCAAGCTAGAGATCCCCCAAGGTATGTACAAAAACACCACCCAACTGATCAAATTGTTGGTGCATTAAATACTGGAGTGCAGAAAAGAAGGAAGATCCTAAGTGCCCCTAAGCAAGCAGATGTTTCCATATTTTCCATGGAAGATCTAAAATATATTACTTAAGCTTGTAAGGATAAAAATTTACTAAAGGTGACAAATGAAGAATTTGACCAGCTAGAGAAAAATAAAACTTGGGAATTTGTTCCAAGACTTGCAAACAAGAATTTCATTGGCACAAAGTGGGTATTCGGGAATAAGTTTGATGATCCAAAGAGCACAAGTGGTGGTGCTTTATTTATTGGAGAAATTCTAGTCTCATGGTTAAGTAGGAAGAAAGGTCCCATTTCCTTATCTACACATGAAGCGTAATATATTGCAACAACATAAAATTGTACTCAAGTTTGGTGTACGAAGAAAAATTTTCAAGATGTACAAGTGTATTATGTTCAAACGATCCCCATTATTTGTGACGACACAAGTGCAATAATCATGTCGAAGAACCTAGTATTCCACTCTAATATCAAGCATATCCCTGTCAATTATCATTACTTGAGACAAAAAGTTTGAAAAAATTGTGAAGCTCGAGTATCTTCCCACAAAAGAATAAGTTGTTGATATTTTTACGAAGCCACTGCGTAGAGAATAGTTTGAATATTTGAGGAAAATATTGTGAGTTGTTCCTCCTTTCTCCCCTCACTAACTTTTCCTTGAAGAGGAAGAAAGGTAGTTGTTTTATTTTCATCATATCTATATGAAGGTTCTAGTTCCACAAGATTCACATGATAGACAATGATTATCAAAAGAATGTGTATGGTGATAGGGGGAGCAGGTTAGTTTCTTTTCCATTGATTTCAAAGGGGGAGTGATATTGGTGATAAAAAAAAAACAACAAATAATGGGATAAATAATAATTTCTAGAATAAGCAGCAACAAAAGAAGCAACAAAGTATAGCAAAAGTACATCACAGGGGGGGGGGGAAATTCACAGAGAGTTTGATCCCATAAAGGATGTCTTAGTGTTGAAATCAATGCCAAAGGGGGATATTGTTGGAAATAAGTTGTCATTGATGTCAACAGGGTAGTACCTAATTTTAGTAGGCTGACCATTATAAAAATGGTTGAAAATGGTGTGAGCATGTAGCACAGGTGTCTCAGAAGAGCAGGTTCAAGGCACAAGAATAAAGATCTGGGTGCAAATAATAGTAGGGATTTTGAAGCCATTTTTTTATGCAGTACATGAGCTCAAAGGCCACATCAGACCCACTAAGCTAGAAAATACCTTGAAATATATTTCCAATGGTATAGGGAAGTCGAAAAAATGGACTACTGAAACAAAATTTATAGGTAGTCAAGGTTAAGCCTACAAAATTAAAAATCCTGGAAGCCTGGAACCTTGGAATACCATAACATGGTAGAAATAAAGCCACAACCTAGAACCCCTGAGTTCCAAAACCTCAAAAATCCTGGAATATTGTAACATGGTAGAAATAGACGAGGAGAAAGACCCCAGAAGATTGAAACCCATAAGTTTTTTTTATCATAGCAACATAATGTATTAAGTTGGGGCCACAGCCTCGAACCCTGTATCTCGTAACTTTTTATAATTAGAATTTTGGAAAAGGGCAAGGATAGGGGCTTTGGGTGATAGTTTGGTGTTTTTTCATTTCACACAGGCATGAGACCAAGGGCGCAATTTTTTTTTATAAAGGGAAATAAGTTCCCTGATAGGACCTTTAAGGGCTTAGAGCCTAAGACCCTAGTCGACGATCACAAAACCAGGTCATATGGAGAAAAAACTTTACCTCCAATGCTAAAGGCCACATAGAAGCTATTCGAATACACTTTAGACGACCCTTTAGAGGGGATTAATGGTCACGCGGAGTGGTTTCCCGCTCCATCGATCACGTAGATCAACAACTAAGAGATACCTTAGAGTCATCTATCTAAAAACCAAAAGTGGTGTCAAGGCGAATTCTTGAACCTGGTGGTTTTTGAAAGATGAAATAAAAAATGAAATAGTCATAAAACAAAACCTTCAAGGACCTTTTCTCTCTTCTCTAGGAATTCAGGTGGTAGCTCATGATTGGACAAGATAGCGCTAGAGGGTGATGTTAGAATGGACACGTGGCAGGTAGATTGGAGGTTTTTGAGCACCCAAAGGACCTATTTATAAGTGAAACTTGTTCCCATTCAGAGGTCGACATGTGGGAGGAGTGGCATCGCTGTGATGTCATCCTACTAGTAGTAGCCAGATATTTTTTTAGTCGTGCATAGAGAGGTGGCGCCTGAAAGAGGGGACTAAGCCACAAAGGCAAAGTGACAACCAATAGAGAGAGTGTTGGGCAGTCCCCATGGGACATATTAGCCCAGAAGGCATACCCTGATGGGTTATGTTGTTACACTTAAGTGAATACACAAGGATGTTTAGGGCCATAGGCTAAGCACCCACACCAGGGCCTATGCCACAGGTTAGAATCAGGGGTGTGGTATATAAAGAGTCTTGAAGGCTTTTGGAAGTAGCTAAGCAGTGTTCCTTCTTTCCCTCGCGTAGAGGTATGACCAATGACACAAAAACATTAACAAAGAAAAAATCCCCCTAGATGTGATTGAACATGGCTTAGCACCAAGATCCTAATCTGATGGTCTCAGAGACCCAATATTATGGTTAAGAATCAGGAAAATGAGCTAGTGAAGGGGGCTTAGGATCAAAATAGTGGAATTTTTAGTTTTGACAATAGAATTGGTAGTTAATCCAACTTAAATATTGGAAAAAATAGCAAGTAGACTGTGAAATCCCATAAAAATGAAGGTTGACTATAACACACAAAAAAACTTAGTTTAAGTTGCATACAATGGTAGTTGAGGTCAAATAACTTGGAGAACAAGTCCTTAGGACTAATATAAATAAGACTAAGGCAAAAAAATAAAATAAAGGATTCATGCACAAATTCAACATCAAACAAATCCAAAATTTCCAAGAGGAAAAACCTACAAAATCACGCCTAATCAAGCAAAAAAAAGAAAAACAAGTATTTGACATATATTTTTTGGTGCAACGAGGTGTTGGTATGATGTTTTTCACAATAATAAAATATTCTTGTAGTTTTTTTTTAGTGGTGATGTAGATAAATTATTCGTTAGAAAAACAAAGAAGGAAGTCATTGATCGTAGTATGAAAATGGATGAAAGATGGAACAATGATTGTCAAAGCAAGTTGTAGTTTGGGTTGTATCTCCATTTAGTTGTATCAAGGGTTGGTGCTCCTTCCATTGGGTGTTGGAGAAAAGTTTGGGTTGTATCTCCATTTAGTTGTAGCTAGAAAAATCAAGGAGTTGTAGGTTCCTACTTTTTATAGCGAGAACTTTGTAATTACAAGTTGTAGCTTGCCCTATTATAAAATGGAGAAGTTCTGAAATTAATTTTTCTTTGGATGATTCCATTGATTACTGAAATTGTTGCTTATTGCTGAAAGTGGTTTTTACTATTTTATTGTGAAAGGAAATTTTAATTGGTAGATTGTTACAATACTGATTCACCCCCTCCCTCTCAGTATTTTCCTAGTTTCCAACAAGAACGAGTGGAGGTTTTAGCCATGTGTAGGTAGGAGCCTGCATACTAGTAAGAGTCTATGTCAATAGCAAATTGTAAGAATATTTTTATTATAATAAAATAAGAAGTGAAATACGACAACAACAATGGTTTTCTCCCACATTGGGTTTCCATCTAAAATCCCAGTGTCCTTAAGTGTTGATGTGTTGATTATGTCTGATGGTTTATTTGATCTTACTTCTCATTGTAACAATGAATGGCTAATGAAATAAGAATGCACTGGTTAAGTTAAATCACTCATGGAAATTTTGAAAGAAATCGTAAAATGGATATACGTGGATCTATTTAATTAAAAGCGCGTGTAAATGTCTTTCTTTTATGACTTTTCTAACTTCTATGTGTGGTAGGAAAATATGCCAATTAAAAATTTGAAAATGCATCCACACCTCTATGTTAATTAAAATATTTTTTTAATCCAATTGAGTAAACTAACTAAAATAAAAGAAATAACCAAAATATCAAGTAATTTTAATTTTTACCCAATTTAATGACTCAACCTACTGAGGGAGATGATAGGAAAATTATGTGATTCTGTTTATGTGTTTGGATTGAGTTTCTTTCTCTTCTTAATACATTTTTGTTTTTTCATTTCTAAAATATATTGATGTCCCTTTGGAAAATTTCGTTTCTCATCTTAATAATAGAAAGTATACTAAAAGTGATAAGTGATGATTAAATGATTTCAAAAAGTCGTATATTTTTTGAAATTTAAAAATATGCCTTTTTAATAACCATATCATAGTTTTACACAATAAATAAGTTGGATAAAAATTAATTAGATATCGAATATAAATAAAGGCAAGGGACATGTGTGACATACACTTATATGGGTTGCATGCATCTCTTAATTTAAAACATTGAAAATAAAATATAAGTGTTCTGTATGTCAGGCAAGGAACATGTGTGACATACATTTACATGGGTTGCATGCATTTTTTAATTCAACACATTTAAAAAATATATAAATGTATTATATGTCACAAGTGAGAGTGCATCATGCTAGCTTAGAGTACGATTACAAGATGAACCACACTGGCCACCACATGGAGCAGAATGGTTATTATATTTTCATTAAATTTTCCGATCTCGAGGTTGAAAAACTTTTTGAATTTCTCTTTTCAAATACGGCTTTATTCAAGCTCAATCATTTTCATTAAGTTCAACCATTTTAACGCATGTTGCTAACATGAAACATGTGAAGAAAGAAGGAAATATACCATATACCACTGTTCTTAATGAAAGACAAACATGCAGTAACTGAGGTTTATATTAATTAACAAATGCATTACTGACTATCCCATTTGGCATTAGAGTATGCATGATTATACAGTTAAAAAAAAAAAATTGTATACGGTAACGAAAATGAGCTGACTATTTTGATAAATAATCTTTATTCATCATGCTACATTAGTTTATAATAAAGGCAACTGAGATCCTTGCATGATGCTGTTGTTAAACGTATTTTTTCACTCACTTGGAAATTAGTGTTTCAGACGTTGACATTTCGATTTTGGTCTCCTTCACACATCCGCCTTAGTATGGAAACTACAGATTTGATACACGGGTGATTTTCAGCGTCCGTAAAGAAAGAAAGCAGTCAGGAAAAATGACTGCCCTGTGGCTAACATGGATCTTTACCTGCTACCACACACGCACTCGGCCGTGGCTGACGTGGATCTTTGCTTGTTACCACACACGCACTACCTTCTCTTTGCCTTTTAACGTGGCATCTGAAATCTATAAATAAAATATAATAGAAAGAATGAACTAATGACCATGAACATAGTTATTCCATAAACTTTGTTTCTCATGAGAGAACTGGTTGGCTTGTCGCTCACTCTCATGGTTTGAAGAGGAAATGTCATTATTTCCAAATGTAGTTGTTAGCCTTGAGATTTTCTTGTTGAGCTTGTCCACTTTGCGTATGAT
Source organism: Pinus albicaulis (assembly GCA_034641835.2). Classification (NCBI taxonomy): domain Eukaryota; kingdom Viridiplantae; phylum Streptophyta; class Pinopsida; order Pinales; family Pinaceae; genus Pinus; species Pinus albicaulis. The sequence continues at coordinate 819,847,292 of CM076578.1, read as the reverse complement.
TTTAGGGATGCAAATTAAGACTTTATGTATCAATGAGCAATGAGCACTCTCCTTGTGAGAATGAGAGTTTTTATATGCTAGTAAGGTTTAATCATATACACGTGTGATAAAGAGCACACTTTAGTAAAGTTGGCTAGATTAGGAATTCTTTACCAAGTTTTTTAATTAATTTCTCACATAAACCTTTTACTCTGTGAGACCTAATTTTCCACTTTAGAGATTTCTCACTAAAGCACTTTAAGATGATGTTTATATACCTATCCATGATGTAATGGGAAACATTTTCGAGATAAGATTCACCAATAAAGAGAGAGGGAGGGAGGAGCATTGGAGGAAGGGGAGGGACCCATGCATCATCTTCTCACTCCACTCGCAAGGTGGAAACAAAACATCTTTCCATGTGTTTGAGTGACTACCAACATCCTAACATGTGAAATAAATCACATGGGAAGGTGTATAAACACAACTAAAATAGAAAGGAATGATATTCATGGTGGAGCGGTAACAAAACTAAGTGGGTGACCAAGGGAGCAAGAATTAAATAAGTGAAGATAGAGAAGATTGAAGCAAGGGAATTTTGATCCCAAAGAGAGAGAGTTCGAGAGGGAAGGGTAATTGCATGTAGCTTAGAGTCATTTTCAAAGTACGATTCAATAACTCTCATTAATATGCCTAGATAAGGAAAATAAAACTAGAGTAGAATGAAGCTAGATTGTTTTGAAAATTAATGATACCATAACATTAATCAGTGAGGAAAAGTTTAGGATAGAGACCGAAATTAATACTAATATGATACTTCACCTTTGAGTTTTCAATGAGCCAAAAATTTTCCACTCCTAGGTGACCAATTTCCAGTTAAAAACTACTCTCACGCTTACATGTAGTGTTATATACACTCCCTCATTGGCATTGGTCTTCCAAATTCATACATTCTTTATCTTCTAGAATTATAAGTCTAAGAAAGCTAAAAAATACCCATAGGAACTGAGTATGTCAAGTCTAACAACTAGATATATAAGCTTGAATCCCTACTCTATTAACGTCCTTGGACAAACTGGTATCATGATATGCCATCAATCTCCCTATTTTTGATATAATTTCTACTTGGTGGCTCCTAATGCTTGAATGCGACTCGTTGTCCTTCTGAAAACTCCCACCTACATATAACCATCATCTTTAATGTCTCCCATGAATGAACCATATTCAGGTGTTGTCATAGGTGTACCTCCCTCAATGCAGAGTGCCATTTGGTGGCATCTTTGCTCAACGACATTAAATGGGCTATGCTCATATCAATTTATGGAGGATACCGCTTCGTATGGGAGACTTATCTTTTCATAGATGGTTTAGTAGTTTATATTATTGGACACCTAATTGATTAGTATTATAGTGTGGAATGTGAATGATCAGAGGAAATGGAACAGACCTTAGAACTTGAATTCAAAAGCCATTGAAATTGTATTTTCCCTATATCATGTTAATGAAATCATATTCACTCATATATTTCATTGTGGTTGCATAGTCGACCAATGCTGTCACAACTATGTAGTCTTTTAATGAGAGTATCAATGGAATTCCTTCATCGTATCCTCCCACCAAAATAAATCCTCTATGTGCACAAAATATACAACCAAATTAGAGAATGCATAAACCATATAGGAAGAAGAAACATTGTCAAGGATGACACTGTCAGTAGAGATATGGCAACATACATAGTTTCCAAGCATAGTGACTACAATGTTAACATGGAATGTAGTGGTTGGTTCATTTCCATAGCCCATTTTCTACTTTATTTAGTGGCAGCGGAGAAATTTCAACTAAGTAGGAACCTTGGGGATTTTCAATGAAATTCCAAAGGAGAATATTTTGGATTAGTTGGGGTTTACAAGAACTTCTCATGGATTTCAAAGGGAGTTATTATCATTGGGATCTGGTGCACACTAGAAGCAATTTTGAAAGCTCCAACACACACACCTCCACGAATAGAGACATGGAAACTCCCTAAATGGCAATCTTGGAATCCAAAGTGAATGCCACAAAAAACTCTACTTTTATGATTCCTCTCTCAACCCACTAGTTATGACCATATATAATATATTATAATCTTGTAGAAAAAGAGACCAGATATCAAACAATGAGAAATTTGCAAACATGGATCAAAGAGAAATGCTGAACAATACTTAGAATGGGAGTGTTTCTATATTCCACGCAAACAAAAATGATGATATTAATTTATTTTAGAGTCTCGATCCCATTGATCACTTCAACCTAAATTTGTCTCTTATGTTACCACTCATGTCAAGATCTCTTACTATTAATCTTTCCCTTATTTCTTATTATTACTACTATTCCTAAGGGTTTTCATTGAACTTTGACCATTTGTTGGCATTTTCTTTAACACACCATTTACAGTAGAATAGTTGAAGCTAAAAGGGCCCATGTGAATATGGGGCAATAAGTTGAAATTTGGCTTATAAATAAATGATAGAATAATGGGAACTTGCAAATGATGTTTTTTTAAAGTTTCCTAGGTAAATTACTTTGTAAAAATGGTGCACTTTCGACAGAAGCCAGCACACTTGTTCAGTTTTCTACATGGAATAACATAGTTTTTTTATCTTCATGCATGTGAGAATTCCAAAAATATTTTCACCCTCACATTCTATTTGAGGGAGAAATGATACCAATGATTGATATTTAGGCTTCTAATGTCGAAGCCCTATCAATCAAGCTTGTACAAGTGAGCTTGAGAAACAAATAAAACTGGACTCCCAAACCTGAACCATTATCAAAGTTGTAGTCAGAATCCGAGATATGAGCATGATTCATTTTGCAGTCATCTTTAAACTGACATCTATTTTTTATAGTTATCTTCGAATTTCCATATGTGGGAACTTCTAATAAGTAGAAGATAGTAACTTCTTTCCATATATGGAAAATTTCTAGGTACCGTTGATCCTTACAACCAAGTTCCAACAGTTTGTGGTTGAATTCAAAACACCATTTCAATAATTTGTGGTTACCTTTAGACCATCATCAAGGAGAACTTCCATTTTTAAGAAGATATTGATTTCTAGACACATTCCAAATTCTTGTAGGAACTAATTCAAGAAAAATTCAAGAGTTGGTGGTTAGCCTTAAACTACCATTGGTGGAAAAATTCAAGTTTTTCTATTTCATTTGGTTTTTTTTCTACCTTAAGCTACAATTTCATAGAGCACATCTAGCTATTGGCTACCGTTCGACTAAAAGACACTCCTTTGGACTAAGGGTGTAACGTTGGACACCTCGTCTGTTAGGTTTATGGTGTGGAATGTGAAGCATCACATGGATTACAAGGGACCTTGGATGTTGAATCCAACAGTCATGGACATTTTACTTATACTATATCATCTTAATGAAATGACATTCACATTATATTTAATTATGCTTCCATTCTCAGAATCGAGCAATTGCCCACGCATTGTACTACAACACATATACTTATTTGAAACCAATTCTTATCCAACATTTCAATTTTATAATGCAGTCCCTCACTAACTCATCTGTGAGTTAGCATATTTCCTTTGGTTAGTATATGTGAAAGATTGGGTTCAAATATTTTCTAGAAAACTTTTGATATTCATTTTCTCTTATATTAGTCTCGAGGTATTTGATATCTTGGTTGGACTATAGCCATTTTGTAGGTTCTTGTAGGCTTGAGGGGTCCTGACCCAGGTTCAAAGTTAAGGTTAACCAACAAAGCCCTCTTACTACTGGCCCTTTCAGAAGTGACCTTCTTGCGCAAGTCAAAGTCTCACTCGAAGCAGTATGGGGGGGTGTTGGAACCAGGTTTCCACACCCTAAGAGAGATTTAAATGATGTGGGTGTCTTCAGATCTAAAACAACTATGATCAGACCTTTGCAACAGGAGCCCTAACCAGATAGATTTAGGTCAATTACATAGAATAACTTGTGTGTGCGCTAAAATGGAATCCGTAATCCTTGTAATAATCCTTAATACATATTATTAAATCTCAATAGTAATAGATCCATTCATTTATCATTCATCTAAAGCAGAAAATAGTTATGCAAGCAATCTAAATATAGTAACTGAAAATAACATGCAGACACAGATCATAAAGCAAATAATAGATGCATTTGATACTTAGACATCCTCCAAAACATTCCTTTATTCATTTACAGTCATATCTTCCTTACAACATCTTCAGTTTACTCGTGGACACAGCTAGTGTGGTCTGCGCACACAGCCAACAGAAGCCTTCTAACCCAAGCAAGTTCACTTAAAATATCAAAACATAGTCATATAAACACATCCATTGTCTCCTATCGACTCGATCTATACTCATATTTACACTTTTAGCCTGCTCTCATCTAAGGTCCGCAAACTGTGGTATGCGGCCCCTAGTTCTACCCTTTGACCCATTACAACTCATGAGGGGATTTGAACCACTACGAATCCCCTTGACTTGTGATGCACACGACTAAACTTACAAAAAAATTACAAAAGTATTCCAAAAATATATCAAAATTCAGTCCTAAGGGACCCCGCTCCAGCAAGCCCCCAACACAATCTTCTCACTTGTCCTAAGTCATAGTGGTACTGGGTTCTTCATCTTCTTTTTCAGTTCTTCAATGGTAGCAGGAAAGGGTGCCAGTATGCCCACATTTTGATCTTCTGCACTCTGTGTGGTATCCACCACCTTGTGCGATGTCATCCCTTCTTTGGCTAGATTGATACTTTGCAGGGTATGATTTAGGTTCTTAACGGTTGCATCCAGGTCTTCAAACAACTTCCTTGCCTCGTCTCCCCATGGATTGATATGCTTGGTCACTATTTGCTTCTTATTAGAGAGCTCCTTGACTTCATATCACAAAACTTGACTCATCTACAGACGGGCCATGCACTGAGCATGGACAATAGCGGGCAACGCCTCTTGAAGGTCATCAAATGATTGCTCCTTGGCGTGCAACTCTTGAGTGATATTTTTGACTAGTGGTTCTATTTACATAGAGGTAGACAGTCCCGTCGTTGTCTTGAGTAGCGCGGAGCCCTTGTCAACATTAGCTGAGATGCTTTCTGCACATCTTTCACCCAAGCTTCCCGTTGTGCATGCACCTCTAGGGGAATCTCAGGTTGCAGCTTAGCCTGCAATGCTAAAATATATTGTTGAAACTCTTCTTTCATCGTCTTCATTTCTATCCTGGAAGCCTTTAGCGCGGCAACCAAGCTTTCAATTTTGACCTGCAGCGTGGCGGATTTAATAATGGCCACTTCGGGAAGATCACTGTGTAGTCTATCGATTAAGTGTTCCAAGTCTGCACGTTGAGCCACAAACGTGTTGATCAACGGTTGTCATTGATGTCAACCCAATCAGCACCGGGGGCTACCCCAATATTGTATGGGAATTTTTACCTACCAAATTACTATATTATGGGTCAAAAATTCTTTTGATTATTTCTTCTTATCGAGATGTTTCCATTGATATATGGCATGCCACGTAATTCTTCACGGTTTGAGAGATATTCATGTTTGAAGTTTGTAACCCCAGTTAGTGGGCTAAAACCCCATGGGGTTGTGGCATGGTTCATTGAAAATTCATAATTAATAGTTTTTAAGCTCCTAAAATCCCTCCAACATTCACTTTTTGAAGCCCCTCAACCTAAGCATTTATATAAATTATGATCCTCATAACCTCCTTATGTAGGGATTTTTCTATCTAAAACAGCTGATCGTGGAATTTTCACTCTAACATTTTTCATACGAAGGTACATAAGCTGAAATTTTTATGAGGCAAATCCGAAATCCTCAGGAAGCTGTTGTACAAATTTCAGTTCAAGGTGCGCAACATTTTCTTAGATATGATATGTGGAAGTCAGTGTTTTTGCAGGCTCCTGAAATTCATCTACAAGAAGTGACCTTGGGAAAATCATCATAACTCTCTCTCTGAGAATCTGATTGGAATTCTGTAAAAAGTGGTAGATAGTGCACGGAATTTGGTTTCCTCCCTATTATTTTTAGAGCTGAATGAGGAAACAGTGACACGTGGAATTCCATAAAAGTTTTCTCTACTGAAATAATCCATAATCATGGAATTGTGAGAAATTGGGCATAAATCTCTCTTGAAGAATCCAAATTGGGCTAGACCTATGGCATTGGAAAGAAAACTTAGAGGAATACTACAAGACCAAAAATCGAATATTGGGGATCAGAAATAACAAAGATACACCAGATTCAATATCGAGCTCCTAGAAGGCAAGAAAAAGCTAGATCATTTTTTGTCAAGGGTTGCAAAGGACCAGGCTTTCTAGGGCAGCAAAGCAAAACAAGGTGCAGCAGAGGGTAGCATGACAAGAGAAAAAACCAAGGTGTATAAAAACAACAATAATTTCATCACATGAAGTCTTCAAGTGGGCAGCAGTGCATACAACCACTGTAAAGGTATCATTGTACTAAGTCATTATAATTACATTATTGTAAAAATTGTACTAGTGTCTATCTACCAAGAGTTGAAGAGGCAGTGTCTAGAGGTCTAGGATCATATTAAGGTGGTTGTGTCATAGTTGGGGTTATGGTCTAGTGTGTCTTCTTCTTATACATCATTCTATATCACTGTAAAGTGGACAATTTTCCCTGGAACGAGAGTCCATTCTTCTTTTATTCTTCTACAGGGTGGTAGGGTGGTGCTAGGGTGAGTTGTAGCTCATTGGGTGTTGGGGCATCCATTCAGTTGAGTACTGAAGAATCTCGAGCATTGGAGTGTACATCCAGTGGGAGCTGTAGAAGAATGCTTTTCTAGATTATAGGAAGTTGATCTTTATTTTCAATTGGAGTTGAATATTAAAGAATTATTAGAAAACATTAGGTGGTTTATGTCTCGGAGTGGGTTTCAACCTTAAAAACTATGTGTATTTGTGTTCCTTTTGTTTGCTACTATTATTGTACAAACACTGATAATAATTTAAGATTAACTAATTCTCTAATTGAAAGGAATACTGATTCACCCCCCCTCTCAGTATTTCCAACAAAATGCTTGTTGCATTGTCTGTGCATGGAGCATTTCTTCATCTTTTGCTGCAACCATCTATTCTACTTCATTCAACTGCTGCTACATGCACACCTCCCTACACTGCATATCATTAGAGATGATAGTTTGGATATTTTGTAGGTTTCCACTTGGAAATTTGGATAGATCGATTCCGACCTCTAGACAGGTCTTCACCTGCGCGCGTAGCTCTGACTGCTCCACTGTAACTACTGCACCCGAGAAGGGGCAGATTCTGCTATTTGACATTACGATGATCATTTTTGTAGGCAGACTTGCTTGAATTGGCCTCGCTTGATCCATGCTCACTTGTAAGTTGTTGGCCTTTAGCTGGAGTACCTACAAACTAGATTTCAA